>PISX010001436.1:0-196580 GCA_004024625.1 Mellivora capensis | reverse complement strand
ACATCTTCTTTATCCATTCATCTGTCGATGGACATCTAGGCTCTTTCCATAGTTTGGCTATTGTAGACATTGCTGCTATAAACATTCGGGTGCACGTGCCCCTTCGGATCACTACGTTTGTATCTTTAGGGTAAATACCCAGTAGTGCAATTGCTGGGTCATAGGGTAGTTCTATTTTCAACTTTTTGAGGAATCTCCACGCTGTTCTCCAGAGAGGTTGCACCAGCTTGCATTCCCACCAACAGTGTAGGAGGGTTCCCCTTTCTCCACATCCTCGCCAGCATCTGTCATTTCCTGACTTGTTAATTTTAGCCATTCTGACTGGTATGAGGTGATACCTCATTGTGGTTTTAATTTGTATTTCCCTGATGCCAAGTGATGTGGAGCACTTTTTCATGTGTCTGTTGGCCATCTGGATGTATTCATCCTTTCTGATGGAGACGTAATGCTCCATTGTATATATGGACCATATCTTCTTTATCCATTCGTCTGTTGAAGGGCATCTTGGTTCTTTACACAGTTTGGTGACTGTGGCCATTGCCACTATGAACATTGGGGTACAGAAGGCCCTTCTTTTCACTACATTTGTATCTTTGGGGTAAATACCCAATAGTTAATTGCTTCAGGGTTTTTTTTTCAAGATTTTATTTATTTATTTGACAGAGAGAGATCACAAGTAGGCAGAGAGAAAGAGAGGAGGAAGCAGGCTCCCTGCCAAGCAGAGAGCTCAATGTAGAACTCAATTCCAGGACCCTGAGATCATGACCTGAGCCGAAGGCAGAAGCTTAACACACTGAGCCACCCAGCACCCAATTGCTTCAGTTTTCATGAAAATTTCTGTTTAAGGAGTGCATTCTATGTCATTGAAATAGACAGAATTCTGAACACTCTTAAGCCATTGAGCAGCAAAAATTAGAGATCAAGTTTGCAGTCAGTCAGTGACTTGTAATAGTAGCAACTTAATAAATATCATTGACTTGATTTGGCTGAGGGTTGTCCTTGGAAAACATTATCAATCCGTTTTAATTTTTGGTGAGCATTTTTGCAAGGCTGTGCACATCTCTATAGATGCAGTGGCTGATATATATATATATATATATATATATATATAAATATATATATATATATATTTATTTTTTTTTTTTTGGGTCTAGTAGGACTTGTGTGCCTGTGTGAAATGAATGTGCACGCCACTGTGTCCTGGAGTGGATAGTGAGTTCATAAACTTCTGAGGAGACAAGAGCCGTTAGAAACTCTTGCATTCTTAGTTATCTAAGTATTGATAAGTGAATACAAGTGAAAGAGAGTCCTACTAAATTAGGAAATTTTTTAAAAAGTAGGCGTTAGGTTTGTTACTGAAAAAAAAGTAACAAAATAAAAAAATACAACTGTGCTTCTTGGCATTTACCAAAATGAGTTGGAAACTTTTGTCCACAGAAAAGCCGGTGCACAAATGTTTAAAGCAGCTTTATTAATTAATAATTGCCAAACATGGAAGCAACCAAGACGTCCTTCAGTAAGTGAATGGATAAACAAACCAGTACATGCGTAACAATGGAGTATTATTCAGAAATAAAAATAAATGAGCTATCAAGCTACAAAAAGAAATGAAGCAACCTTAAGTGTTGGTTGCAGAGTGAAAGGAGCCAATGTGGAAAGTTTATGTTCTCTATGCTTCCAGCTATACTAATTTCTTGCCAAGACAAAAACATAGAAGTATCAAGAACACCATTGACCCCCAGAGATTCCAGGAGAGCATGAAAGAGTGGGAGGGAGGAATAGGTAAAGCACTGAGTGTTTTCAGGTCATTGAAACTATTCTGTATGATATTGTAGTGGTTGATACATGACATTATGTATTTGTCAAAACCCATAGAAGTGTAAAATACCAAATGTAAGCCTTAAATTAACTATAGACTTTAGTTAATGTGTCAATGTCAGTTCAACGATAACAAATATATCACACTAATGGAAGATGTTAATAATAGGGAGAACTGTGGAGGGGCATCAGGAGGTAGATGGGAACTTGTACTTTCTGTTCAATTTTTTGTAGACCTAGAATCAGTCTAAAAACAAAGTTTATTAATCTGTTTTTAAAAAGGGCGAATCCCTAGGGGCGCCTGGGTGGCTCAGTGGGTTAAAGCCTCTGCCTTGGGCTCAGGTCATGATCCCAGGGTCCTGGGATTGAGCCCCGCCTTGGGCTCTCTGCTCAGCGGGGAGCCTGTTTCCCCTTCTCTCTGCCTGCCTCTCTGCCTACTTGTGATCTCTCTCTGTCAAATAAATAAAATCTTAAAAAAAATATTAAAAAAAAAAAGGGCAAATCCCATCTTCTAGTCCACAGTGGGTGTTTAATTACAGTATTAGTGCAAGATGGGGTGAATGAAGTAATGAACCAAGTGATAATGGATGTGGAAGTACCATGTAAATTATAAAAAAAACTCACAAATGCAGAGAAAAATAAAAAAGAAAAATGAAAAAAAATGTAATTGTGGGAAAACTTCAGTGCAAAAGATCAAGGAGGAACTGAAATTTGATTGAAAGACTGAAACTGTTATAAAAAGGTCAATATTCAGAAAAAAAAATGCGTACAGTTTCCTTTGGATAAAGGTTGATAGCTATGCTTCTGGACTGTGTGAAGTAGAGGAACCCTTGTGACTGCTTCTAACATTTGGTTGTGTTCTGAGGGCTTCTGGTTATAAGTTTCAGAGGGGCACTTCTCTGTAGGTATTTTTTGTTTTCTTCATTGTTTAATGTGGTCAGGTTTCCATAACCATGATACAAAACCTTGATAAGATGTAAATGTGACCTCTTTACATAATCAGCTTCCCCCAAAGAATCTTGAAGGGGAACTTCGTTTGTATCATATCTTATAATTTTGGGTCTTTGGTCTAAAGAAAACTTATAACATCTGGGTGAATTTTGGAGAGACTTTGGTTTTTTAGTTTTACCTTTGAGAATATCAAGTGCAAATATATTAAAGGTGTACTGCTGTTTTTCTCAAATCAGCCTCCTGTTGCCTTTGAAAATAATTGTGGCAGTAGCTTTGGAATGATTTCTCGTTGGCAGAAATGTATTTTCCCCAGCCTTAAGTCTTCTTTGCAGTGGTCCATAGGCATGTGGGTGGTGAAAGGTGGTAACATGTTGCCGGTCATGTTTCTGCAGGATTGGCCACATGAGGCAGTCTGACTTTCTGTAGGCTCTTACAGAGCCCAATGACATGCTGTAGGGGCAGGGGCGGAGGCTTACCTGCAGCTCTGAGGGTCAGGAAAGGGGTCCTGGGGGAAGTGACCGCTGAACAGGGCCTGAGAGAGGTGACAGCTGAGTGAGGAGCTGCTACTAAGAGAGGAAGGTCTGCAGGGGGAGGACTAGCCCGCCCATGCAGAGGCTTACATTAGTCAAGGCAGAGGAGCGTCTGAAGAACAGAAAGATGTTCTTAGTGGCTGGAATATATATCGTTAAGTGAGGAGTTATGAAGAAATAATGAGGCTAATGAGGAAGTGGGGTCAGAGGCAAGGCCTGCAAACCGTGTTAAGTAATTAACCTTTGAAGCCCAATCAGTGAAAACTGTTGTTTTATTTTTGAACTTTTGAACATCTTGTGATTAAGAAATAAAAATTATGTATTAATGATTGATTTTTTTAGAGGCTTTAATGCTATTATTCACACATCTTATCTGATACTAATTGTCTTACTACTCAAAATGGCTTGGAACATAATAAATCACCTGTTAGACTTGAAATAATCTAAATGAACCTTCACTTTAACTTGATTAAAGTGTTTTATGAAGCGAAACATTAAATGAATTATATAAACTAGACTTGTGGGAAGGAGGGCTTTCTCTAAAGGCAGAGAAAGTCCCAAAGATTTTACTAATGTGGAAGATGCTTCAGGTGTTCTTTTTATGTGATCCATGACTTTCATGCCATAATACTGTAAATGAAAAGATTAAGTAAAGGAGGTATACTTGTGAACCGGAAGTGTCTCATTTCTTTAGAGAAATTGGAAAGTCAGAAATTAATGTTGGTTTAGCATTCGTGCAGAATAAATTTTGTCCTGAATTACTAAATAATTCAACAGATCTTCAGCCTCATTAGTTGAAATAAAGTAATTGAAGAGTTTGGAAGTTGTAGCAAAATGATAGCTAGGATGATTTTTTAAAAATAAGATTTCTTTGTATTTATTTTTTGAAAGATATTATTTATTTATTTATTTATCAGACAGAGGGAGAGAGAGAGAGCGAGCACAAGCAAGGGGAGCAGCAGGCAGAGGGAGAAGCACACTCCCCGCTGAGCAGGGAGCCTGATGTGGAGCTCGATCCCAGGACACTGGGGTTATAATCTGAGCCAAAGGCAGATGCTTATCTGACTGAGCCACCCAGATACCCCAATAGCTGGGATGTTTTTCAATAATAATTGAGTAAAGACTGTAAAATGGGCTGAAATTTAAATATAGTTTTTCATCTATAATGTTTTCTTTTAATCTACGCTGTGCTGTTTAGAGAGTTATGCTGTAGTTTCTTTATATAAAGCTTTTTTCAGGTGTCTATTTACTCAAATAAATTTTTAAAAATTTAGGTTATAATAGTCAACTTTCTATTGCTTTTTGGTCCAGTGTGTTTTCCTATTTTATCTTTTTTTCTTTTTCCCTTTTTCTATAGATATTGTAATTTCTGTATAGGTAGAAGCACCCTTAGCCATCTTTCTGAAAGAATTCTTCCACTCTGTTCCTTCACTCATTCTGACCCCATATATGTATATATGGGGTCTGAATATATAATAGTAATATAATATAATGTATAAAAATAGATGAGAAACAAAACTACTAACATCTGGGATTCAGGTTTATAAATGTGAGGTGTCTTAATAAAATGAGTAGTTTTAATGATTACTATTCTCTGTTCAAAATAGAATCTAAGGGTGAAGAAATTATGCTCATTAATTCCCATTAATTCTTTAAGAGTAACAGAAACCCTTGTGCAGGTTTTGGGAATTTACAAACAGCTAACCTTGATCTAGAAAGTAACACATACCCGTTTGTATTTTGAAAACATCAACTAATGTATACCATTCTTAAATTGATAATTGTGCTACTAATTGGAGGGTCATAATCAAACTTACAAAATTCACTACTCTGAAGTACAGATGATCTTAAGGTCTGATACTATTTCAAATGATTTAAAATCTACCTGGGAAAAGTAATTCAGGAGAAGATCTGAAGCTATTTTAGTTTCTCTTCTGCTTTCCTTTCACTCCAGCTGCTCACTCTTCATTCCTACCTGGGAACAGTTTGCTCTTTGTCCACCCTGTCAACGAGCACCCTTGCCCAAGGGAATGTTTAAAAGTATTTGTGTTACAAGGTGTTTCTCTGTAAATAAAGAACATGTTGTGCTGTCAACAGAGTTTGCCATTAAGCAGGCTTGATACAGTCTACCCACCGGAGAGTACTTTTGTTTAACAAACACTTACCCAGTCCTTGACTCGGCCAGGTACTGTTTCAAGTACTTCCTCACTTAGTCTTATGAGGTAGATTGGTGTTATTATTAACCACCTGGTGTAGGTGGGGAAACTGAGGCTCTAGCTGTTGGATTGTGTGTGCTTTGTACTGTTGCCTTTAAGTATAAAAGAAGTATTAGTATCAAAGAGGAATATGCTAATGGTCAGGAATGTTGGGAACATCTTTATAAGTTTGTATTGAATACGTAAATGAGTCTTAATATGATTACCTTTTATACTATATAATATCCTGCACTTCTTGTGCATTACAGGATGAGAAAGTCGATCTCTGGAAGGTACCCAAGAACTGGGTTTAAATCCTGACTGCTGCTTAGTTATATTTTGTGTAAATATTTGTATTGGGTAGATGTTTTTGAATATAAAATGTAACTAAATATTCCATAAAGTAGTTATGGTATTAAATTAGATAATGAATGTAACAGGCCAACTATATTGAAGGCATTCACTAAATGGTGTATAGCATTATTATATGGTGTAACTAGAATGATAGAGCTGGAAGACACAGAGAAGATGAATCTAAAAACAGAGTTTCAGTGCTACATTATTGACTAAGGGTGATGAATGAAGTGTCCACAAGCACAGGTCATATTCTCTAACCTAACTTGCAGGTGAGGGGAGTAGGGTGTGGGGAAGTCTTTTTGAAGGAAATTAGGCCTAACTACTAATTAAAAAAAATGGTATTATTCACAATTATTAAGTGAATTAAAAGAGTTACATCATTATATTATTATTAGGAATAACTAAGATAATAGCAGTATGTAATATTTTAAATTGTTTTAAAAAGGTGAATTGCATCAAAGATTGACATTTGTTTAGCAATGGCATTTTTGTTATCTGTGTTTTGTGTGTATGTGTGTATGTGTGTAATTTTTCCCACCATGTGTTTTGGTGTATCTTCTACCCTTGTTTGTGATTTACCTACATGTGTCATTTCAATGGGAGAAGACTTTGCCTCTTAATAAACAGCAGGAAGCTGTCCATTTCTGGTGGTGCTGACTCACGCAGTAACAGGAAGACAAATAATGTCTGAAGACGAGAGGGGGAAGGATAAGATCCTCTTTCCCCAAAAGGAGACAAATTCAAGCCAGAATTAAAAGCAACATGTGTGATAGATAAATAAGCCCCTGGGTCAGAAGTTTTGTCCTTATTTATTGCATTTTTCTTTGTGTTTCATTCTTGTTCCACTGGCTCACCAAAGAGTAAACGATTGCCATTGCATACTGCCTTTTTAATTTATGGTTGTTCTCTCCAATTAGAAGGTGGAAAGAGAATATCATATTTACACTTCTAATTGCTGGTATGTGTATGTGGGAAACTAGAGAGCTAGCACTTATCAATTATGCTTGGCACCAATAAATTGTTATTAGTTGAATGAAAGAATTGTTGAATGGATTTTAATTATACTAGATTTAACTGTCTAGCTGAATGCATGAATTGTTAGTATTTCTAATGAATTGATGACTAAATGCTGCTTTTTACTTAAGATGGTTTAGAAAACATGTGGAGTCCTCTAGAGAGAAACCCAGAGGACTTGGAAAGGTGGCTGGGGAGCACAGATATATGGAGACTAGCATCTGTGTGACATTAGGACTTTTGAGGAGCACATATATGAAGTGACAGGTATATTTGTCAGTAGCTAAAACTAGTCACCATCCCAAATCCTGAGAGAATCACCCCCTCTTCGCATACCTTTTAGGTATATAATTTATTGTTTTCTTTGTTTGATATTTATAATAATAATGCACATTATATTTTATATTTAGTTACAAAATAATGTCTTACAGAAGGAAGTGTGACTTGATGTAGGTAAAATGAGTAAGTTTGTAGTAACTTTGATAGGACCACAGGTCTTGCTGGTTTTGGAAGCCAGAAACTTGGCATTCCATGTAATGTGGTAGACTAACACAAAATCATTAGAATGATTTCCACATGTAGATTATGGAACTCTTCTTAAAATTTCATAGAAGCACACTAAACTTAATCTATTTTGGACTAAAAAATTCCAACCAGGACTCCTATACCATGATTTACTTGAATGCAAATGATGATGACACTGGTAATTTAAAATGGATCTTATCCAGTTGCTAAAGCTTATGTAGGGAATCGGGGTCTGGACCAACCAACCTGTAAATTAAGAAATAAAAACCACTCCAGTTAAACAAAGTTAGTATAGAAGCAGTTGGATGGGTCCTTTTTGCCAGTATACTCATGTGCCACTTCTAGAAGATATTCCGTAATAGAACCATTTATATAGACCAAGAAGGTCTACTTGAAAACAGCTTTTGGTGCCTCATTTCCTATAGCATAGTGCATCCCAGATAACTGGTAAGCAGTCATTTTGTTTCTCTGAACAAACTTTAAGGAACTTACGGTATTAATGCACTGAGCCTTTCCTTTGTAGCTCAGAGTTTGAAGTCAGCTTAGTTTGAACAACCTTATCTGCTACCTGAAGTTAGACATTCCTCGTGTCTTGGAATGGAACAGTAGTCTGGGATACACATTTAGAACTAAAGAAGTTTTTACTTTTAGAACTTGTGGTGGCATGGGTGCATGTGTACATGTGTGAATGGATCTCATAGATGCTTCTTTTTATGCAATAGCTAGAGCCATTTTAAAAGTTACTGATGTTAGGAAGTAAAAATGCAAAAACTCAGCACGTTCTTTTTCATTTTGTCCTCTTGGAAATTGCTGTCTTTGTGGAATATTCTCAAGAACCTGACTGTAATGTAGCATACTTTGAAGCACGTGAAGTGTATTTTCATTACTATCTCATATGTTATGTGCCTTTAAGTCCATTTGTAAGAACTCCTCCTAACATTTAATGAAATCCCCTGCAGCCCATCTCTGCCACAGAGATTACCATGGGAAAAACGAAAATTGATGAAATGTTTTCGTGTTCCAGGAGAGACTTAGGCCAGGCTGGCTAAGTAAAGGCCTTCCTTCTGCTAATATTACATTTCTGGAGAACTGCCACATTTGGACTCTTATCTTACAAATACTTGTGTGTTATCTTCCCCATGATGTTCACATTTAAGTGCTTAATTATGATGGCAGTTCACTTTCTGTGTTTCACAGCTGTAAAACAAAGTGGATAGTACCATAGCATGCCTATGTTTTCAACAATCTCACTTAATAAGTGCCTGTTTTTTTTTGTTGTTGTTGTTGTTTTTTAATTTTTTTAATGAGCGCCTGTTAAAACCAGGAAGTATTCTGGATCTTAGGGATATAGCAGTTAAACACACACATACACACAATTCCCTCTCTGCATGGAGCTTGTATTATTTTATTTTTCCTTTTGATTAGGCTATTAAATCAATGGATAGTCCATTGAATGATTATTATTCAACACTTTTTTGGAATAATGACACTTCTGTGTGTGACAGGAGTTGGGAAAAATAAATAGCATTTTATCCCAGCCTTCATGGATGGGAATGACAATATTGTTTATTTGAGCTCTAGAATATGAGTTGGAAGTAGATTTGATAGAGACAGTTTGGGGCCATTCTGTGCAAAGCCTTGCATAACAAACTAAAATGATTGCATCTAATTCACTTGTGAATGTGGAGCTGGTAAAGATTTAGAACCAGATAGTGGCATGATTGCTGCTAGGCTTTGGAAGAATATTCTACAATCAGGGTCCATAGGAATTTATAGTCTAAATTGTAAGTAAGTTATGGTCAGGTTTATGTCTGGAGAAGTTTATTATAGCCTGTTGTAGGCAATGGATTGAAAAATGTGGATAGACCAGTTAGTGAGGGTGACACTGTGTTTTAGGGGGAAGTAGAAATTACCTAAAGCAATATATTGCTGCTGAGGGATATATTTGAGACAAATGGTAGAAATACCAACTAAATATGAATCCTTAGTAAGTGACAGCATGCATGACAACTGACAACTGAGGTGACAATTGACTGGGTCTTGGGTGACCCCAAAGTTCCATTCAGCAGTTAGAGTAGTGGACATGTAGTAAAATAGGGATTCCAGGCTTTGGGAGAGGATTTAAACAAACTGGTGTATGAATGTGAGGTGATAGTCAGGAAGAGAGGAAGCACAGCAGGCTGGGGCAGTCTGCATTTCAAGACCTTCATAGCGGAGGGGAAGTGATCACAATGGTATTATGTTGAGAGGGAACCAGATCAGTGGACGGGTTTTTCTCTTTCTTTCTTCTTCCCTTCCTCCATCTATCCTTCCCTTTCTTCCTTCCTTCCTTCCCTCCCTCCCTCCCTCTCTCCCTTCCTCCCTCCCTTCATCATTCCTTTCCCTCCTCTCCCCTCCCCTCCCCTCCTGTTCCCTCTCTTCTTCTTTCCTTCCCCTTCCTTCCCTTCCCTTCTTCTCCTCCCCTCCCCTCCCCTCCACTCCCCTCCACTACCCTTCTCTCCTCTCCTCTCCTTTTTTCCTTTCTTTCCTTCTTTCTAGAAGGGACTTGAGAAGTTTTGTACAAAGAATAAAAAAGAGTCAATCCCCAGAGAGAATCCAAAATGTAAGAGAACTGTTCTGCATAGTTGATAGAACTATGGACTTGACTGGGCAAAGACATAACTTTCAAGAAAACAAGTAGAGGATTCCCTTGGCAAAGAGGAAGGATGCTTAGAACTCAGAGAAAGGAGTGAAGGGAGAGGGAACGAGGGGGCAGAGGTTGTCTGAATTGTTAAGGACTGAGTCTGTGGAATCTTGGGGGTGAGGGGCTCAATGGTCTTGGCAAAGCTTTTAAAGGCAGAATACAGCATTGCTAAAAACTAACAGCAAAAATGAGAAATGTTGACTAACTTGGTAGTAGTAAACATAATAAGTGAATTTGGTGACTGACTTCTATAATTTTTATGGCAGTTTTGTCCTGAACTAACCAAATGATATTTATGAACTTTGGGCAGCTAATATTTAGTGCCAGTTCCAAGAGACAACTGAGTTAAAAGAATCAAATGCCAAGATATCAGGTTCATGAACATGACATGGAATCAAATCATGATAATGTCCTTGGCTTTTTTTCCATGAAGCTGCTAAGGAAGATACTTTGGATACATGTAAGTCTCAGACATTTGGCTCACAGGTATGTTACTTACATATGTGGCTAATGTGTTAGACCTAGCATGTCTCAGCACATTCATGTAAATGATATGCTATCAGGATATTATGGGATTTGAGTCTTCCTTAAGTTGGTCTAGTTATGGAGGTGAGGTAAAGCTGAAATTTTATTATCTTTAGTCTAGGAGTAGTTAAATGACCTCAGTGTTACTTTGTGCTGTTGACTCTGACTTGCAGCTCTTCATAGTGATTCTGACATATCGAGGGTACTATTCTAGATGAAGATGGTTCTGTGTGTTCCAGTTGACTCTAGCCTTGAGATCCAATTGCACTGGAGCCAGAGAAAGAACCAACAGACCAGAATTCTCCCCTGTGATCGCTGAAATCCCATTAGTCAGTAGGCGCCAACTGAAGAATGTGATCACTAAAAGGTGACAGACTTTTACCGTCTTGTCTCAGATTTCTTCCACTGATGATTACTGTGTGCAGATATTTTTGTAGAAAATGAATAATATCTCTTTCCTATTTGCCTTAGTTGAAAATAGACTAATTATGAGAATATATAGATTTTTTTTTCTCCATATTGTTTTTAGCCCAGGCCATTTAGTGTATCCCTGAAAGAGGAAATTATCTATTTAAACTGAAAAAGTTTAACAAGAATCCTAAAAGTGTCCTTATACAGTTTTAGTTTCTCCTGCGCACTTGTCTGTAGACATGGTAGGTTTCTTCACTCAACTTTTCAGTCTTCAGTTTACAGTATTTCAGTTGTTCCCCATTAGTGACTGAATTAAATTCAATTTAATTTCTCTTCCCACCTCCCTTTCCACCTTTTTTAAAGATTTTATTTATTTATTTATTTATTTATTTATTTGAGAGTGAGAGAAAAAATGCACATGCACGAGCAGTGGGGAGGGGGAGGGAGAAACAGACTTCCCACTGAGCAGGGAACCCAATGAAGGACTGGATCCCAGGACCCTGGGCTCAGGACCTGAGGCAAAGGCAGATGCTTCACCAACTGAACCACTCAGGTGCACCTACCACCTTATCATTTTTTTTTTAAGATTTTATTTATTTATTGGATAGACAGAGATCACTAGTAGGCAGAGAGGCAGGCAGAGAGAGAGGAGGAAGCAGGCTCCCTGCTGAGAGAGAGCCTGATGCGGGGCTCTATCCCAGGATGCTGGGATCATGACCTGAGCTGAAGGCAGAGGCTTTAACCCACTGAGCCACCCAGGCGCCCCGACCTTATCATTTTTTGAGCTAAGTTTTTTTTGAGACTGAAATCCTATTACACTTAGGAGGAGGCTCAATTATTTGCTTTCCAGAACATACCATGAGCTTTTTCCCCTGACCCTGTTTCTGTGCCTTTCTTTACCTCAACTGCCCACCCCATCCCACTTCTCAAAGTTGTTGTTTTTTCTTTTTCTTCAAAACACACTTCTACCTTCAGAAAATATTTCATTGAGTCAGTTAATTACAAAAGATGGGGTAGGATTTTTTAAAAAATTACTTAGGATCTGATTTCAGATGTTGCATGGATTTAACTGTTGAGCTGGTATTTAATGGAAAGGCATTTTTGAGGCAACTCAGTAGCTGAAGTATGCTATTGAGAAGTAGCCTTGGGTATTAGTCCTTTGCGGAAAGTCTTCTGATTATTTCCCTTTATGAGGGGACAAAGCCCTAGCTCCCTCAATTACCGAATCTCTGTGTCTTCTCTACCGGACCCACTGTTGGTTCAGAGTCTTGGCACGTGGTCTTCCATATGCCTCCAACACTCTTCCGTCCCCTTCTTTGCCAGATTAGGTGTCACCTCCTTTAGAAACCATTCTTCTTGCGCTTTCCTCTTCCAGTCCTAGTATAGTGTGGGCTTCAAGTATTTCTAATACTGAACAATATGCTTGTGGCTCTCAAAGCAGATGTCATAGCACAGTTTCTGTCCCATAATCATTTGATTCCTTGTCTTTCCCACTAGTGTGTAATCCCAAGTATGTAACACAGTCTTAGCAGTTCCTCCACCCTGAATAAATATTGGTTGAAAAAGCACCTTTATTCACATTTATGGATAATTCATATGTATTAAATATTACATTGACTTAAGAAAACCTTTTAATTTAATGGAAGAATTTTATTCAACTTTTAAATGAACCACTAACTTATCCTATATCTAATGTATATTCTGTTCAGTACATGAATTATCTTCTAATATATATATTTTTCTAACAGCTAAGCAACCGAGTTCCATTTTATAGAGTCCTCCCACTCAGGATAAGGGTGTGGAAATCCATACATACATATTATTTCATTTCTAGGTAACCGATGAAGCCCCAGGGGAGAGGCAGACTGGCGAAAAGATGTCTGTCTCACTACAACATAGCTATATCAGCTGTTTTGAAAAAGACAGCCAGGGTTGTAATCTGGTGCAGGAGTGTTTCATGCTCTTACAGTATTTGTCTTGTTTGTAGACAAGAATTAGTTGGTCTGATCCTATAGATGGAGAGGACATCAGTAATCAACAGTTATTGAGCAGTTATTATCTGTTCTCTCAGAATTTCTGTTCCTGTGTCTTTCTTCTGTGTGTTCATATGTGATAAAAGTAACCCTTTATTTAAAATGCTTTCACAAGTTGAACTCAGGTTCAGTTGGGAGATTGCAGTGGAGATTCTACTCTTATTGGTCATCACAATGTCTCTGAGTCTGTCAGTGTGAAGCCATTGTCTTCAGGTTGGTCCCAACCTTGACTTCTCTTTGAAATTTTATTAGTAATTCTTTTTTAAAAAGATTTTATTTATTTATTTGACAGTGAGAGATCACAAGTAGGCAGAGAAACAGGCAGAGAGAGAGGGGGAAGCAGGCTTTCCGCTGAGCAGAGAGCCTAATGCGGGGCTCGATCCCAGAACCCTGAGATCATGACCCGAGCCGAAGGCAGAGGCTAAACTCACTGAGCCACCCAGGCGCCCAAAATAATTCTTAGTTGTAGGTTTAAAGTTTTGTTTTTAAGCTGTGGCTCATGTAGACTGGGTTAATAACACCATGATTTTAAATGAGAGACATTAGATAGTCCCTCAGTTATAATAAGAAAACTAATTTTTATAATTTATTAGCAGCCATCACATAGCCAAGACTATATCTGAATTTAATAACCTCATTGAGAAAGTATATTTACTTTAAATTCCGTTTACCTGTTTATACTTCTGATGCTGTACATAAATCATAAAAAGCATAGGGATGTGCATAGCCATTTTTTTTTTTTTAGTTATTAGTAGTTTTGCTTATTTTGACAGCATTTAGGAAAAGAATAAGTATGGGGTGAATGAGAGAAAATGTAGAGTTTTGGTGAAAAGTAGGTTTGATGGGAGGAAGGAAGAAGCTTTAAAAACAGTGTGGAATTACCAATTGTTATTCTGTGTAAGGCCCTTGGTAAGAAAGTAGGCTTGTTGAAGTATAATGTTATTCTACTTTCTGTTTGTATGGGTAAAGGTAATTCATCCCTCAGTAGAGATATAAATTACATATTTCCTCTAGTATGATGTCACAAATACATTTATAAAAATACAATAGTTTTTTCCAGGTAGAACATGCAAATGGCGTTTGTTGTAGAGACATTTTCTACATCCCTTTCCTTAATTTACTCACCTGTATTACATAATTAAGTCCTCCTCTATCCTATGAACAAATGACCAGTGCAGTTCGTCAGGTCCATTTTACTCATTTGGAATCATGGTAAATGGGTTGTGTTGGGTTTGAGGGCAGTGTTTGTGTATCTATTATTACTCTTGTATGATTTTTATTTGGCTTATGGTTTTACTTTGGAATTGAGCCACTCCTTACCTTTCATTCAGCTTCTCCCCTCCCCCAAATGTTGAGAAAAACAGAGAGAGAGCATGAGTGAGCAAAAACTCACTGTTTATATTTATTCGTGTTTCCAAGTGATTCATGTTCAGTTATCCATTGCCTGAATCACCATTCATAAAAAAAAAAAAGGTTCACTCTTTCACTCTTCTTTCTGTCTGTGTTTTATATTTATTACAACAAATACAGAATTATTTGGGGCACCTGGGTGGCTCAGTGGGTTGAGCCTCTGCCTTCGGCTCAGGTCATGATGTTGGGGTCCTGGAATCAAGCCCCGTGTGGGGCTCTCTGCTCTGCGGGGAGCCTGCTTCCCCCTCTCTCTTAGGGGTTCAGGCCCAACTAGTTAGGAAGACTCAAAATGGGATATCTTGAATATCTTGGAGAAAGCAGACCCTAATGCATTGGCACATGAGTTGACAAACTAGACTGTAGGGAAACAAAGTTCAGTGGCATGTTTATGGAAATCAGTGGTAATGTGAATTTTTTGGGCCCTCTTGAGAATTGCTTCTCTTTATCACATAGATCAGAGATGAAGGCTGCCTTCCAGCTCAGATAGAATAATTTGGCCTCCAAAGAGATGTATACAGTTTACATTTGTTTTAGCATACTGGATTCAGAAGTTTTCACGTCAAATCAGACTTTTTCCTTCCTTTAATAAGGGCATGTGTTGCCAGATCCTCTTCTCAGCGTCTTTATCTCCTCTTCCCTCCACAGACACATTTACATTTCTCCCCTGGCTCCCAGAGATATTTGAGTTTGCTACCCTTTCTCGGGTGATTAAATGAGATATTTGTTTAATGATTTTTTTGAATTTGACAAACCACTGTGAGAAATTAAGGGTCATTGGCCTGCTGGCCTGTGCAACTGGGCATTTAGAATCTAGATTATCTCTGAGACTGAGAGACCAAGGTTAGCACAGTAAACTCAGTTTTATGTGCATTTGTACAATGTGCATTTTTCCATACGTTAAGTAGTAGCTGCTCGCAGGTTTCTGAAAAACAGTTCATGAAGAAGGCTTGAGAGGAAATTTTTTTCTCTCCTTCAGAGCCCTCAATAGTCATTTCAGTTTTTGTTTTAAAGATTTAAACAAGCCAATTCCTGTTAAAATGTAAAACTGCAAAAATTCAAATGTGATTGTTAACTAAAGTAACTTTTTTTTTTTTTTTTTTTTTACTACTGGAGTGCTGGGTCATTTAAAAAAACAAGATAAACAGAAACGATACCTCTCCTGCAGGATTTTTGTGGACAAAAAATATGGAAATATGTTTATGCTTTATTTGATTAAATGTGAATGAAATACTTTAAGTGAAGTATTTTTCTGCCTGTTTTGAATATTTAATAATTGCAATATATAATATATAATTACATATGTTTATATAATAATTAATACTTAATATTCAACAGAAATATTTGAGTATTTCTATATTTAAGGGCAAATTTGCTAATTAGTAGGAGAATCAGTACATTAAGATAATCTTGGGGAAAAATAGCTTTGGGTGGAGACGCTTCCTAGCAATTGTGATATACCAAGTAAAAGACTCTTGTCAACATCATCTGTATCAACCCGAATGACCTCACTTAGAAATTTGGTAAAATGGGGAGAGTGATAAAAGGAGAGAGTTTGCATAGCAGATCTAGATTTCTGTTCTACTTTAATAAAACTCTGGAATGATACCTTAATGGACACGATATACAGTATAGCTAGTGTGGAGTAGATGATAATGTGGTTAGACAGATTTTTCCCTAGTTGAATGAAGGAAATGATGATTTCATTAATGGAATATTGTCAGTCTGGAGAGGTGCTGCTGGTGATGAGCAGAAGGCTCTGACCTTTATGTGTGCATGGGGTGGGAGGTTTGACATTTTGCCATTAATTATGGCACAACAACAACAACAACAACAAACCCCAAAATCTCAGGATGGCATTAAAGTAGAAATGTAATGTTGAGAGTGGAACATGTAAAGAACCCAGAATTTTAGAAAGCTGTCCTCCTTGAAGGTAAGGAATACAGCTAATCTGTCTTCTTATTTTTTGTATTCTTGATTAACTGTCAACTTGCCCCTTGTGAATGAGGTATTCAAAAACATGTGTGTGTTGATTAATCACAGAATGCGATGTAACGTGTGTTTTGGAGTAATGGGGACAAGAATGGAGCTCGTGCTAAGGTCTCACGCTTGAAATTCTGATGTAATTGATCTGGGATGGAGTCTGGGCATTGGCGTTTTGTAGAAGCTCTTCAGATTAATTTGGATATTCAGCTGGGGTTAGGGACTAATGGTTTATAAGTCTAAAATTGTCTGAGATGGACAGAAGTTGACATATGCTCACGTGCTCTGCAACAGCTCTTGCTTAGTGATGGATGTTTGTCCTAGGACTTTGCTTGTTAAGGTTGAGAGCGGAATAAATGAAAATATCCGTATGGATATGGGATATAAACTTCAACTTGAATGTATTTTCTCAAGGGTGTACACACAACCCACCTGAGCGTGTGTGTGTGTGTGTGTGTGTGTGCGCGCGTGCGCGGGGCATACTAAATGGCTTAGCTTCACCTGTGAAATAGGGTGATTCTCAGCCTTGTTTCTCCTCAGTTGCTTGCTTTCTGGCACCCCCTCCTCCCTCTGGCCACTCTGAGCCCCCACTGCCCAAGAGAACATACCAGGGCCACAGGGTCAACCACGGGCATAGAGTTTAATGCAAATTTTCTTCTCAGCAAAGTAGCTGGCCCACTAACTGTGGGAGTAGGGTGGTCAGGTGGATAGTTACAGCTAACACCAGCCTGATTTGCATTTCTGTAATTATTCTTCTAAGGCAATATATATAGCTGAAAGTTATGGAGCATGCTATAGTCCCGGGTAATTGAAACCCTGAGGGTCAGGAGACCTGCATTGTAGACTCAGATGTTTAGGGGGCCCCTAACTTTGTGACTTTCAGAAACTTATTTACCTGCCTTTCTGTCAGTTTCCTTTCTGTAAAAGGAGCAGCTCAACTTAAGCGCACACTAAGTTTCCTTCTAGCTCTTAACATGTAAAATTGTAGTTTTATTATTAATTATTAATTTAAGAAAACATAAGCATCCACTTGTAGCTAAACACTATTTTCCCAACCTGAAAAAAAAAATCTAGCTGAATATAGCCCTGTGGTGAGTGATGTTGGTAATGCATGTGTGGGGGCAGGGAGCATATGAGAAATCTCTGTATCCTCTCAATTTTGCTGTGAACCTAAAATTGCTCTAAAAATATAAAATCTTAAAAAAAAACCAACAACCAAAAATGAAATAAAAATTAATCGCTTCAACAATTTATATGATTTCATACTACCCTTAATTTTGGAGTATTTTAATTAGAATGTATCTTAGTGTTACAAATTAACACTACACCAGTCTAGAATATTTTTATAATCTGAATGAGGATGAAGGCCATGGGGATATGCATGTACTCCTATTATTTACTTCACTTGTAGTGCTTCTATAAAATGTAAATAACATTCCCTTTGATTGCCTATTTGTGAAGTGGTTATTAGTAAAGGGAGGGGGTTGGTGAGTTCCTCCTATTCTACTAAAGAAAAACAATTTAATCTAAAAACTGTTATGTTAAAAAGCCAGTCTTTATATTCGACCTTAGCCCATGGTCAATATTTAACTCACTGAGTGATTCTTAGAAAAATCTTTGAAAACCATTTTTTGTAAAACAAGGTTAATAATATCTGTGAATATTTCATACTGTAATCCTACAGAGAAATGGAAATAGGGTAGATTAGTTTAAGATTAGTTTAATTCTGCAGAGAATAAGCATTGATGCTTGATTCTTCTTTCGATAGCTTTTTTGGGGGCTTAACCACACGCATATAGTTAAAATATTTTTATGAGATCTTTAGAAGAATGCGTGAGAAAAGTCATGATGAATCTATAATTAACTTGCAGAGGAAGGAATTTGGAGATCCCATGATTAATTAGATATTTCTAAACTAATATGTAAATCTCTGGCCATTGTTTTGCAATGGGATCTTCCATTTGATACCTTTGAAGAAAATAAAATTCTGATTTTTTAGGTGAAAAAATTGTACTACCTCAGTTATTTATAAAGGATAGTGCATGCAGTTACTGGGTGATGTTTGCGAATGCTTTGAAAGAACTTCAGGTATTTGAGATATTCATTTAAGAATTTGGAATAGTTATAAAAATTATGGAATGATCATGTGACATTAAGAGACAGAATATATTGTTGTAAAAATACTAAAGAGATTAAGAGACAGAATATATTGTTATAAAAATACTCAAGAGTATAGAAAGGCATACTATAGTTTCAAATGTAAGGATTTGTTTTTGGAGTGCTTAAGGTTAAATATGTATGTTGTTGCCTCCTTTTATGGAATTTTCCATAATATCCTTCACTATGACTGAAAACAGACTACAGGACTTTTCTCATTCCCGAACGAGTTACCCCATTATGCTGTAAGAGGGCCTTGACTTCGACACTTTTACCTGTTTTGATCTAAGGAACTTGGGTTGCTAGACCTCAGCTTCCTTATCTCTAAATTGGAGATATTAATAGTACCTACCTTACATAGTTTCATGAAAACTGAGATAATACGTATAAAGTATTTAGCTGGACTAGCTCTGTAGTAAAAAGTGAGTGAATGTGTTGTTATCTTGCCAGTGAACTAAAAATCATCGGTTCTTTTGTTCTGCTGGCTGGTGTTCTCTTTGTGAAAGTGATGTCTCTGACCTTTTCCTTTCTTATTCTTTCTTGTAAGAGCTCATGTATCCCTGGGACACGGAAAGTAATTAAGTGGTTTACTTGAATGGATCTTCTCTTCTAGCTTATTCTAGCTGGGAATAATCAGAAAGTAGGTGACAGTGTTAATTAGAAACAGAAATTAACATCTTTTATAGGCATAATTTACCTGATGATAATAATTGAGAAGCGATTGTAAGATCATCAAGATGATTTTATAGGATGAATCACTTTAGATGAACAGAGGTCATTGTTTCAGAGGAGGAGGCAGATAGTTTGGACTTGCAGTTTAAGAGAGAGAGAGAGAGAAAGTTACAGTGTGTTGCTGGCATTCATTTTTTAGTTAGTAATTTGGCTCATCAGGGTCATACCTATGGGTTGAAACAGAACTTGCCTCTTTCATGAAAGACCACTGGAAAGTTCTAATATAAAAGCTTATTTAAATGACATATCTATCATTCTAGAAAGATCTTGGGTAGTCCTACTTGGACTAGAATGGTATTAGAAAAGTAAAAGATTTCCTGTGAAGTCAGATATGCTATTTTGAGGGATGAGTTTATTAGGTCATTTAAATTTTGTGTTAAACTTTGAATTCTCTCTCTCTCTCCCCCCCCCTTTTTTTTTTAACATAAATATGCTTTGTAAGACCAGAGAGGAAGCCAACGTGTTAAGCAAGTTCTAAGTTATTGCATCTCTAATCCTGCACACACACACATAGGCACACACACACCACAATTTCTGTGTCATCTCAGAATTACCCAAGGGCATATTTAAATGAGACGCCAAGATCTTTATTAGAATAGAACTGTCGCACCTTTCTTGTTGGTATGATTTGCTATGTCTTCAGAAGCCTGTGCCGCAGATGAGTCATTAAGAGAAACTGGCATCCATGAAACTACATTATTACTGTCGTGCTTTCTAAACTGGTCATCTAGCTAAAACTGGATGAGGCTGAAAGGCAGAGTTTCTGCCTTGCAAGGAGAGTAATTAGTATTCAGATTGGTCAGGAAGTTTCTTCTGTTCTGTGCACTGACAGCTTTTAGCATATTATTAGCATACACTTTAGACACCAGAGAAAATCCTAGGGCCAGTAGCATTCACAGAATGCAGGGGTCTCAGAGAAGGGGGCATCTGACAGAAGATTCACATTCTTATTCAGTTTGGCAGTTTAGATCTACTGCCCTGAGAAGTCAGCATCTTTTAGGATGGTGTGATAGTTTTTATACAAGCAATCGAAAACACCTTTCAGAATTTATAAGTTGTTATGAGCATAATGATTTCAGTGTAGCGCTGTGAATAAATCTGGTGTTATAATGACGTATTTAATAATTCTAACCAAGTCACTTTTTTTTTTCATGACAGATACAAGCAAATGAGTACATTTGTTAAGCTGGTACTGAGATACATCATTTTTAGCTCCCATGAAAGAATATTCTTAGGTGGTATGACAAAGCCTGCATAAGGTCACGGTCTGAGCTGCAGGCACTGGTCTGTGGGATTGGAGGAGGGATTGAAGTTGCTGGGATTTATTGAGATCCCTGATGATCCTGGTCAGAATAGCATCCACGCTCATTTGTGGATGTTTGCTGAATGAATGATTGCCCACTTGCCAACTGGGAGAGAAAGAAGGAAGGCATGAAATAGAAAAGAAAAGGTTCAGCAGTGAGGTTCATGACAACTGGGGTCATGACCCATGTTCTGATGAGTTTCCAAAGTTGAATTTATCTCAGGGACACATGAGAGGAAACAGTTGGCATGTGGGGTGGTAAAGAATGATGATAGAGGAAGACGAAAGAATTTGTAGTGTTGTTTTCTTCAGAGTAATGAGAAGGAAGTGTTCAGAGTAATAAAAATATTTAAATATAAACTGAAGAAAACCTTTGGTTCCCGTTTTTGGTATGTGGGGAAACCCAGAACAGAGATTAAAAGGTGTAATCTTATCTCTAGACGTAGTCGACTGAAGTTTCAAAAACAGAAGCCGGGTCTTCTGACTCCAGCATATACTGGATACTTCCCTCAGCTCTGTGAAAACCTTGGTGGAAATTCTAAATTGGAGTGGTTTGTTGGATTTCCAGAATCAACAGTATGCTTGTCTGGGTTCTTCTCAGAGTCTTAATTTCTCAGAGGTTGAATTTCTTTCAAGAAAGGAAACTAAAGAATTCCTTGCCCAGCTTCAAAGAGGCAAGTTTTCTCCTTTCTGAGTTTTATCAAAGGAAGACTCACTCACGAGGACTGTGGGGAAGGGACGAGCAGGAGACCTGGAAAGGAGTGGTGGCAGAGAAAGGTTTGAGCCCTGCAGAAAGCAAGTAAGAGAGAAATTTCAAAGGAAGGGACAGTTTCCCAGAGAGAATTGGTTATAGCTTTGTGACAAAATCAGGTAGTTCCCACCCAAGCAGAGGAATTTAGATGGTGTCTGCTCTTTCCACCTTTAAAGTTAGTGTCTGAAACACTGACAGATTTGAGGGATCTTAGAGATTACTTCTGTATCCAAGAGGAAGACTTTTGGGCTCACAAGGCAGCAGCCCTCCTCTCCAGTGTTACTTCCTCTTTCTTGTGGTTGCTACTGGTTCTTTGGTTCATCAGATATTTTGAGCAAATTGCATGTGGAGGTGTAACCCAGAGTTCCTCCACTTAAGTGATAATCCATTTGGGTAGTTCCTTAAGTATCCTCTTCAGTGTCCAATTTCTTAAGTGAAATTTTGTGACGTTTTCCTTAGCACTATTTTCTACAGTGCTTTTTTTTTTCATCAGTAAATTTATGGAAATTTACTAGTTGTCCTTCAGATTTAATGTTCTTGATTAAAGTTGGGATTTTGTTTTTCTAGCTGATTTTGTATTCTCTTGAGTGCTTCGCTACTACTATGATCATACCTTCTTTTTAAATAATTACTTGCTTATTAATATATTAATTTGATCTTACGATAAAGATTTACTGGATACCGTTTGCCTGCAGCTAATTTTGTATGCTTTCCTTTCTCCAGACAAGTAGGACATAAAATATGAATACATTTGTTTTGAACACTGTTTTATTTCTTTAGATAGTTTGAAGGAGAGTTAGGTCTGGTCATTTTTGGGAAACAATGGTAATACATTTTGAATTTTCTAAATAGAGAAGAAAAGTTGAAGATGTTCCTAGATACATTCTAAATACAAGTAATGCATATTCAGTAATTAATGTTTTTAGACCAAATGTAAACAAATATATAAAAGATATGTTTATGGGTACACATGAATCCTTTTACATAGCCATTAATATTGTCTGTCAGGAATTATGTAATGTTCTGTATGTTTCATGGATGAAGGGGTAAATTATCCAACATTATAAAAATAAATAGCACTTTATAGAGCATGATGCATGCCAGACAGTGTTCTAAGTATTTTAAACATATATTGACTGATTTAATTATTATTAGAGAAGTCTTGTGGGATAAATACTGTTTCTATAGTAAAGGGATAGTCCCTGATTTGCACACTCTAGGTAAGGTAAACACAGTCCACAAAACAGTAACTATTTGTGTTTTTTACAACAAACTGATAACAAGGTCTAAATGTCAAATAATATGACTGATGATTTGTTCATTGGATTCAGTCCCTGAATCTGGAAGACTGACAAAATGTCTTCTGTGTGGAGATGGAGACCCCTAACTGTCTAACTTAGGATGAAAGTAACTAACAAACTCATTTCCCTAACGATTTTCCCTTTGGGGCATTAATACATCTTATCTCTATTAAGTAACCCTCCCCATGTGTTTATAAAGGAATAAGAAAAGACAACAGAATGAAAAAATCAGGAGTAAATAATAACATGGAATCACCTTCAGGGCTCATTATAAAGATGTGGTGACAGTCTCAGAAGGATAAAGGGACTTCTGGAAGGGCACACAACAGGGCAGAGATGGGTTCCGTAGTGAGTACTTAGATCTGTATCCCACTCCTTCCCCCATGTGAGTGACCTTGGCAAAATTAATCTTTCATAGCTTCTTTTTATTCATGTGTAAAAAGCATGGCAGTGATAAACTTTATAGCATTAATGAGAGTACTGAACAAATTAATATACTTGAAAGTATCTAGTTCAAGCTTTAGTTCATAGTAGGTGCACAGTAAATGCCAATTTTTCTTTGTCCCTCTGCTTGACTAATTCTGCTACCCTAGGATGAAACTCTAAGATTACCACGCTACTCATGGAACCAGACAGTCCCCCTGGCAAACATTCCCAACACGCGCAGCTGTTTTATAACAGGTCGATTGACTCCTTCCATCATTGAAATTCTGCAATCATCATATTTCAGTTTAACTTCATCAGACTTGTTAAGAGTCATTTAAATGGAAATTTCTGTTGTGGATATGGTTTATTTGCTATCAGTGAATACTAACACTAGTGAACAGGCAGCCTTGCTAACCAAATATTTGCCTTTGGAGTCAGCCAGTGATCATGATTGCTCTACTTTCACAGTTCATGTAGTTACACTTCTAGCAGGTGGACATTTGAAATTTCTAGCGATATTTATGTGCTATCATATAATTAGTAACCTGTTGTAAATCATCCAGCCACTGGTGATCTGCCAGAATGAACAATAGCTGAGATTAAGCATTGCTGACTTTAATATTTTAACCTGAAAGACGACATCCTTTTTCCTGGTTGGTATCAAACTCTTCTGACAGTAGATGATTTTTAAAAAGTTAACTCTATCAATTCTCACTGTGATTTGATGACCAAGTAATACAGTAGGTATACTGGGCTAATAACAAATCTCTATTAAGAAGCCATACCTGTATTTGTTACAATTTGTAACACGTTTTCAATAAAACTATTACTATAGCAAGAGTAGTGAGGAGAAGATAAATACCAGATCCAGAGGCAGAAAAGAATATATGGTGTTAGACATATTGGTAATTTACCATTATTTTAACCATTCAATGATGATAGTGTAGACAAAAAAAGAAGAAAATGATTCAAAGGATTCATTATCCCACTTAAAAACAAAACAGATGGAAGAAAAAGATAAAACGATAAAGTAGATGTGATGATTACTTTATGATTTCCTAATGAAAAAATAACATTAATACAGTACCACCAGTGATTATAGTAACAGAACAAAGAACAGGTTAAACATATCCCTAATGTGTCACTTTAGAACAAATAATTTATTTTTTGTGAATATGTTTTAATTTGTATTCCTATTTTTAAAGTATTTATTTCTTTGTTTGGTTGTTTATTTACTTTGGTTTCAGGGTGGAGTTCAGTGAGTCATCACTTACATATAACACCCAGTGGTCATCACAACAAAGACATCATCTGGCAACATACAGAAGCATAAGGTGTATTAAAAAAAAAAAAAGTGAGGGAATAAAGAAATTTTCAATTTAAATTTTTAAAATTTTGCTTTTACTTCAGAGGATTAACACTGAAATAATAGATTGCTTTAATGTTTGCAGAATCCAGTCACTTTTAGTTGTTAATAAGAGTTTAGAATTTTTTTATCAATTTAAAAATAAGATTGATCATTATAAATCTGATAAATGTGATAAAATAGTTGAGAAGAAGGTCTGGATCTTAATCTGTTTTGTATGTCTACTGTGACCTTTATCATGCAGGGATTTGCATTTCATAAATGTGAAATGCACTATTTATGTTATACTGAAAATGTAATAAATAAAAAATGAAAAACAGAATTTTCACTTAAAAGCAGCTGATAAACATGGACACATTATATCTTTGTCTTAAAAAAAAAATGACAGCGGGGAACCTCTGCTTTCTGGTAAACTAGGAATCAAAACTACTTAACTAAGTTGTGCAGGATGGGAGAAGGGACAGTAGAGGTGTCAAGTTGGAAATTAGATTGAAGTGCTGATTCACTTTCCCCAAAGTGCCAACTCTTTAGATTGTTGACATCTCCTCCCTCCCTTTTTTTGTAGAGCAAGATATTTTGCCTCAACAATTTACAGGAGTTAATAAATACAAGTACCTGGGGGTAATTGGTTATTAAGCATTGAAATGTGATGTGAGTTAGTTCTTATTTTCCAGAAGTGGCATGTCCTACGATGAGGAAATGAATATTTTGATTAGAGGTGAAAAGTGGGAAGTCTTGGGAAGTTTGTTGTAAGATATCTTAGAAGATAGGTCTCTGAGGGTGGATTTGCTGTGGGTTAATGCAGGGTGACTGGGGCATAGGGAGAAACAGAATTGGAAGTCCCAATAGGCTTTTCCATTTCAGTGATTTCAAATTTGTAAAATTTGAAGGTTTCTGTTTCCTAGAGTAAAAAAATGAAAGAAATATTATACTGCACAACTTTACATCTTGATCCTAGGGCTAATTTTTTCCCCTCATGCCTTTCATATTTACAGTATTGTGGAATGGAAGGATTTGCTCATTCCCGTACTACTCATTTCCTGTTAATTACTTATAAGGCTCTGTATTTAGCCTGATGGAAAATACAAAGATTAATTAGATGCAGGATTTGTCTTCAAGAATGGTGTAGTTTAGAGAAAGAAACAAACCAAATTTTGTTGGTTGAATGAGAATATTTATAGACAGTCATAGTTGTAGACTACAAGAGCAACACTTGCAAAGGACCAGACTCCATATTTAACAGCCTACCAGAGAATCACCAGTTAATATGTACTGATTTATCTTATTAAATTTCCTAATGAGGTTGATCTCCAAAGTCCGTTTA
This sequence comes from Mellivora capensis, assembly GCA_004024625.1. Taxonomy (NCBI): domain Eukaryota; kingdom Metazoa; phylum Chordata; class Mammalia; order Carnivora; family Mustelidae; genus Mellivora; species Mellivora capensis. Next base: position 170,788 of record PISX010001436.1, on the reverse strand, counting down.
GACAGCATTATCTCTGATCACTTTTGTATGAATGACATCAATGAACACTGTTCTCCTTTTGTAATGGTATGAGGGCATACTTTTCCTTTTAAATACAAATTATTTTATCTTGACCTTAATTGTAGAGATCTTATCAAGAACTATCAGCATTAACAATTATAATAATTAACACTTTGGAGTTTGAAGAAAGTTACAGAACAATCACCAAATCAATGACTCTTGCTTTCTAAAAATTTAAAATGTGGTTAGGTTTTTAACATGAAATTAAAACTATTTTTTCCAGTAAGAAAACGTTTATGGTGATAAACATATGTGCTGATCACAGGTGTGGACCCAGTATACAAACTGAAATGATGGACTTATGAATTGTACCTGATAATTATTGCTTCCATTACTCATGAAGTGCTTAATACGTGTTGGATTTTGTAGTTGAATGCAGAGATAATGGAGACTCAGCCCTTGACCTCACAGTTGTAATGCTAAATTATAACTAGAAGAACAAATGCTACCCAGAGTTGAAGGACACTGAATCAAGCAGAATAGGTCAGTTTGGATACCTGTCTTAAAAGATAGGATGATTTTTTTAATCTTATCTGGTGTGGGTATGATACAACTTTAAAACACCTTGTTACTGTAAAAATGAAGTCTAATGGTTACAAGTCAAATGGTGGGAGGGAAAAAGCAACTACAAGATAAAGTGAGTGCCTGTACTTTCTAATTTCCTAGGACACTTTCTTTGTCATATCCCCACTAAGAAAACTAGAATTGATTTCTCTTTTTTTTAAGGTAGATCCTAGGTGACAGGTGCTATCTTTCCCTCTCTTTCTTTCACGTATACATACTGATATGATACAAGAGTGATTCATTCATTGGAAAGCCCAGAACAGTGTGTGGTGGGTGGGGGATGAATAAATACTAGAGTTCTTTTCAAAATTGTAATGTTATCAAAAATCAAAAATCAAAATAAATAAAACCATAATGTTATCATAATTACAGAGTAATCTGTAAACATGCAATTTATAGTCTATAGAGCAAATCAGAATTGTCCAATAAATATTCATTGAACAAATGAATGAGCTGATTGGGTCAATTGGAATTTTTTTATTGGTATAAGTGATGGGGAAATAGAAGAGAAAACTCTTTATAATTAGATAGGATGATGATACCAGGTGTTTGGGATCGTAGGAGATAATGAGCAGGGAGGAGGAAAAATGTACAGAAAAAAATATGTGAGTGTGCTCAGGAGATGTTATAGGCTTGCCTGGGGTTCAAGTACTGACAGTAATTCTCATGTTTCTGAAAATCTTGGAATCACGCTTAGAATGCTGTTCTAAGGAACAGGTATTCATGTAATTATGACATTAAATATAACTTATCAGATCTTTGAAGTACAAATATCAATATATAAGATGTGCATATATTACTAACACATATAATATAGTCCTCCTTCCTTTCTTCTTTTCTGGAAATGAAAATCAACAAATAGTCACTTTTCTATAGCTGGGTCTTATATAAATTGGTAAGGTGTAGAATTTTTCCTCATATTTTTGTATGTGATTTTATAACTAGTAGTTGTGTATGTGACTTCTAGATATGGATAGACTAGAAATAATCATTTAGAAATAGTAGATAGATAATGAGAGACTAAAAACATACTTTTAAAATTTCCTTTTTAGGGCAGTGTAAAGAACATAGACACTTAGAATCAGGATTTCATTTGAATCCTATCTGAGTTTGAATCCTGACTCTGCCATTTATATGCTGGGTAACTTTGGGGAAATTCATTATCTCTTCTGTGCTTCAGTTTCCTCATCCGTAAAGTGGAGATAATAATGGCATTTCTGTTTTGGGGTCAGGGGCAGCTTCATAGGCATGTAACCAGTGATATCATAAAGGGTCTGGAACTCAGCATATGGCCCCAGGCGTGGTATTTCATACTCTGAATTCACCATCTTGAGATTTTTAACCATTTTTACTTTGAATTTATGTTTTGTAATGAGGTCAGATGGGACAATAAAGCATACAGTGGGGTCTTGGAGTCTTGGCTCACATGTGGTCCGTCTACTGCTGCCTCCCCACTTCTCTCGAGAGGTTCTGGGTTGCTCCTTCTGCTGACTCCTCTGCCTCCTTTTGCTTTCAGTGGTGCCTGGGCCCAGGGTCAGGCAGAGGCAGATCAGCAGGTAATGCATGTGCTGAGTGTTAGGGACAGGGGAGGGCCTGGGCACCTGTGAAGATCTGCCTTCACCCTGCAAATATCTCATGATGGGTTGAGAGCATGGAAGAAGGGAAAAAGCTTGTGTTCTTCAATTTTTACGATACGCCATGCATTTTTGTATTGTCTTGGGCTACACAAATTATGTAGCCAACTCTGGCTAGCGTGTTTGGAGGACTGAAGAACGAATAGATGGGAGGCAACTGGAACCATGCCTAGCATACAGCAGGTGGTATAGATGGATTTGCTCTTATTCTGATACAGCATGTTTACATATCTAGCAAATCATCTGGTTAATTTACTGGTGCTAACTATATGTATTATAATACATTGATATAGCATGATTTTATAAAAGGAGGTAATTGAATAATTTTCTTGTATATGTTGCCATGGATATTATGTATCACATTCACATGGAAATAGATTTTAAAAGAAAGGATACTCTGTAATCACTCTTAAGTACATGCAGTCTACTAAGTAGTAAAGATTTCATTTTTGGAAATTTCAGTACAATAACTATAAAAAATAATTGTGAGAGGGAGGTTATACGATGGTGCAGAGTATATCCACTTTTGTACTACAGTTGGATGGGAAGCCAGCATGCTGCAAAGATTTTCCTTCATGAATATACAAGTTTTCTAGCAGCAAATGAAAACCAAATTCAGCAAGAGTATTTATGCTTTGTTTTTTTGTTTGTTTGTTTGTTATGTATCCTCCTAAGATATATGAATCTATTTTCTGTATCCTTTTTTTTTTTTTTTTAAGTATGGGTTTTTAAAGATCTGTTACTCTTTCTTTTTCTTGACTGGAAAATGTCTATGGGGGGCTTTAGAAATGAATGTTATTATTTAGGTTTTATTTAATAAAGTTAAATTAAAACAGATTTTCTATATCACAGAGAAGTTGTTGCCCTTGAAAGTACTTGGCATATAGGCTGCAAATGTTGGGAGAGCTCAAGGAAGGAGACTACCTTTGGCTTCAATAATATCGTTGTCTTTCTTTCCTCCTTCTATAACACTCTGAACTTGACTAGCAATACAAAGAGCAGATGGTGGAATGGTGCCAATTGACATTCACCATCTGCTTCTCACATATATAATATTGTGTGCTAAAAAAATAATATAGCAGGGACCTTCTGTTTAGTGGTTGTTGGTTAGAGAAGCTGTACCATTTGGGACGATCATATTTCTACACAAATAACTTCATTAAATAAACATAAGCAAAAAAAAAATTTCCATGATCAATCTCAGTGTGTGGTTTTATCTGTTATTTGCATGTATGAGACTTTGTTCTTGTTTTCCATCAAAACTTGATATAGGACCAGGAATCTTAGCAAAGTATATTTGATTGTTGAGTTTGACCAGATGAAAGATTAAAAAGTATCTTTGCTTTAAACTAGTAACAAGTATCTACCCCGCCCCCCCCCCCCCCGGCTTCATTTAAGCTGGGATGGAAAGGAAGATGGGTTTTGGTCAAACAACACTTAATTCTTATACATAATATGTAATTGAACAGTAGAAGTTTCTGAATAAATCAGAATTGATCGGGAATAAACCCAAGGCCATCCTATTACAGAAAAAGAGGGGATGAGTAAGGAGAGCTTAGATTCACTCTTGGACTCCTCGAGCTTTATCAGAGTTGATTTCGCAGTGACTCAGAGGGTGCAAGATGCAAACTCCTGGAGCCAGCTACAGGTCTCAGCCTGGCTCTTCTGTGGTTTTACCTCCCCAGATCCTGAATGTGTTCCTAGGAGTAGCATGAGACTGATGGGCAGCAACTGTCAATCAAGACCGATAATTGTCAAGAAGTACCTCAAAGGAGGGAAAGAAAAACTCATAAGGGGTTGAGCCTCTGAGCCAGACTATAGATTTTAAAGAAATGAGTTAATAATAAAAATAATTTTGCTGTACATTTTCAGGTACCCATAAAATTGAGTTTTATGTGGACCTGTATAGAGACAATAAATGGTCTTCAGAGGGCTGGGAGCACCAGATTTCCATGGAACACTTTTTTTGGTATAGGTGCACATGGTTTAAAACCATTGCCATGGAGTTAAAATGTGAGCAGAGGAATTTCCAGCAAACCCTTTCTTTCACGGGTTCCACACTGGTGTCTTAGTTTTCATTGTTGAGTTATGGCCAACTCAGGAAAAAAAAATCGTACATAAATCAGAAAATAAATGGTGAAAAGTAATTGTATTTTTTTTAAGATTTTATTTATTTATTTGACAGCCAGAGATCACAAGCAGGCAGAGAGGCAGGCAGAGAGAGAGAGGAGGAAGCAGGTTCCCTGCCGAGCAGAGAGCCCAATGTGGGGCTCGATCCCAGGACCCTGGGATCATGACCCGAGCCGAAGGCAGAGGCTTTAACCCACTGAGCCACCCAGGCGCCCCAAGTAATTGTGTTTTTAATTGAGTGGATGTTTCTATCAAAATCCCTGTAGTAATTTTCCTTTTTTTTTTTCCTCTGTAGTAATTCTCTACTGTGTTTACTGCCCTATCAATGTCTGCATTTAGTTATTCAACAGACAAACCAAGAAATAATTCATGTTTACTTTAACTCTTTTGAAATTGTGGTAGAGAAATAAGAAAAGTTTATAATATCCGTATATTAGTAACATGGAGATTGGTATGGTAATTCCAGCTAAGGATAGGGACTTCAGAATGCATGTCTGGAGTTTGGGCCTGGGTTCTGCTGCATATTTCTGGTTGCCACTGGGCATGGAGGCAGTTTCTTCAAAATTGGACATGGAGGCAGTTTCCTTATTTGAAAATTGGGGGTGATAATTCTTTAATGCTCAGAACTGATTTTATCTTAAAACCATAGTGTCAGGAATGAGAAGTGAGGACTATGGATATCCACATTTTTAGCTGGTGCAACTTTCTGAAACAAGCACCTTTCTTGCGGGAGAATCTGGTTTTGACTTTCTAAAGGGACACCTGTTTAATCCTTTGATCAAGGAGGTGGAGAACTGGCTTATGTCTGTCCTTTAACTCTCTTGTTACCTCCACAGACACTACCGTTGGTATTTATATTCATGCTTGTTTATAGGCAGAGAATGAGATCGTGTTTTGCTTTTTGCTTTTGGGAATGGTAAATGTTTCTTCCAGCTGGCTAAAATCGATGTACACTTCATCTTTGAACCTCTTGGGAAAGGAAAGACAGAGGGTGTTAGAATGTCCTTTCCTTGAAGTGGCTGTTGTTATTGTACACCTTTATTTCATCTGGGACTCGCATGTTGCTTTTAATCTCTACAACATTTTTGTTTCCTCTTATTCAGGAGGAGCATTAGAAAATCTCCATGATTATCAATTACAGGACATTTAACAAACGGTCTGATTCTAGAGGGCGGTGTCAGTGCACTGTATTCCAAAGGAATAGTCATGGGGGGATCCAACTTAATTTTTATCCTGTGTAGCTTAGTGTGGATATTTCCATTCACTTTTAGGCACTAGGGATAAGGTGTCAGTCACGTTTTCACACAGTAGAAAAAAGTCTCTGAAATTGAGTTTTGTGGTTAGCAAAACATAAGTAAAAATGTCTAAGACCCATTATAGGTATCATTTATAATAAAAGAGATTTGTCTTTGGGAGAACATACAGAGAACTAAAAAAAATATGTGTATGTTTGTATATGTATGTGTGTACATATATTATTGTGTCTATATATTATTATGTATGTTTTCTCTGATAAACAAAACAGCAAAGAACTTTCTCCAGCTCTCCCTTGTCATTTTTCCCTCACTATGCGACATTTGCCTCTATAGAGACATAACTTTATAAATACTTGGAAAACAAAAAAAATCCTTGCTAATGTTTTTCCTCATAAATTAATATTGATGTATAATAAAGAATTTAAAGGTAAGTAATGTGAAATTTTTCTTTGGGTTAAGTGGAAATACAGTTTCTTTTATAAAATTGAGACCATTCTTCTCTTATAGGCTGTAGTTAGACATACCTTATTTGAAAGAAGGAATTTTTTTTCCTTTGTTATCATTGCACTAAAATTATTTTTTTCAGGAAAAAGACTGCTTGGTAATCACAGTTGAGACATTTTACTTGGCTTAAATTTTTTGATTTCCCTTAAGGATAAAGGTTAACAGTCCCTTGTATTTACAAAGAGAATTGTACTCACTCATTAACCCTATTAAAATTTTTGCAGTTGGAAAAAATATTAACCTCACTTAGGGAGAAAAAGGCAGAGGCTAATGAGTAGAATGGAAAAGCTTTGTAAAAGTCCCTTCAGATTAGCTAATTATGCTAATTTAATATGTAGATGGAAAAAGGTACAGTTCTGAATTTATGAGATTTGCATAATTGGGACAAGTATTAAAACTATATAGGAAAAATATGTATTTTGAATTTTAAGCAACTCCCAAGCTAAGCAGACTATCACCTTCATGAGTTATAGATGAGAAGGCAAGAGAAACATGGATTATGTGCAGCTATTTCTTTAATAAGGACACAATGTCTTGTATGTTTACCATCCTTGTATGTACCATGATAATAGTCTATTCAATTTCATCATCATGGAAACATGTGAATTGCTTATTACGCTTTTTTACAGATGCAGAATCTAAGGCCTTCAAAGATATAGTAGGGGTGCCTGAGTGGCTCACTTGGGTAAGCAGCTGGCTCTTGATTTCTGCTCAGGTCATGATCTCCGGATCCTGAGATCAGGTCCTGGGATCGAGCCGAGCCTCCTTGCTCAGCAAGGAGTCTGCTTGAGGATTCTCTCTTCCTCTCCCTCTGCGCCTCTTGGCACTTGCTCACTGTCTCCCCCTCTAACATAGATAAATAAATCTTTAATTGAAAGATACAGTAACATCCACAATGTAACACAGTAAGGGATAGAGCTTGGATGAGTAATAGGTCTGACTAAATTTTAGGTCTTTGCACTATACCATGATGTGTGACCTTGACCAAGGGGCTTAATTATTTGCGGAACTGTTTCTTCATCTATAAAGAGAAGATTTAGATTAATTTATATCAGAAATCTCATTGCCTCTCAAATTCTGATAACTTAGTTTTTTTTTTCCCTTATTTTTAAAACTGGGACCATAAAGTATTACAGAAGTTACATATTAAATAATACACTCATTAAATTATTACTTTGATACTTACATAGCATTTCACAGTCCCAGTCTGTATTCATCTCAAATCAAATGTTAAAGTGTTCTTCACTCACACTTCAGCACTGAGAAAATTAGAGAAACCATAATATGCTACATAATTAAAAAAAAACTAACTAGAAAATTAGTTTGTTTCTATTTTGTATTATGATGTTGTAAATGTACTGAGGGGAGCCTCTTTGAAATATGATATAATATTTATATATTATTTTGCTTTATGGTAATTTAGCTTTGTCATGTGTAGGCCGTGTTTGTTAATACATCACACAGTTAAACAGAGAAGTTGATAATAGGTCACCTTTGTCCGACATTAAAAATAAAGAAAATACATGTAAAAATTCTAAAGATCTATCTATATAAAATGAAATTAAAATGGAATGTCTGCTGCAAGGCCTCTGTCATGTCCTTAAGAATCAATTAGTTTTGATAACTGAAATGAATATTATCAAGAAATTAGAATGTTAATATATTGCCCTCTCACAAAATAATAATAATAGCTCCTTAACTTCTGTGGTTTCTCTCTTCTTTTCTATGTCTAATTTTGGTATTTCAGAGGGACTGAGTGTAGTAAAAAAAAAAAAAAGCCACTCATCATTCCTCTTGCAGTGTATGAAAAATTTCTAGCAATCTTCAAGATAATTTGTCATGCTTTTTAATGAATAGTTCCATATAAAGATAAATGATAACAAATGCATTATTTAAGAAATATTTTATAGTATATGACAAAATAAAAATATAAAGCTAAATTTATTTGTCTTGTTTTTGTTAATAGTGTGTTAAAGTATGTCAGAGGTAGATAAGATTCTATAAAATAGAAAATTGAAATCATCTAACTTTGTAGAATGTCTGCATTCTTTTAAAATAATTAAACCCTAAAAAGCAATAACTAATTTTTTTCCTATTAAGCATTGCTTAACACTTAAGAATCTCTGACATGTCTTCAGTGTTTTTCAGTTCAGACCTGAATCACAAAGATAGTCACTAATGAGGGACAGACAGGTGAAAGTCAATAGAATTTCACTAATTAGAAGTTTGATGGTTTTTTTCTGTATCTGTGGCCATTGGACCTCCAGAACGGCATCATTAGTACCTTTAGTGGTGGGAAGGGCAGATAGTACTTTGAAATGCTAATAAGTAATCTAACATGTATCTTTGTTAAATCAACCTCATTGACTCAGTTAATCTTCTGTGTCCACCACTGAGGTGGTGTATAAGTGGTGAGGACAGAACAGTTTCCTATTCTTTGGGCAGTGCCCAAATAAGTGGCATACAGATCATAGCACTCCATACATACTGATTAGATTAACACTGCTGTTTTGTGTCTCTGTTATTTCAGTGTTGTCTTTTTGCTCTTTCCACCCTGCAACAACTGTAACCAATTTCTTACATTAAATTTCTTTTGTTGACATACTTGCTATGATTTCTAGTTTCTGGACTGTGACCCAACACAAAATAAATCACAGACTGTGTGAAAAATATTAAATATGTATGGGGAAAATGAGCCATCTTGCTTAAAATTTTTGAATTCTTTGCTCCTGGTAATTACAGAGATGATGCTCATGCTGTGCTTAGTACAAAAGGCATAGAAAGGGTTAGGGAAGAAGGATCTCCAGTGATGGCAAGGAGGCAGACACATATGAAGACCATACATCTTTACCAGCCCATAAGAAGGACATTATGACAGCTAATAACCAGGCTTTAAAAAAAATTTAATATCCAATTTTTTACAAACAGGCTTTATGATAGGGAGTACTCTATTCTAGCTAGTAAATTTGTATGTGATTTGCATTTGAATGCAAACTGATTTTTGCTTTAAAGGAAACACATATTCTCCTCATTATATACACTTTGTTTTTCTGGTAAGGTTGGTGAACTTTTCTCATTAGGTTATTTTGTGGGGCAGCTGGAAGGCCAAGGTGAGGGTTACAGGAGAAGGCTAGAAAGTCAAGGTTAAGCCAGTTGGCTGAGGAGAAGTTTCCCCTTTTGGTTTGCCTCGTTAGCACCACAGTTTACTAAACATATTTATAAATCACAAGAGACAGAGCCCTTAAACATGTAGCAGGAGATCTCAGGATGACCACATACATGTTTGCGTATGTATACTCATGTATGTACACACACAATTACTGTCTACACTGATTCAACTTGCAGTTGTTTTATACGTAGAATAATGTACGTTTTTTTTAATATTTAAGAGAAATATCTTAACTCAAAATAACCTAAACATTTGTAATATATTACTAATTACTTAAGATTTGATTATTTTTTCTTTTTTACTAGAAAATAGGGATCTTGCTTGTTTTCAAAGTTTCACCTCTTGGTCTTGGATGTGCTTTTCGCTTTCCCATGCAAAATGACCTAAAGCTTTGTTTTCAATTCATTTTGAATTGCCATGCTTTTTAGATTTGACTGGTTGGAGAGGATCAGAATAAAAGGAGCATTTCTTTGGCCTCCTCCTTCCTTAAAAACATACCAGTATTCTGGTGTGGGATTGCAGTTGGTATCTCACTCTAATAAGGCATTTCTTTGTGCCAGATAATTAAAAAATATAGCTACCATAACAAACTCATTCCGTCCCTACCATGCATATTTGCTGGAAGTGAAGAAAATACTGTCAGATAAAACATAGGTTCCTGTAAGGAGATTATGCTCTAACTGAGGAAGACAGAGGGGAGGAGTTCATCGACCTGGAATGACTTGCACCAGGCTTTGAAGACTAAGTAGGATTTGCTTGTACAGAGAAGAGGAGGCACAGATAGTCAGAGACAACATGAGCAAGTGGGTTGGGAAAGACGTAAGTGTAATGTACTTCAAGAGACTAGGCTGTCTACATCAGAGGCAAAGGAAAGCAATGGAAATGCGTGACCATGGGCTTATGAGTAGGGAGGAGGGAATTGAAAGGCAAAGAATTGAAAGTATTTGAATTGATCCATGAGACTCGCATTGCCCAGTTGCTCCATTCATGCTTGTTTTGGGGGAGGGAAGGGTCTCTTGATCAGACAGCTATGGAATATGCTAGACCAAGAACAGGTAAGCTGATTTCTGTACCTCAAGACTAAAGAAATTTTAATATGTTACTTTACACAGTGAAATTGAAAACAGGGTGTATAGCAAGCGAATATCTCAAACCTGGTTAGCCATGGGTACTTTTTATTTTTCTTGTGACAAATACAGTTTGGGAAATACTGTAAGAGAAAATAGATAAAACCACTCTAGGTTTTAGAGGACATATTAAATAGTGTTTTAGGGATATAAGTCTTCCAGAGATACTAGATAAATAGAGGAATAAAGAATAGCTCTTGAATTATTTCAGGAGAGGGTTTGAAGATGGCCTCGTCTGGGGTGACAGCAATGACTTTGGAGGCTGAGGGAAATTCAGGACCTTTTCAAACAAACAATCTAGAGGTTGTGGTGGTGAATTGAATTCAATAAAGTGATGGTAGAAGTGTATGGTGTGTAGCGATTGAATACAATTCTTGTCACTCTTAGTGATTAAAAATGGTGAAAAATCAGAAACCAGTCCTGGGTCTCATTCAAGGAGTTGGCAGGTGTGGTGGCACCACTAACAAGACTAAGCCAGCAGTGAAGCGGGGCTAGTATTCGATGGGAGAAGATGGTGGGTCAAATACGAGGTAAGCTAGTGCGGTCGGGCAGTCAGACTGGGAGGGGAGTGGGCAGCTCAGGATTGGAGATTGTCTTGTGCAGTCTGTGAGCCTTCTCTTTTGTGTAATCAGGTTGCATTGCTTTTGAGTTATCTTTTTAAAAGCCTTGATGGGAAGGCATTTAAAAAAAAATCTCTTTGAAGAAGTGTAGAGAAACTACTCACCAATCTCATTAAATTTCACTAGATTTCTTGGAAATATATGCAGGCTGACAGTTATGATGGTCCAATTTCATAGCTAGAGTCAATTTTTCTTCCTTTTCTTTTCTTTTTTTATCAGTGACATGTACAAACGTATGGCATAGCTTGGAAGTGATTTTAAATGTGTGTGTGTGTGTGTGTATGTGTGTGTGTGTGTGTGTTTTAAGTTCCTTCTTATAGAGCCATGTATCAGGCATTTCTACACATTTTGTAGGCAGACACTGTGGTGCACAATGGAGGGCTTCGATTTGTGTCAATTTGACTTGAAATTCCATATTAAATGATTCCATACTTCACTGGATCATGGATGGTACAACTTCAAGGAGCTACTAGTAAAATATTTTAAACTCCTGTCACCTCAAACAATGGAATCTGTTCTGCTCTGTTTTCACGTGTAACTTGAGTGTGTGCCTGTGTATGTGAGCTGTTGGTTTCTCTCTCATCTGCCCGGGGACTGCGCAGTTTTTATTGTGGTGTTAGTCAGTCCTCGTTAGCACTACAGCGAGGAAATTATTTCTCACTTCCTCTTATTCCGTGGACTTGATTAAAATCAGCATGTTATGTGTTCTCAGTAGAATACCCCATGTGCTCGTTTTTTCATACGCTGTTTCTGAGCTGTCTCTCTTGCAGGCTGGAGAGATTAATTATGGAGCCTTTCTGTTTCAGTTTTCTCTTGTTAACTTTACAAAAGGTGACTAAGAAAGGAAAAAGCAGATTCTGTAGGAGTATATGGACCCCAACTTACTTTTGTGGGGTGGAGAGTAGACATTGCCTGGTGGAGAATGAAGAAATCACTATTACTGGACATTGGTTCTGGTGTGACTTTTCTACAAGAGGCATTTTAAGAAATAAACTTGTATACAGGGAGTATGTTTTCAAATAACACATTGGAACTGAAAATCAGATGGTTTAAAAGGAGAGTGATATATTTCTCTAACATTTCAAATGTTACCAATATTTGGAAAATGTAGTCTTGCCTTTTGCATAGGGAAGCCAGTATGCTACTCAGTAAGAGACTATGTTCCAACCATCATGAGACAGAACATTTTTGATCCTATGAAAAAAGATACCAAAACCTTATCATATAAATCAAAGTTATTCGGTCTCCCTTTGATTTTGCTTTTATTCTTTCAAGAATTAAAAGAGGTTTGAACTAGGAAAGTGTAGTAACTTTTTCTTCATTCAGGATTCAATGAATGAGAAGAGTGAGGGTTGGAAAGATTAAATAGCCACCCAAGACCACGTAGAACCGAAGAGAAGAACTGGGCTTTGATTCAGGATGTCTGACTCCTGGCCGAGGATTATTAACCACATATTTATTTTTATAGCCCTGTTCTATAACTCGGTGTGTTATTTCTCAGCCTAGAGCCTATAGGTGGCTGAGAATGGGTAGGGTTTTCTATATCCTTAGATGTGCCATAAGAGCATGGGCTGTGTTTATGAGGATGTGTGTGCAGGCATGCACATATTTGGGTGTGCACATGCACGTGTATGGTGTAATGGAGGCAGCTATGTGACAGATTGATAGGGGTGAAAATTGGGCAGTTTGGGGAAGATGAGCAGAAGGGGGAAAAAGGAAGATTCTTCTAGTTTAGAGATTGAAAGCTAAAGTATAAGAGAAAATAGTTTTGTTTTAAATGTTCTCCAGATTCTTGAACCACTCCTGATTTAGAGCCACCACAATGCTCACCATCAACCTTTCTGTTCACTTTAACCCACTTATATTCCACTGCACGGGTGGCTGCCATATTAGCAGGTTATTATAGATGATGGACTCAGCAGCAGGGGAGCCCTCTTTAAGGGCTCAGACACACCAATTTCTTAATTTAATTCTAGTAATGACACATACAGATAGCCTGGAAGTCATGTGAATCCATGACATGAGAAATGGATGGAGAACCCAGTTTTATTTTTTTAAAAGATTTTATTTATTTATAAGAGAGAGAGTGCCTGAATGGGGGGGTGGAGGGGCAGAGGGACAGGAAGAAGCCAACTTCCCACTCAGCTTAAAGCCTGATGCAAGACTCAATCCAGGACCCTGACATCCTGATTTGAGCTGGAGGCAGATGTTAAAACTGACTGACCCACCCAGGCGCCCCGGAGAATCCAGTTTTCCTATTGTTTGTTAAGCTTGTATTTTTCATACTGGATAATTTTCAAACCCCTGGAGTATTTTTTTAATATTTTATTTATTTATTTGACAGATCACAAGTAGGCAGAGAGAGAAAGGAGGAAGCAAGCTCCCCGCTGAGCAGAGAGCCCGATGCGGGGCTCAATCCCAGGACCCTGGGATCCTGACCTGAGCTGAAGGCAGAGGCTTTAATCCAATCCACTGAGCCACCCAGGCGCCCCATCCCTGGAGTATTTATACATCTTTTCTGTTCTCTGGAACTTGGTTCCCCAGGATTTGATCTTTCTTATTTCTCTCCAGAAGTTGTTTTTTTTTTTTTTAATTCAACTAGTATCGTAATTGTCTTCAATTAGAGAGAGTGTTAAATTTAATTCCTGGGCTTTCTCACATAAGTAAATTTTGTGCCTTAGTTAGATTTAAAAAAAAAAAAATCAAAAAATTGATTAAGGTTGTATCTTTAATTGCTAGTCTATCTCCATTCAGTACCTAATGTAATGCCCATTGTAGTTGGTAGTAAATAAATTGTTAATGAATAAATGACTGTAAATAGTCACCTAATCTAGGTGTTTCTACTATGATTTTTTTAAAAATTTTTATTTATTTATTTGACAGTCAGAGATCACAAGTAGTAGAGAAGCAGGCAGAGAGAGAGGAGGAAGCAGGCTCCCCCTGAGCAGAGAGCCCAATGTGGGGCTCGATCCCAGGACCCTGAGATCATGACCTGAGCCGAAGGCAGAGGCTTTAACCCACTGAGCCACCCAGGCGCCCCTCTACTATGATTTTTTAAGAATCCCTCGTGTTTAAACATTTTCACATTTAACTGATATGACTTAAGATATGTAATTATGAATATATCTGGGGATAGGGAAAGGGAATATTTTGAAGGCAGAGTGAAGAAACAGGGAAACCATTTAATTGATATGATGCCACTGAGTTAGCTTCAAAATATAAAAGAATTATGACTGTGTCACATAATTAACAGTGATCCTGAGTGAATCTTATCTGAAAATACTATTTTGGTCAAGTACTGCGATATTTGTTCAGTCATACTTTACCAATTTGATACTGGTTATACATGTTAATGAATTCATTTTAGTTTAAAAACATGGTTAGTGGAGCCAGATTTTTTAGGTTTGAATTGAATCCTCCACTTATAGAATCTGTGCTTTTTGATAAATTATTTGACCCTGTGTTTTTGGTTGGGTATTTTTCTTCACATGTAAATAAGTATTTATAAATGAACTAGATTCTAATAGTAGATTCAGTCTCATGGAGTTGTTGTCATGTGACATTTCTAAAGTCTTTGGAACCTGGCCTGGCCAATAATAGTAAGCATTGGATTAATATTGACAATTATAGAAAACTGGGAGATCCGAGAATATAATGTCAATCTATCGTTGTCTCTTGGCATCATTTGGTGATTTGGTTTTAAATTTTAAAAAGTCTTTTTAAAATGTTCGTCCTTTCATTGAACAGATGTTTCGTGACTGCTTGCTTTGTGTTAGAGATAGAAACCATACTGACTCTCACATCAGCACTACGTTTAATCTGTTTCATGCGCTAACATTTACAAAGCCCTTCCACGTATTATTGTGTCTGTCTTTCCTGTCAAAACTAGGAGGTAGCTATGAAAAATGATAGTGCCGGTATACAGATGCGGTAACTTTTTGTAAAGATGCAAAAGTGTATCTCATTATAGGAAGTAAGTCTTAGGCCGTTGTTCTCTCTCTCTCTCTTCCTTTTTATTTTTTATTTTTTTTTTAATTTGAGAGAGATCAGGAGCAGGAGAGAAGGGCAAAGGCAGAGAGAGACGCAGACTCCCTGCTGAATGGAGAGCCAGATGTGGGATTCGATCCCAGAACCCTGGGATCATGACCCAGCCAAAGACAGGTGCTTAACCGACTGAGCCAGCCAGACGCCCAAGTCATTGTTCTCTTCACTCTACCATACCATCTCATCAGAGGATGTGCTCACTTACACTCCCATGAAGCTTACTGTTGCCTTTGCAGGTTTCTCTGTGATCCCGTGGACCTAGGGCAAGTGTCCATATTGGTTTGGTTCTTCTAAGGTTGGACCACAGTAATTCCATCCTTAGGTCTATTTGTTACTGTTTTTTAACTTTTGGGAGGCTTTTCTGAATATTGCCAAATTTCACATTTTAAAAATAAATTGAAAATACTTGATTTATTCACAAACCATTTTAATATTCTGATGTATCTTTTTATCCTTTTGTGTCTTTGGCTTATCCAAATCCTCATTTCCTTTTAAAATTTTTTTCTCTTTTGCACATCTGACTTCCCAGCACTCCAGATTTAAGTTCAAAGATCAACCTGTTTATTTTTCTTTCAACAGAGACAGAAATTGGAATAAGGAAGTGAAAAAAAGTGAAACTGCCCATCAGACATGTAATGGGCCTCTCTAATAGACCTGACTGAACTGATTACTCTAGCAGTTCACCCACTGGAATAAAAAGCGTAAGGCACTCATCATTTAGCTATAAATTTATTCCTTGCAAAGAGCCACATCCCATTAATTTTATGTAATTTGGTTATTCCCAGTAGCTGTTGGTTTTGTGTGGTGCTGTTCTCTTGAGAGAGGAAAACTTGATGGTGTTCATAAACCTTAAAGGGCCAAAAGATTTTCAGAGCATTCTTTGCAGTCTTGACTGTTGCTTTGATTCTACTGGTAATCTCACTCAGAGATGATTTCCTCTTCTGTATTTCTGGCCACAAGTATGTAGAGAAGCGTAGAGTAAAATGATGTGCAAACCAGCTGTTGTGTTCCAGAGGCTTGCTGTACTTTCTTTTACCCTAAATATCCTTAATCAAAACTATCGTAGATTAAATTCACTGATGATCTAGATGCTGTCCATGTGCAGTAAACTGTGTTTGAACCCAAGGGGTGCCATGGTGGCTTAGTCAGTTAAGTGGCTGCCTTTGGCTCAGGTCATGATCCCAGGGTCCTGGGATCCAGTCCTGTGTTGGGCTCCCTGCTCAGCGGAGAGCCTGCCGCTCCCCCTGCTTGTGCTCTCTCTCTGTCAAATAAATAAAAATAAAACCGTTAAAAGAAAAACATGTTTGAACCCACCACTACCTTGACTTCCACCACTGCCACAGGGGAGCTGCATTTTAACTCTTACTATGCTAAAGAGTGAGATTTTTGGCTTGACTTGACATGCAAAAAAAATTCCTATTGCAACCTAATCCCTATGGGACTAAGTGAGGAGTCAGTTCTAACTAGTACTGGCGTATCATCTTCTCATAGGAAGTGCCTATTGTGTATTCAAGGGCCATGGCACACTTAATATGTTTCAGTTTTACCTTAGTGGTATGATTGGAGAAGAGTTGGGAAAGCAGAGATGAATCATTAAAATGGTCACCATTTTTAACATTTTCTGAACTTCTTGTGAATTTGTATTTAACAATTATTCTCATGTTTCCTATGTACTTGCTTTTCTCCATTGCTTCTTTTGCTTCCAAATTGTGATAAATGAATATCCTCACTCTCTAAATTCTCTCCCTTTTCTTGATAGGAACGTTTTCTTCTGGAATTGCTTTTCTTCTGTTTGTAAAGACACTTCTGAATTTATTTTGTGTTTGATGTGTTTGTTTGCTTTAAATAAGACAGTTGAGATTTTGACATTATTGAGAAAGAGAAAGGGAGTTATCGACAGTGACAGTCATCAAAAGTGTTTTAGTGCTTTAAGGAACAATATTGAACACAATGTTTAAGTTTTGTCATAAAGTAGAATTCAGGGAGACCATGGCATTTTGAGAAAATGATTTATTTGTCTCTGATGCGAAGGATAGGTTTCCATTTGCATTGAATAAGGCCCAAGGGAGGACAGAACAATCTAAGTTACTTACATATGTAACCTCTTGCTGTTATTGTTTTAAGTTGTGCTTCTGGGATTCAGTAACTTCTCACAATCTGTTTCCTGACCTTCACTAAACTTTCTTTGAATAATAGTGTTAGTAGATAGAGGAAGTCATTTTAATTGTCAGCAATAGATGTGTGTGTTTCATTTATACTAGGGCGGACTGGCAAACGGGAGGATGGTTACGTTAGAGTTTTGATCCTAAAAATAATTATGAGTCATCAAAGTGCCAGTAAAGCAATAATTGTGTGAAGCATTCAACACATCTTAGGTCAGAGAGAGAATTAAGTCTCAGAAGGCTAGTTGAAGGATAGGTGATAGGATATATTTGAGAACATAATTCTAGTTTCTGGTGAACAGAGTACATTCTTGTTTTAGATCCATTAAAATTGAAGAGCTTCCCACCAAAACAATTAAAATTCTAGCTTGTGGTCAGAGATAAATATTGACTTTTGAAGTAGAAGAACTATGAGTTTTGAGTCCCAACTCTTTAAGCTATGGACTCGAAGACCATAAATAGCCTCAGGGGAGTTTAGTATTTTATATGGAGGAAAATAAGCTTGACTGTATTTCTTTTTCCTCCATTTTTAGTATTTCCCCTTATTTGTTGATCCTCAAGCTAAAACTTTTTTCCTGATGTGTTCCTTTTTTTTAAATCACTTTACATAATAAAACTGGAATTACATTCAAGTTTACAAGCTATTCTTTTAATTTAAAAGTAATAAGTAATATTAATTTCTCTTAAAGAAAATGAGCTCTTTGTTTATTGAATTAAATCAGTTTTACCTGTAAGTAAATATGAGGTCCATTCTTACGTAAAAAAGTAGTTGGGTGTGGAAGTTTAAAAGAAATGGATTGGTCCAAGACACCTATTTTAACTATTTATTATTTTCTCCATTAAAAAATAATAACTTTTCTAAGATTCCTATAGAATTAGTGTTATCAGCCTCTTAATTGGTTTTTGGTCTCAGAGCGAAGGGCAAGGTACTAAATCAGTTTAGGTAGTAAATATTTATTTTCTTTTTCTGGGGTACTAATTATTTCTGTTTGACAACTTAACATTAAATAAGTAGTGAAATAGGGACACCTGGGTGGCTTAATTGGTTAAGCATCTGCCTTGGGCTCAGGTCATGATCCTGTGGTCCTGGGATCAAGTCCGGAATTAGGCTCCTAGCTCATTGGGGAGTCTGCTTCTCCCTCTCCTTCTTCCTGCCTTTCTGGTTACTTGTGCTCTCTCTGTCAAATAAATAAAATCTTAAAAAAAGTCAGTAATGAAATGAAATAATATGACTATTTTTGAGGCTTATTCACATATTTTTATTATCAGTGTAACTGGTGCCTTATGCTCTAAGAATGTTTTCTTTTTGAGAGAAGGCATGTGTGGATCTAGTCCAAAACCATGCACATATTCTACAAATATTTGTTAGGTGAGTTGCTGGGTGAGCCTGAGAACCATGTGTATAGCAGGTGAGCACCTTCAGGACCAACCCCTATGAGGTCTGATGGTAATGAGTTTTGAACTGTGATGCACTTATGGTGGGGATGTGAACCAGTCCCACAGTGTCCCACAGTGAGCCCTGCCACTGGGATGGCCCTTCACAATCGTCCTGACTGCTGGCAAGGGGACAGGGTTTTTGCTGTCCTGCATTGAGCAGGGAAGCGATGTGACCTAGGAGTGGTGCATTTATGTGTAGCCCCTTGCCAGTGCTCCTGGAAGAGGTGGGGCAGTGGGGGGCAGAAGGTGAGCCTTGATTCTGAAAGGGAGTCCTGACTGGGGGATCTGGATGGTACTGAGGACACCGTGTTGTGCAAAAGCAGACATGCTCTGTTCTTTCAAGAAGTTGATGTCTAATCAGGAAGGACATAAAAGGACATAACAAAGCAGACTTATGGCCGTTACTGTAAGCCTACAGTAAGAAGCTAAGAATCTGTTATGAAGCTATAGGTAAAATACTTAAAATTTTTTTAAAATTTATTTATTTATTTGAGAGAGAGAGAGGCAGAGACAGAGAGAGAGAGTGAGTGTGCCAGCTGGAGGATGGCAGGCAGAGGGGAAGCAGACTCCCTGCTGAGTGGGGCTCCATTTCCCCACTGGGAGTTCATGACCTGAGCTGAAACCAAGCAAGTGCCCATGGCTTAACCAACTGAACCCCCTAGGTGCCCCAGCTAAAATACATTTCAAATGTATATTGGTGGCAGTCAACTATTCTTTTGCAAGCTCATTACTGATAAGCTTTCCCTACTATAAGCTTATGTTGTATTATATTTTTCATGCTCTTTTGTGGAGACATTGTTTAACTAAGTAACTGAGACTCCACAGGAACACCCAAATCCTCTATTCCCCAGAATGCTGGGTAAATCTGATGTAGATCATTCAGCCGACACAATGATAATATTGCATTCACCCATTCACGGGAAAGCATTTCTGTATGCATGTTAGAGTTGATGACTTAGGAAATCACAGTTGCAGTTGTGATATTTTCTTCTGGACCTGAGGTTTCAGGAGAAATGGTATCTTCAAATGAAAAGAAAAAAGATAGGCGAGGCCACTTTTAAATAATAATTATAATTGTAATAATAATCATGACTTGATTGTAATCATTTAGTTGCTAAGTGCTTTATATGGGTTATGGTATTTAATTCTTATTAGGCTAGTGTCTAAGAAGTTTACACAGAGTACATGATATAATCTTCAAAATATCACTAGGAAATAAATGCTATTATCATCCCCACTTTATAGGTGAGGACACTGAAATTAGAGTCTTCATGAAACTAGTAAGCAGAAGAGTCAAGATTTTTTTTTTTTTTTAAATGGCCATATGAGCCCAGAGCTTCTCTTAGGGACATATTATGTTGATTTGAAATAACGTACTGGTAGTAGAAAATTCAGGGATGGTTGAAAAATAAATGTCAGCCATTTGGAGGGAAAAAAAAATAAAACCAACAACTTTAAAAAGTGCTGTGAATCGTGTAAGACTGATGATTCACAGACCTGTACCTCTGAAGCAAATAATACATTCTATGTCAATTAAAAAAAAAAAAAAAGGGCTCACTTCCTTATACAGATGGTGGAATTTAATAAGTATATCAAGGCAAGGCCTTGGCCATCCTCAGTTCTTATACTTGCTCCCCATTACCATTCTCCACATGGCAAAGAGAGATTTTCTGTTGGATCTTATTACTCCCCTACCTAAATTCCACTTATGGCTTCCTGTATACTTGAATTTACATTCTTTGGTGCCGACGCATTCCACCACAGATGGCGTCCCCACTCTACCCCCTTCAACTTTGCCCATGTCAACAAGGTTTCTTTCAGTTCTTCTAAATGCTAAGCTCTTTCCCTGCTCAGGCTTTTGCACTTGCTGTCTTCTATGCCTAGAATGTGTTTCCTTCTGCTTTTCACATGACTGAGTTTTACTCATTCTTCAGATCTTGACTGAAATGTCACTTCCTCAGCAGAGCCTGTCCTGTCCATATTATTTAAAGTTGGTTTCCCCTTTTACTCTTATCTTTGCACTCCATTTCCGTTGTAGTACTTGCCATAAATGGTGATTATTTCGTTTGTTCCTTTGATTATTTGTTATCTGGGTCCTCTACAAGGCTACAAATTCTGGGACTTCAGGGCTGGTATCTGTCTCTTACCTTTGTTGTCTCAGAGCCTGGCAGAGTCCATGTTTGTGTTGTTTGAATGAATCATCATCTGTGGTAATGTAATGGTCTTTTAGTCAAGCCATGGTAATTTGACTTTTGTATTTGCTCTTCCTTTTTTTAGAGCCTTTAAAGGTATAACATAGATTTAAGTTTAAATACAGAAAACATGGTCAGTTTTATTGGAAAGTCATATGGGCCCTACATAGTGCAAAGGGTGTGTTACTGTTAAGAGTTAGTATTCATTTAGTTAAAAGTATATGTATTACCTTCTCTAACACCGCTGGGGGAAGCATCTTTCTGAATATGAGGTAAAACAATTTTAGAGAAGTTGGCTGTCAAAAGATTACATGTGTTGTTTTGAGTTAAATATTATTTATATGGGAAATTGAGGCCATAAAAATGTCTGATTCTTTCAAGTACTTGTTCAGTATGGTTGTAAAGTGTTTATCATTCATGATGGTTCCAAATATAAGATTTCAATGGCCGTAATTTGCTATATTAATTAAACATGTTTACTGAGCATCGACTATGTGCCTGGGAACTTTTTGAAGCTGTAAGGATATGGCAGGAAAACATAAGCAACCCTTGTCCTCATGAAGTGTATAGTCTAGTAAGGAGAGGGATGTTTCAATTAATAACCATTTTCCATCCTACATAATTTTACATTTATATCAGTGCTAACACCAGTACAAATATATATAACTATAGTGTGTGTGTATTATTATTATTATTTATCTACATATTGGTCTGGTAACTTTTTCAAAAGTCTGAAGTGACATGAATTAAAGCTGACATGGGGAGAATAGTCAACTTCAGTAATGTTCGTTGAACACTGAATGAGACACCTGTAAAAGTTATTTTCATTCACATTTTCTTCTGAAGCAATTTAGCCCCACACCCAATGGTAGATAGACTTAGCTTGTAAAAGGGGTTTGGTTTCATTGACATATATTCCCAATAAGATAATCAAACACTTCATTTTACCTTTCTCATGACATCATCTTCATTCCTTTTTTCCCCCCAAGTTTTAATTTGAATTTCAGTTAGTTAACACACAGTGTAATGATAGTTTCAGATGTATTATATAGTGATTCAACACTTCCCCTACAAAACCTGGTGCTCATCACAAGTGCCCTCCTTAATTCCCATCACCTGCTAACCCAGTCATTATCAGTTTGTTCTTTATAGTTAAGAGTCTTTTTTTCAGTTTGCTCTCCCCCCACCGATGTTCATTTGTTTTCTATCTTAAAGTCTACAGATGAGTGAAATCCTATGGTATTTGCCTTTTTCTGACTCATTTTGGTTAGCATAATACTGTCTATCTCCATCCATGTCTTTGTAGATGTCAAGCTTTCATTCTTTTTTTATGGCTGAGTAATATTCCATTGTATATACCTACCTCTTCTTCTTTATCCATTCATCAGTCATCTTTCATGCATTAATAATTTATATGTTAAAAAGCCAATTATCCATGCTGTGTTTTATGATTGAAATGTATACATATGATTGAAAAACTTGTTGTAAAGAAAGCCTGTTTGCAGTTATTATTTCTGAACAACTCTATTGAAGTCTTCTCATTTCTTTTAAGCAGATTAGTCTTTTGCTTCTCTAAGAATTTTAGAATAATATTCAAACTGCAAGTTCATGGTTAGAAAATGAACCAGAGGAGAATTTCATCTTTAGGCAAAAAGCTATGACTCAGTAAAAGGTAATCATACCACCCTAGTATTTATCTTTGTACATTTTTCAGTTGAACATGTGCATTTCTCACTGCCTTAACTCATATGAAAATGGATGAGCTTTCTATTACTTTTAATAATTTGCCAAGCTCTTTAATACCACTTTGTAATATAAGAAATCAACTATTGATTAATTAAGTACTTTACTTAACCTAAATCATTTAATTAAAAAGGACTTGAGGGACGCCTGGGTGGCTCAGTTGGTTAAGCGGCTGCCTTCGGCTCAGGTCATGATCCCAGCATCCTGGGATCGAGTCCCGCATTGGGCTTCTTGCTCGGCAGGGAGTCTGCTTCTCCCTCTGCCTCTGCCTGCCACTCTGTCTGCCTGTGCTCGCTCTCTCACTCTCTCCCTCTCTCTCTGACAAATAAATAAAAAAATTAAAAAAAAAAAGGACTTGAAAAGTCCTAGATACGACTTCTGAAAGTTTTCATTTCAGTTAAATACTTAATATTTTATTTATGTATTTATTCATTTTTTGCTTTTAGACTCACACAAAAGGGCCAGTTAACTCGATAATAGAAAGTAAAAAGTGAACATTGTTCACTAAATTCTCTAATTTATAAAGTAGATTTTCAAAAGCCTTTTAAGGTTTATTTACATTTTCCTTTAAAATACAAACAAAACAATCATTATTCTCAAATGTTATAACAAAATCAAATTGTTAAAAATGTATATTTTCTCTTTAAAATGTTTATGAATTCCTTTTAGTTCACTGTTGTATAAAGAGAAACTGAACATCTCAGTTTCTGCTGGCTGTGTCAGGTAGAAAGACCAGTTGCTCCCAGTAGGCCTGAGACTTTTCTGGCTTTATCACTGAATGACCGGTACCAGGGAATATTCCTCCCCAATTCCAGGCCAGTTAGGATGGTTGGCTACTCCAATGTCAAGCTTAAAATACTTCTTACTTGTATACTGTTCCATTCATGTTTCTAGATAACCATTCTTTATGCCTGTATACTTAAAAATTCTTTCTAATATAACTTCAGAGGCTCATTTATACTTTAAAAAGTAGGGTGTCTTCTTCAAGTTTACTTATGAGGCGAGTAGCATTTCCTTGGAAAGTTAGACATAGACTAAACAAGCAAAAAGAAGACTAAAACCCAAATCTCATTTTTGTAACTCACATTAAGTCTAGTTAATGAATTTTAGGAGAGGGGAGCCTAATGTGTGACAAAATTTATAAGAAATAAGAACATGAGAGATAAGTGAGGCACTAGTAACTGAAATCATAATGGTATCTCATGTCGATGACCTTACATGGAAGCATGCTCAGTACACGCTGAAATCCTTTAAGTAAATATGAAGAGAACAGGCAGATTTTATTTCATTGGTAGGTTTAAAGTATTTTAATAAACATTAGTAGAAGTGAATAGTATTTTTCATATATTCCTGAGGATTTCTTTTCTGTTGTTGGAGTAGCAGACTATATACGCTACTAAAAAATGAAATAGCGTGTTTTTGAAATTGACATTTTGAGAATACATGAACCAAAATAATAATAGTACTTTTATTTAAAGTCGTGAAACCAGTTTAAAACTCAAGAGTATTAGGAAGGAGGTTTTATGTAAAAATTGGAAAGCGCTGAGATATCTTTTTGTTCTATGAAGCTGATCTGTGGTATGACCAGTACACAACTGAGAGGAAAACGTGTACAGTTCAGCTCCTGAGTACTTGGTTTACATGTGGTCAGTCATGAGACTTTGAGATCAAAAACTGACTCAGGTACGAAAGAATTAGAAAGGCTCAGAAAGTCTAAGGGCTCTGAACAAGAGATAAAGCGTTGATTGCTTCTACATATGCTCTTGGTTACTTTATTTTGCTCTTTGCATTGTCACTTTGAGTGAACTGGCTACAATTTACTTTAAGAAAAAAAATGTCAACCCTACTCCAAAAATTATATCTTAGGTCCTGGCAGGCTACATAAAAAATGTGTGCCATTGGTCCCAAGAGGAACTGAATGGCTCAGTCAGCACAATTCATCATGAGTACTGGAAAAAATAACTCAGCATGCCTTCCCTGTTCATGGTGAGTCAGTGGCATCATATTCATATACTGACAGCACTTTTTTCTTTTTAGGAATTACCCTCTCTCTACCCTCTCTATCCTGAGCCAAAGCACATAGCAGTAAGATTAAATTAGATATCAGTGTTCCGAAGAGCAAAGGTTCATAGATTTGTTTTAAATAAGTAATTCACTCAAAAATGTTCAGCCAAGTGTAGAGGTCAGTCTGATATGGGTCTTAACCTTGGGGAGCTTTTGATCTTCTAGAAAATATGAAATATACTGAAGTGATTTTTTTTTTTTTTTTTTTTTTTTTACTATGGAATGCTGAGTGAGTTACAGGTAGAATGAAACAGGAGTTCAGAGAGGGAATGAGTGCTTCCGGTTGGGAGGGCTTTTGTTTATTCAACAGTGTGACTGCTACTGTGTTCTCATAAGAATTTTTAGCAAGGAGATTTGGAGCTCTCACTGATCCAATAATCCATCAAAAATTTATTGAAAACCTAGAATAAAAGAGATAGTTAAGAGAATAAGAGGTAAACTAACACACCGTTTAAGTTTTTTTTTAAATAAGTCACAGTCCAGTGGAGGGAGACAGACATATAACAAGTATTTATAGCAAGATATGAGAAGTATGATGTATCTGTAAAGGATATAAGTTCTTGCTTATAGTGTGTTAGAGTTGGAAAATGTCCACCACATTATCTTATAAGAGAAACAGATCTTTATTTGTCAAGCCAATAGGCCAAACCAGACTTAACTCTTGGAAAGAAAAAGTATAACTTGATTTTTGAGTTTAAATAAACTATATCCCCTTCCCCAAGCATCTCATTTATAATTTCTAATTCTAAGATAGGTCCATCTGGACCAATAGATAAATAGTACAACCTACAAGATGTTAGAGACATGAGTCTGGCCATGAGTTAGTGTCCAGATGAATCGAGATTCTGCCTTCCACATTTCTTGCTTTCCTCTTACAGGACTCTCCCTCCCTCCTAGAGCTCTGAGTTGTCTCCAGTTGCCAGGTGCTCTGGAGGTTTTCAGACCTGGTAATGCATCATTGTAAGATTTGTAAAGTGGAGAAAAACATTTATGAAAGAAAAGGTATGTGTGTGTTGGGGGGATGGGAAAGAAGAACTAGAGTGTTCTAAAGGAGATAGTTTTAAGAAAGAGGAGATTTGGGAATTGAAGATCTAGAATTGATTATTATAAAAATAATCATACCCAAGTGCACTCTGAATGTCTTTGTGTTTTGAGAATGCTTCATAAACCATAGGTTACGAAGTATGAGTAGGATTACCCTTGATGTAGAAAGTGGGGAGGGGAGTCAGCTCATGGAAAGGAATAGTGTATATAATACTTAAAAAGTCTTGAAAAGAGCACTTTGTATTTATGGAAAGCAGAGATCCTCATTGTGACTTTAGGATAGAGTTATATTGTGGGAGTGGCAGAGGTGTGATTGGAGAGCTAAGTGGGTTCGGTTTGTGAAAAGCTGTTTATGCTCTTAATATCTAATTTAGCTTTTACTTATGCAGGCAGAAGGGAGATACAATGGCTTTTTAGCGAGATGGTGCTGTTACCTGCATATAATTCATTTGGCAGAGTGAGGAATGGAGGGGAAGTTGGGAGATGAGATAGAAGTCAGCCAGCCAGTTGGGAGATTTCGTCCATTCTGAAATGAACATTCTTCCCCCATCGCCCCCATTTATGAGTTGGGATCCATCTTAAAATTATGGAAGTTGTAATTAATTGGCAGTATTTTTTCTTAGAGATATGTAATATAATGATATACTTTTAAAAGTAATAAAAACTGTTGTTCAGGTAGAGTTGATGTTGGTCTTACAAGTAGTACCTGCAGTGGCGATACATAGAATTTAAGATCCATTTCTGCAGACGAGAATTCTGACTAATGTAGTAAATTTGTTTTTTGAGGTATGAGAAATGGTTTTAAAGATTATTAGGATGTAAAGTTTAAGAATTTTTAAGGCACTTTGATTAAAGTCTTTTATAACTCAAATCTGTGTGATTTCATGGGAGTTGTATTATTTTCAAATATCAATTTTGGATGCATAAGGGGTATAGTCAATAATATTGTAGTAATGTTGTATGGTGACAGATGGTAACTACATTTATTGTGGTGAGCACTAAGCAATGTATAGAATTGTTGAGTCACTATGTCGCACACTTGAAATGAATAAAACATTGTATATCAAATATAGTTCAATAATAAAAAATCAATTTTGTGGCTCAAAAATTTTTAATGGAGAGAGGATATATATATAATATATAATTTATCTATAATATATATGTATACATAATCAAGACTAGTGATAAATGGTTTCAAATGTAAGTTTTTTCCCCTTGAGTATCTTGGAATATTTTTCTCTCTTTTTTCCCGTTTCTTGGGGTTTTTCTTCCATCCTTTGCCAGTTCTCTGTTTATCTTCTCATTTTTCTTCTTGTCCTATTTTGCTGGGAGGGGGTGAAAAAAACAACTCCACAACAACAGCTAATATCACACTAAAAGCACCATCTGTGTACCTTTTCGTTCCCTTCTTTTCTACCTCTCCCTTTCTCTGCTGCCCTTTTTACCTGCTGCTTTGTGGACAACACTGGGAATAATATATAATACCGAAGGGAGCAATTATCAGAACATTTGGCCCACGGATTATAGTAGAGACTGACTAGCTTGTGATTAACTCCTAAGGGCTCAATTTATATTAATGCTGCCTTTAGATTCATTTTCTCTACCTGATAATATACTACCAAATTCCCTAGTTGTTTATGCAAGTCGAGGTTTACTTTTGCAAAGAGTGAGTAGATCAAAATAGGAAACCAATACAGTTCTTAAAAAGTGTCGGTTAGAGAGAAGAGGCTATCACAAAAACACAGTTTTGCTGTTTCTCATTCACTTAGAAACTGAACCCTGAAGAACAGTTCGTTTCTTGGCACAGAGAAATCGGCAGAGGCAATACCCCTGGATGGGTAGCTGGCTTCCTAGAGCTAGCTCAGAAGCTCTAGCTTTGGGACTGGATATTTGCAATTCCATTCAAAGCCACAAGGCAGTGTCTCCCCAAAGTATTGTTTTGGTGTATGTGTAAATAATGTAAGTATAGGAATGGGTAAAAATCTTAATTCTGACAATTATATTACCCTTTAACATTTCAAGGTATTGCTTGTTATTTATTTCTTAGATTGTCTTATTTTTCAGTTGGCCCTTAAAAAAATATTCTGTGTTTTGTACCACTCTGCAGCATGTAGTTAGAGAGATAGACTTATTTATTTGACTCTGTTTATCATTGTATTTTATACTTTAGCCATTTGCAAGCCAATCTGATATTACTGTAGAAATAGCTGTTTCGGTGCTGTTCAGCGAAGTGTTAGGAGCTGACATGCTGGGCGTCCAAGCAAAAAGAAGTTCCCAAAAGAATCTCTCCCACTTTGTTAATTGGAAAATCAAAACTCATACCTAATGGGACAGCACCCACGGGCCGTTCCAGAAGACGTTATCTTTGGAGAGCATATATCTATTTCCAGATCTTTTTTAATGAAATGGCTCTTTTTCTCAATATTTTGTTTATCATCGCCTATGGTTCCCTGGCAGTTAATAAAAGAGAGTATTTTACCAGGAAATCAATTCCACTTCTGCTAGAGTTTCTGGCCTGTCCTGATTCCAAAGTTTACATCTTTAATACTTGGTTCTTTGTGAATTTCAGGAAGTGCTTTTAATTCGCAAAAAGCATCTTTTGAAAAAGAGCCCATTGGCCTGAAGAATTTTTTTTTTCCAGATATGCATGGAGAGATTTTGTTTTGATTTTTTTTAAGATTATTTATTTATTTATTTGACAGACAGAGATCACAAGTAGGCAGAGAGGCAGGCAGAGACAGAGAGAGAGAGGAGGAAGCAGGCTCCCTGCTGAGCAGAGAGCCGGATGGGACTCGATCCCAGGACCCTGGGATCATGACCTGAGCCGAAGGCAGAGGCTTAACCCACTGAGCCACCCAGACGCCCCTTGTTTTTGATTTTTTAATGAACCAAATGAAAGAGTTCTAAATTAAAACAATTTGAAAAGATAAAATGTAAAACTCCTTATTGTGTACTGTCTTTAATCAAGGCTTTTTAATGTCATTTAAATGTTTGGTTTTTAAGTTTCCATATCCAAGATTGAAATGGTTTTTATTCAAATTAAATTCCATTACTTTGTAAAGATTTCTACAGACACTGTGGATGCTACCCGTTCATAATTTTGGATTGTGATTTAATCCTCATAAGACTTCCCACATATTAGCATTTCACCAATTTTCACTCAGAACTTGAGGTTTTGTTTTTGTTTTTGTTTTTTTTTTTTAATAGTTCTGTAGCACAGTCTCTGGAGGTAGATCTTGAAAGAGTAGTCTCATGATGAGGTCAAAGAGAATTCCCTACTTGGGTGACTAGAGAATTCCTGTCATGAAAAAAAGAACTGTGTACATTCTGGCTTTTTTGAAACACAAGTATCTTGTCCTTTAGTCAGACTGCATAAAAGGATATTGCATTTATCTAAATTTATTTATCACAGTAAATCTTAGGTGTTCTGCGATCTTACCTTTATTTGGTCAAGTACAGCTTGAATCACTGACGAGAGAATTCCCTGAAAAGGCCTGTTGGTGATTAGAGGGATCTGGCTCACTGTTTTTGAAGCATCAGAAGTGTGATTAAAAGATGAGGATGAGAAGTTAGGATAAATATTTACTCTTTTATTGATTCACTTAATTAATCCAGTCAGTACTTATTGAGTGGGCTTTTACATGCTAGGTACTAAGTTAAATATTAAATGATACATAAATTATTTCTTGCCTTTTCAACAGTTACATTGTAGAGTGAGAGAAAGACAACTGATGAATAATTGTAGCATTATATATGATAAGGCTACACAGTCTTGTGTATAAAACAAGAGCAGAGAATTTACAGAGGAGGAGAAAGCAGGGGTCAGACATAAGGGAAATATTTACTTAAATTTTGAATTGTACATAACCCAGTGAATTTTTTTTTTAAGAAATCTATTGAGCATTTATTTTCCCTAAGGGGAATTGAAGTATGGTGCGAGCTTTCTTTCCTCCCATAAGTTTATTCTTTATTAAATAATATAATTATGTGTGTATAGTATAAGTATTATACTTATATAGCATGTGTATTATAAGTAAATGTGTGTGTGTGTATGAACATAGAAACCTAGGTATCATTACCCCATAGATACCTGTATTTTTAACATTGGACTTATCAATAGGGCCATATTTATTTTATTTTGGGAATGCTTATTTATAGTTACCCTGTTTAATTGTAAAGAAAGTGCAAACAGGGGCAGCTGGGTGGCTCAGTTGGTTAGGTGGCCAACTCTTGGTTTTGGCTCAGGTCATGATCTCAGGGTCCTGGGAGCGGGCCCTGTGTCAGGTTCTGTGCTCAGTGTGGAGTCTGCCTGTCCTTATCCCTCTGCTTCTCCTCCTGCCCCTCTCTCAAACAAACAAACAAACAAACAAATAAAATCTTTTAAAAAAGTGTAAGCATTTTTACCTTCGATATTAACACACTATCCATATCCATCATATAAAAAATAATCCTACTGACCGTGGACAGGCTTGTGATTATAAATCTATTTTCTTTTCTCTACTTGAAGTGATAATGTTTCATAGTGTCAGTATTTCTCATACTTTTCTGTCCAAAGACACCATGACGAAAGAGGGGAATGATGTGAGTGGCTGTGTTCTCCTGGGTTGCATGAGAGTTATAGCTCTGAAAGGCCTTTGTAGGAGGACCATATTTTGAAGGCTTAGGTTTCATACGAAAAAATTCTGCAAGCATAACACCTCCAAATAGGGGTGTTTGTTTTAGTACATCTTTACCTGTTAAGCTTTGAGTAAAACTGATGGTTAAAAGATGTGCTAGGTTATAATTACTTCCCAATAACTGTAGTGCAAGAAACATGGCTGTAAATTTGGAACTTTAATTCAGTGGTATTCTAACTCTGTGATATCCTGGTGAGTTCAGAGACTTAGAACTTGTTTTGCTTTGGACAGTAGTTGAAAGGGTCCTGAGAGAGACTCCTTCATCTAGCAAAACTCTTCCCGCTATCAGTCATCTGCTGCCTCTGACTTTGGTCATTAAGTTCCAAATGTGCACTATCTGTTAGGCCAGCCTGGGCAATCAACACTAGTGTATCAGGATATCCTGATCCTGTATCCCAACTACTGTATCAGGATATCAGGAGGTCCTAAGTTTTTAATTTTGTCACTTCTCTTGGGGAATTTTGCCTAGGAATTGAAGGCGATAACAACAAGGGTGGAGGAGGAAGGAGGCCGTGTGCGCACGTCGTGTGCGTGTGCATGTGCGTGTGTGTGTGTATGTGTGTGTGTGTGAGAGAGAGAGCACTAGCTTTTGAGCTTTTGAGGAGCCTGGATTATCAGAAAGTTCACATCTCAGGTCTTGGCACAGCTGTCTCAGCACAAAGGTCTTCACCACCTCCATTAAAACGATTCAAAGCTCAGGTAGGTCCTATGTTTATAAGGTTTTCTCACATAGAAAGAAGTGTTATATTACTATAATGTTAGAATTTTGAATTTTCAGATATTTCTTTTTTTTTAAGATTTTACTTATTTATTTGAGAGAGAGACAGTGAGAGAGAGCATGAGAGAGGAGAAGGTTAGAGAGAGAAACAGATTCCCCGTGGAGCTGGGAGACTGAGGTGGGAGTTGTTCCCGATACTCCGGGATCATGACCTGAGACGAAGACGGTTGCTCAACCAACTGAGCCACCCAGGTGTCCCAAAATTTCAGATATTTCAACATCACAACAATTACAATATTAGATAGCAGTTTATTTCTCACAAGTATTTCCTATTCAAAGCATACAAATTTTGTAGTTGTACATAATCATTTTTTCTTTTTCTTTACACTTATATACAAATGTTCATTTTGATGGAGAAAACTGAAAACTTAATTGTCAGTGTTTCCGATGTCGATATTTGCATTTTAATGTATTTTGACACAAAGTGCTCACTATTAAATCTACATCCATCCCAGAGGCTTTAGAGATGAGAAAGGAAGGTCCTTGTTTTCCTCTTAGTATTTTATGTATAATTTACTGTGAGTATTTTATATATAAGGTACACGAAGGAATCTTTCTTTTTCTATTTTTAAATTCTTCTTAACTGTCATAAAATGTCTATATCTAATATTGCTTTTAAAAATATACTTAGACAGGGGCGCCTGGGTGGCTCAGTGGGTTAAAGCCTCTGCCTTCAGCTCAAGTCATGATCTCAGGGTCCTGGGATCGAGCCCCGAATCTGGCTCTCTGCTCAGCAGGGAGACTGCTTCCCCCATCCCCTCTTTCTGCCTGCCTCGCTGCCTACTTGTGATCTCTGTCTGTCAAATAAATAAATAAAATGTTAAAAAATACATATATACTTAGACACATAAACAAATTCTAATTTGCTGTACTTGTTATTGATAACATTCTGGAATGAAAAAATTCTATGTAATCCAAAGAATTCTGGATTTCAAAGACATCCAAAGGGACATTTGAAAAATGGCCAAAATTTTAACATGAATTTTAAATCATCTTTAAGCAACTAGAAGAATTTGTAACCAGTGTACCTGATTGCCAGCCATTTTGGCAAGCTTAGTGCATTTAAGGGCTACATATTTTATATTATTAGTTTATTTACTCAACAAATTTTTATCAAGCCTTTTTAATGGCATTTTTCTAGGTGTTGTAGATAACAGTAGTGAGTATATTAGACAAAAACATCTTTGTCCTCATGAAGCTTGCATTCTAGTGGGAACATGACAGAAAAAAAAAAATTCTGACATAGCAAATAGTGATATATGGAGAAGAATAAAGCTAGAAAGGAAGAGGAGTGCCAGGAGTGTTCAGTTTAAAAATAACGTGGCCAGAGAAGGTCTCACGGAGGGGACATTGGGAGGAAGATCTAGAGTTGGTGAGGGAGTAATCAAGTGCTCGCATGGGGGAAAATGTTCCAACCAGAGCAAATTCTAAATATCTGAGGCAGAGCATGTCTGAATTTCAGAGTATCAGGGCTGGCTGAGGCTGAGTGAGGGAAATGGGAGAGTGGCAGAAGAGGAGGTCAGAAGAGGTAGTGTTTGTAGGGAATGGGGGAAAAACTTTACAAGGGCTTTGGCTTTACTCTGGAGATGAGATGCCATTGGAAGGCTTTAAGCATGAAGATAATGAAGTCTGCAGAAACTCAAACCATACGTTGGATAGTGAAACCTTTTATTAATAATATTGACTTGTTCTTCTACCCCACCCCTCCAAATTTCCTTATTTATTCCAAAGATTGAATTTCAGAAGACTTTACTCTTGTAAGGTACCCATCTCAAATCAGGGGTAGCAAATTTTCTGAAGTCCACATTCAGGTGATTTCAAATATAAAGCAGTATATTAGCACAGGCTGAAACCAGACTTCTGTTTTCTGCTCAGGGCTATGGCCATGACATTTTGAAATGGAAACACAGGGGTCATAAAGCTAAGATTGTAGAAGTAATAGCTTTTAAAGGAGATTTTCAGACTAATAAATACTTCTTGCCTTAGTTAGTAGATAAAATAGGACATGCAGAGAAAAAAGAGTTAAGTAGCTTGACTAATCTTTTCCTGGGTTGTAAAAGAGAAGTAGGGGTAGAAGGGAATGAAGGAAAAAAATAATTCTGACCTAAAAAAAAAAAAATCAAGATGCTTGGGAATCCTTGAAAAGGATCCAGCTGGTGAAGACATAAAATTAGAGTGACCATATGTCCTGTTTATTTCCCAGGACAATCCCTATTTATGCCTGTTGTCCCAGTGTAATTATTAATAGTACCCTTTCATTCCCCAGAGTGTCCTCTGATTTACATGACAAATTATGTGGTCACCCAATATATAAGTCCACAACTATGTGTACTTTGTATCTTTTATATTATTTTAAATCATTTCAGTTTTTGGTATTTTCATAATTTAGTTTGATTTGGGGTATTTTTAGTATTCTTTAGTTCAATATTTTGTTTATTCTTTAAAATTTTCCCCCCCGTGGGAAGTTTTATAGATTTGTGCCTAAAGAGATTGGAGATTGCCCACTTTCTAGGCAATTCAGAAAAATATGCATTTCTTATTTTAGAAGGGGCTTTTATTTAAGGTTATTTCATTTAACATGTTGGAGAGACTATTTTAGTTTCAAAGTTACATGTAGTTTCTGGAGTATGGCTGTTAAAATAATATTAAATCATATATTAAAATTGTGCTATGTTATTTATGTATTATTTAAAAGCATGAGAGTTTTGGCTTGTGGAAGGAGATAGAAGAGAAAAAGAAAGGTTTCATTTTAAAGGGAATTTTCCAGAGTGGATGCTTTATATGTGTGTCCAAATTTTACTTTGCTAATACACCATCTCGGTCAGAAACATCTCTACATTATAAATATTGGTATCACATTCTAATGGGTGTGGCATTGTGAAGTCAGGAGAAGAGAAACAAAGAGTTCAGAACCTTGAATTCGAGTTTGGTTTTAATAGTAAGTGGCATGATTTTGCAATATCATTTATCCTGTCCGTGCCTTAGGGCTTGTTGGCTTGAACTAAGTCATGGGCTGTTGTGTGGAGCCAAGGAGCTAATATGTTTGAAAGAATTTTATGAATTATCATTTCTATCTAAATTTGAGATTGCATTAGATCGGCAGAAAAAAGAAAAGTCCTTTTAAGTGAGACAGTTACATTTCTTTCCTAAGGAAGTTCTGAACCAGTAAGTTAATTACCTCTTTCCTCTGGGGAATGAATCAGCTAATTATAAAGAGAGAGCCACGGTCAAATTTAAGCCAATCTTTCCATTAGTCTAGGAGACTACTTAGTTCATCCCTTGAATGGAGGGAATGCAGGAGCTAATGTGAACAGTTTGACAGGCTTGGGAACCAGGGCAAATAGACTTGAAGAGGTTTCAGAGTGACTTCATTATTTTATTGAAAATAATATGCATTAATAAGCTATCAGAGATACCCAAATGTCTGTGTTTCACATACAAATACTTTTTGGATTATGTACACCAGTGACCTGTACTATTGGCATAGATAATTACATTTTAACTGTGTCTTTGCAGCTAATCCAGCCTTTCAGTGTAGGACATATCTTTAATTAGAGATACTGGAACAAGAATGACTATGTTTAAATAGGCTTAAGGATATTCCTTTCTCATAATGTTCATTTATATTTTTATTGTATGATTAAGAATAGATCCTCATTCTGTCCTCCTACGATTGGTCTATCTTTGATATAAGCACATTTTTATGAACCACATCTTCATCAGTGCAATGAATCATCCATTCTTGGGTACCTGCCAACAGAGAACAGGAGAAAATAACCAATTGGGGAAAATAATCAGATTTCCATATCTGATGTTGGGTCATGTAAAGTGTATAAGGGATGCCCTTTCTAGTGCACACTTACTCAAATACACAGAAATGAAGGTAAAACTAAGTTAATCTTTTGTGTGGTATTACTTTTAAGAACTGGGAAAACAATGACTAAAAAGAGCAATTATGGTGTACCATTGTTATTGAGTGTATTTTTAATGTGTGGTTGGGGTGGGGTTGGGGGTAGAAAGTTTTTTTTTTTTTTTTAAAGATTTTATTTATTTATTTGAGAGAGAGGCAGTGAGAGAGCATGAGCGAGGAGAAGGTCAGAGGGAGAAGCAGACTCCCCGTGGAGCTGGGAGCCTGATGCGGGACTCGATCCCGGGTCTCTGGGATCATGACCTGAGCCGAAGGCAGTCGTCCAACCAACTGAGCCACCCAGGAGTCCCAAAAAGTTTTATAAACTGGTATATCTACTTCAGTGTGAAAGTGAATTCTGTTCATTTATATCATAGTGTGTTTCTCATATATATTTTTTGAACTTCAGTGGCTCTCTCTCCTACACTAAAAAGAATGGAGAAAAGAGAAGAGGAGAGGAGGGGGGAGGGGAGGGGAGTAGAAGGAAAGGGAAGGAGGAGGAAGGCAGGGGAGGGAGGAGGAGGATGGGAGAGATAAAGCGGAGAGAGGAGGGGGGAGAAAGAAGGAAGGAAGGAGAGAAAAAAGAAGGCATGAAGGAAGGAGGAAAGAAAAGAAAGGAAGAGAAAGAGAAAGGAAAGAAGGAAGGAAGGAAGGACAAAAATGAACAAAAAGCTCCTGAATGATTCCTGGGATTAGTTTTTGGTGTCGCTTGTTCTAGGTTGGGTTTTTGTTTTACTTGTCCTGGTGGTGGTGGTGCTGAGAAATAGTTGTGAGAAGGAATGGATTTCGTTTTAAACATTAGGTATCAGGATAAATAAATGCAGGTGTTAATAGGGAAGATTTCCGTAGGTAAAGATTGTGTAATTCTCAAACATTCATCCTTAATTTCATTGAACCAAGCAGACAGGAATCCATACACATGATTGCAAGAAAGCATGGTCTGAAATGTATTTTGACTTGAGAAAATTAAAAGCACAGTTAAAAATGTTAAGCATTTTATATATTGTGAAATTTCGAAGTTTCCTAATTTGCCTCACAATATTCTTTCTCAACTGATACTCATCTTTTTTTTTTTTAAGATTTTATTTATTTATTTGACAGAGATCACAAGTAGGCAGAGAGGCAGGCAGAGAGAGAGGAGGAAGCAGGCTCCCTGCTGAGCAGAGAGCCCGATGCGGGGCTTGATCCCAGGACCTTGAGATCATGACCTGAGCTGAAGGCAGAGGCTTTAACCCACTGAGCTACCCAGGCACCCTGCAACTGATACTCATCTTTATGAGAAATAATCCAGGGATGTTCAAATTTTTTTTTTTCCCCTGCGTTACCTAGAAAATGATGCCCAGAAAGTAGGTCTCTGTTGAGTCTAGTTTGGTTTCAGGGATCTGTGCTGTTTCTTTTAGAAAGAGGGTTTGTCCAGCTTTCTTACTTATTTTTCAACTTTATCTAATAAAATTTTGTGTGGGAATCTAATTAGATAATGCATTTTGGAGTCCCCAGCATTGTAGCCATTTGGTAAGCCTAGTGCTGTTGGGGCTTCCTTTTATCCTTGACTCTCAGTGCAAATGACTGGCAGAATTGCTTGGGTTCTGAAACTGAGTACTTGCTCCAGGGTACCACTGTTAACTTGAGATGACTCCTGAGGCAATTTACACCAACAGAGGGATGATTTTCCAAGTGATCTAAAATGTTTGCTAGGTGTTTATAATACCTGAAAGAATTTCAGGATTCACTTATAATCTGGGCTCCTAAATTTAAATACAGGTCCTTTTCGATCTATGAGAAGGAATGAGAAAAATCCAATAGGATAGATTTTGGAAGAAAACGAAAACAAATTAAGGATGAGTTGGATACCTCCTCTTGGTTGGAGATCTCCTATTTTAAAATGTGCTTTGATAGTATTCAGGGCACAGTCTAGAAGAGAGAGCATGGGTGAACTTTATATTATCTTGGCTACCAAGTAGCAACTAAAGACATTGAACTTGCTTTCAAAGGGAGATGTGTTTTATTCCATGAAGCAGTTTAAAAAGTTACTAGCTGATGCTGTTGTATATTATTTTTGTGCCATAAGTGTATTTGGAGTTGTAAACCTTATTACATACTATGGTGTGTCCAATCTGATGAAATGCAGCCATCCCTAAAGGTTGACGCTCAGGAGCGAGGAATATGCCTTACATTTCCAGCTATGTTCCTTTGCCAATACTGGACTTGATTTTGTAATGTGGTTTTCCAAAAAGTAGGCTTTTTGAAATAATTTCTCATACGTTCATGGTTCTTTTTTTTTTTTTTTTTTTTAGTAAAATAAACATAAGACTTAGAATTCCGATTTGGAATTGTTATGGGGTTTTTGTTTGTTTTTTTGCCTTTGCCTTTTAATTCTCAAAATATGATTTCTCTTTTAAAGCAAACTTTTAAGTGATATGACCTAGAACATATCAGATCTGACAAAATTAGGAAGCTTTTATATTGATGTAAAATGTTATTTTTCTGAGCATGTTACTATAAACAGACTTATTTAGTTCTGTTATACATAGGAACTACAGAGACAGTTATATACTTCATATAATTCGATGTAAAGGCCTTATAAGAAGCACTATAGCATGACCTTTTTTTAATGGTTCTTGGATTACATTCCTATCACAGCACTTTATGTCTTATGGAATATACAGTTGGAATTAGTGCTTTCTACCACTTAGCAACTAATGGAAAATACATATGCAACCCTGAATCTATAGAAGCAAGTCATTTCATAGGAAGACTTTGTAAGGCTTTCTTTTATCAAATTTTACTATGATTTTTGCTTAAAATTTTTGAATTCTATTTGACATCATTTTTGATAATAAAAATTCTCTGTTCTTTGGAATTTCTAGTACAAGACTGATGTGGAGTGATTTGGTACAAAATACTTGAACTTTCTAATGGTGTTATTCAGATAGGACAAACTGTTTCAATGAAATCATAGGAGAAATTTAAGGCAAACGGGGCCATTTGGGCTTAGTCAACATTTTATTTTTCAGACCTTATGGTAAAGCTGTAAGTTTACCAGACTTTCTGAATTCACTAGCATAGGGGCCATCATTTAATATGAATGGATAGTTTAACCTGTGATATGTGTGGGAGTGTGTGTGTATGTGAGTTATTGATAATGTATAAGCAGGTCACTAACTAAATTACAGAAAGTATCTTCATGTGAATGCAGGCAATTGAAGAGGTAAAAAGTAACCAAAGCATTTCATTTGCATATAGTAGGTAGGAAGAATAATTACACCAAAAAAAAAAAAAAAAAAGGAGGAGGGCTTTCCATTGTACCAGTTTCATCCAGACAAGTATATTTTTCTTTGAGTATCAGAAAAGCTAGATCTTTTTATTAAAACCTATTACTGTCCAGCTGAGCAAGCATTACTAATTCTGTTAAATAAAACTTAGAAATAATACTGTCTATTTAAGAGATTATATTTTAGTATGATTATTAAAAATTAGGGGATAAAAATAGAAATAGAAATGTTTCAGGTGAAAACTAATAGGGTGATTTTCCCATTCTCATTGGACTATTATTTTAGCGAAGAAAAGAAACAAAACAAAAAGGAAAAACTGTAAAACATGCTGTCAAGTAATTGTGAAAAACAAAACATTGGGTATGCATACTATTATTTTAAGAACGTATTCCTTGAACTTGTCTCAAAGGATTTGAAAATTTAAGTCTGCTGTAAAAATTAGCATGCTAAATAATCTGATTTCCTCTATGATGAAAATATTCATGTGTATTTATAATCTTAACTATATAAGTGGCAGTGAAACATGTTTTCTTCCTAAGTGTGATCATCTGTTTTATATTTAATTGGAGAAAATTTCTTCCAGTTTTCTGATTATAATGATAACATGGCATGCAAGAAACCAGAGCATGTTAATCAAATCTCATGATTATAAGTATTTAACTTCATGGAAAATGATCATTATAGATGTTCAATAGCATTCATTTGGCTACATTTCATGTAAAGTTAGTTCCATTCTTTATGCTATAAAGTTATGCATTTGTGTATCTTGTTAATGAGGGGAATTTGGAAATCTGATCTTGAGTTGGAAATCTGATTCTCTCATTTTATTTTGCAACTTAGACAATACATTTAGAAATCAACCCGCATTGTTATGTGGAATATGATTTGTTAAGTGGCCTTTCCCAAAACGACAGTTCTGAAGACTGCCATGTGTGTTGAATATTCATTTCGTTTTAGGTGTTGACTACTTTTAAGATTGCATTCATTTGAAGAGAATAGAACTTCTAGGAATAAAAGTTTTATTGTTCACCATGGATGATTCAGAATAATATGATTTAAGTTCTCTTTTAAAGTAACTTATAGGGATGCCTGTGTGGCTCAGTTGGTTAAGCGGCTGCCTTCGGCTCAGGTCATGATTCCGGCATCCTGGGATCGAGTCCCACATCGGGCTCCTTGCTCGGCAAGGAGCCTGCTTCTCCCTCTGCCTCTGCCTGCCACTCTGTCTGCCTGTGCTCACTCTCTCTCCCTCTCTCTCTGACAAATAAATAAATTTAAAAAAAAGTAACTTATAAATGGCATTTCCTAATAGGCTTGTCTGCCGAAAGCTAGAGGAAAGAAAGAATGTATGTGTAGCTTAAAGACAAAATTTTATCACAATTAATTATTTTTAAGAAGAGATTAATTCTCTTCTGTCTTTGCCTCCATGCTAGTGTTATTATTCTTAAGATTTGATTTAGAAGCTTTCTCTTGAAAATGATATACTAGAGCTTTACTTTTAACTGAATTTCAATTTATCTGCAGTGTTCATAATGCTGTAGACTACTTTTTAAGGGTAAAGATTTTATTAAAATTTCATGCGTATTTTGTTTATTGTTGAGCAGTTTCTTTTATAAGTAGAAGAATCTGCATATAAAATATTGATGATGTCATTAAGGAAGTGTGAGTTGAAAATGTCACAGTTACATCTAATGACCATCATTGAGGCAATAATATTATTTTTCTAATGGAAATAATATCAACAATATTCTGTGTATTTCACTACCAACATTACTTTAGACTTTCTTTCTTACTGTGATTTTAGATTATTCTGTGCTTTTCTAGTAAGCACTGGCTTGTCACAGCTGTATACAAGGATGTTTGTCACTAACTCGGGTTATCTTTGAAACGATTTTTTACTGTGGTACTTCTCCTAATTTATTTTCTCCTCCTTATTACATGAACCCATACTATTAATAGATTTGCCAATTTAATATTATATATTATGTTGTATAACTTATGTATCATTCGTGTTATAATATTAAAATTTCTAATTTAAATATTAGATGTAGTGATAAAATATTCAGGAAAATTTGAGCACAAGAGGATACAACTGTATCACTGTAACAATCAGACTTTGGCAGTGAATCTGAGAACCCCAACCTCACCCTCCCATCCTTCCTCATTCTTATGCCCTACAAGGAAGTAGAATTTTAACATGGATTCTACCACACCTAGCTCCAGGTCTGACACATAACACTTAACAAAAGGCACTTAACCAAAGCTTTTTAAATGAATGAATAAACTCAGGTCTTTAGCAGATGTTCTTGAAAGGATTATTTTGATATGAAGGAGCGTATGGATATCCAGTCAAAACTATGGAGGATTAAAGCGGTAAAGAACATTTTTCATTGATTGCTGATTGCTTATGTCGGGTTTGGGACTTTAAAAAAAAATTCTGTAATTCTGTTCATTTCAGCCCTCTAAACCTGTCCCTTTTTCCGTCATATCCATTTACTCCATTAGTTCTTTTTCTTTTTCCCAGAGAACAGTTTGTTTTAGAGTTTACCTCCTGGCTGAAATATTATTATGTTCCTAACTTATCTGGATGTTGGATGAACCGTATTTTCCATTGTTACACATGATTTTTCCTTTGTTTTCTCTAAATGAATTGTTTCTAGAAAGGAATCTAAACCTTGGGTAATTATTATTCAGCCTTCCTAGTGTTTGTAAAAGCAAAAGTTGACCTTAGACAGTTAGGAGCTATGGGAAACCATGGATATAACAAAAATTGTTTTTAAAAGTGAGAGGAAAATATTCAACAATGAAGGTGGGAGAGTAGGCTTTAGTTTTTAACTTAGAAAAAAAGGGGGATAGGGATGCCTGGGTGGCTCAGTCCATTAAGCATCTGCCTTACGCTCTGTTCCTGGGATCGAGTCCTGCATCGGTCTCCCTGTGCAGCGGGAAGCCTGCTTCTCTCTCTGCCTGCTGCTCACCCTGCTTGTGCTCTCTCTCTCTCTGACAAATAAATACATAAAGTCTTTAAAAAGGGGGGGGGGAGGAATAGTTCAATAAAATAATGCCATTTTTAAGGAATTTTTCTCAGAGTAGTTGATGTCTCTTCTTCCTCCTCCTCCTCCTCTTTTCCTTTCCCTTTCCCTTTAACACTCTTTTTTTTCCCTCTCCCATTCCCCCCTTTTCCTTTCACCAATGTTCATAAAGAGTCTTCTCCTTGATGGGCTTTCCTACAAAATAAGGGACTCATCCTCAAGCTCCAGAGGAGTAAATAGTACTCACTGAAGTTTTTTTCTTGTCTTAAAGACAAATAAATTCTTTATTAAAATGTAGATCTCTGTAGCATCACTCAGAGACTCTGGCCGGAGGAAGTAGAAAAGGTAAAGGTTTGACTCATCTTGAGGGGACAGCATTTGGGCCTTTAGTTTCTGTCTCCTCCAGATACTTTTGTGCAGTACCCACCCTGAGCAACGGAATGCACAGGCCCGCCTTATGCTGCTTTCTGGGGAATGCCCCTGGGATTTGTCAGGCAGGTAAAATAGTTCTATATCAGCGGTTATATATCAGAAACTACTATGTGGCTTGTATTTTCAAAATTGGAAGTGATCTAGAACCTACTGGTATTGTTTCCTCGCTTTGCAAACAAGGAAACAGCAAATGAAAAGTGAAGTTACGTAGCCCGTTAGTGGCAAAGCCCGTCTGAATCTCTCTGCTGACTTGAGGACCAGTAAAGGTAATACCATACTGTTTCATCACCAAGCATATAGACAAAATTAGATCTGATAGTTAAAAACTGTGTTTCTGAAAGTTATTTGGCATACCAATTTGATTTAATGAATTAGGTAGTTTAGCATGATATAGTGTGAAGAATTGAAAACAAACTTACCTGGTTGTGCTTCCAAACTCTACCACTCAATATTAGATTGAACTTGGATAGCATATTTAATCTCTGTTTCTTAATCTGTGAAATGGGAGCAATAAACACTTATTTTATATGGTTATGGTAAAGTCAGGTTTCAAATCCAAGTATTCAAGCCTTCTCCCCGCTCTCCCCATACTTATTTATTTGACAGAGAGGGAGAGAGGGAACACAAGCAGAGGGAGCAGGAAAGGGAAAGCAGGCTGGACCTGGGGCTCAATCCCAGGACCCTGGGATCATGACCTGAGGTGAAGGCAGATGCTTAACCAACTGAGCCACCCACGTGCTCCCAAATAGTCAAACCTCTTGACACCAGGGTAGAGCGCTATAGGCATAAATGAAATCCTTATAGAATGTCTAGTCTCAGTTTATCCACTAGCATACCTCCTTCTGCAACAAATTTTAAAAGTGTTTCTATGACCTTTACTTACATGTTCTTGGGAACATTTCTATTTTCTCTGGTCATTGAAAGCATATTATTGATATTTGAATAACAGTCTAGGAAAGGCATTTTTCAGTAGTTTCTCCTTCAAAATGGTTTCTGATACAATTTACCAGGGATATAGTTGTTGGTTTTATTTAATCATGGGTAGGCTGTTAAAATCAACAGAACATTTCTGTAGCAAGTGAACGGCTCTAGAAAGTAGTTTAGAAGGACTCACTTTTTGGAATTCAGGGCCCCATTCTGGTGATCAGCTAGGGAAATAGAATTCATAGCGTCAAGACTAGCAATAGTAAAGTGAATTCAGGATTCAAAAAAAAGTATAATTGTGCTTATTTATTATCACTACTAATTCCTTAATTTGAGGCAGTGCCATTCATTCTGCAAATGAGAGAAAAATACTTCATATAATTCAAGTTCATTTGGGGACCATATTACTATTTTCCCTCACGTGGTACAGTGGCTAAATAATATGTTTCCAAATGAGAAGTCATATGTAATGGGGTGTTGTTTATTTATTTATTTAAAGAGAGCAGGGGCAGGGGGTGGGGGGTGTTGGTAACAGGCAGGGGGAGAGAGAGAGAATGTTACACAGGCTCTGTGCTGAGCATGGGGCTTGATCTCAGGATCTAAGAGTCAGAGACATAACCGAATGAGCCAATTGAATGCTTTGCATTCATATGTAGGTCAGCCAAAAACTACCTCAGAAAGCACCTTCATTCTTAGATTCTTCTATTAGATATTCATTGTTGGCACAAAAGTTCAAGACTTAGGGACTTCTTTCTTTTAAATTAAGCCTGATATTCATTTAATAAAAGATTCTCTAAGTTTGGTGATAAGCCAATCTGTCATATACTAAATATGTCTTGTATTTCTCTGATACTTAAGTGCTATTTTTATTGGGCTTTGGTAAAGTAACTTTAATCTTAAACCAATCATATTATATTTCTAAATCTTTGCTAAATGGCAAGCATTTTTAATGCTATATAGTTAAGTATATTACAGATTTTAAACGGATTAGCAATATTTTAGAATAAATTCAGTGTATCAGCAATACAA
The DNA here is from genome assembly GCA_004024625.1 of Mellivora capensis. Taxonomy (NCBI): domain Eukaryota; kingdom Metazoa; phylum Chordata; class Mammalia; order Carnivora; family Mustelidae; genus Mellivora; species Mellivora capensis. The sequence continues at coordinate 126,994 of PISX010001436.1, read as the reverse complement.
AGTTTGTTCTAGAACAAATTCAATTAGCTTTATTAAATTAGGGATTTTAAAAATGCTTAAATGAAAACAGTTGAAGGTTAGTTTTATTTAGTTAAAAGGGACATTTGGATTAGAATGGTGAACAAGTCCTTGTTTCTGAAACACTTGAGTTTTCTTTCTCTTTCACTGTTGTTTACCTTTCTTTACCACAGAGAAGGAATTGCTTGCATTGTAACAAATTAACAAGAAATTATGTTTTGCTTAATAGGTAACTGGATGGTTAATAGTTAATTAGGTACAAAAGAAAATTGAGAAAACTTTTGTTTCCTTTCCTCTTATTAGAAATGAGGAATTTGAGAGAAATCAGTACAATGTGCATTAATTAAAGCATCCAGTGTTTTGGTAATAACCCTCTTTATTTATATATAAGTATACCTTAGGAAGTGAAATCTATTTATGGGACTTTATATTTTGCTTAATATCTCTTGCTCAGATGAATAGTTTTTTTTCTTTGATTCTTGTAGAAATCTGCATTTATTTTTAAAAATTTTCAAGATAATCTCTTGGTGTGAAGACACATGTTTCATTTGCTGAATGTAGTATTATATTTTACATTATTATTTACATTATTAAATAGAAATATTGTCATTGTAAATTATTAGAAGTGTAAACATTAATTGGGTAAAATGACATTCCTTCAAGGCAAACTCTATGCGATGAATATATACAAGACGAAATCTAACGAAAGGACATGAGAATTTTCTTAGCATAGAGGTACTCAGTCATATAGCCACAACACAAGAATGAAAACACTTAGATTATTGCTATTAGAGTGAACAGATGGTGTTCTCTAACATTTTTCTCTTGCATTTTAGCTAAGAATTACATTAATTTAAATGAAAATAAAATAAAGGACCAGAAGGAAAATTGCTATGGTTAATCATAGGGATGTGCCTAATCAGTGTGCTAATGGTTTGAATTTCTTTTTTTCTTTTCCTGTTTTTGGCAGGGGCTAGAGGAGGGGCAGAAGGCAAGGGAGAGAGCATCTTAAGCAGGCTCCATGCCCAGCACAGAGCTTAAAGTGGGCTTTGATCTCAGGACCTTGAGATCATGACATGAGCCAAAATCAAGAGTTCTGTGCTTAACTGACTGACCCACCCAAGAGCCCCCCAAATGGTTTTATTTCTGTGCAGTTCAGAGCTTATCAAAATGCGACTTCCAAAGCACAATTTGGCCCTTTGCCTGAGCTCTCCCAGGTCATTTTGCTGGCTAGTTAAATCAATGACTCCCCAGAGCACACTGGCCTCATAAAGGGTGCTCTAATAGATTATTCTGCTATGGGAGGAATCACATTCTTGAGTGTTAAGTTTTGTTTATCTAATAGGTAGTGATGGAACTTCCTCCATAGAGTCATTTATGAACCCTGAAAGCCCAAGAATCCCTTATGGTATGGGCATCAACTCTGAGTGAGGGCCTGTAATGATTTTTGCTCTCTTTCATGGGAAAATAGAACTCAGGGAGCCACTGCATTTTTCTGCTTTTGCTCTCATTTTAACAGGTCTCATAGTAATCGTAGTAAACATTTATTGAGCGGCTTAGTCCATATCAGGCATTCTTCGAGTTTTTATGTGGCGTGTGTTATTGAATTCTCACCATCACCTTGCATGTTGGTACTATTATTATCTGCATTTTGCAGATGAGGAAACTCATCATCCCGCCATCATCCCGCCAAGATCTAGACCAACAGGTAGCAGAAAAAGGATGCGAACCCAATAGGTGGAGACCCAGGGGCAAAGACAGTTGCATCGCCCAGACTAAAATAAGAAGGGACATATTTTATTTGAGAGCAAAAATTCATTGTAATTAATGTGAGTAAACAATTCAGTGATTGAGCGTCTTTGTTATCTCTGACTAGCATGTCAAAGGATTGGGTTGGCCTTGGATCACAGATGTAGAATAGTGAACACTGGGTTTCAAAGTGGAGGGAGACAGGGAGGTTCCTGCATCTGTGGCAATCCTATCAACCTCGAAATTCAAAGGTTTTCTTTCCTTTGGTTGGAAATCTTTGGTTTCCTTCTTCCCTAATTAGCTTTTAAAACAGTAATTAGCCACTGCCTTTGACCACCTACAATTTACAGGCATTTGCAGGTTACTGTTGTGAACTTTGGAGAGGGCCTGGACTCCAAGATTATATCCCGGCCCCACACACTACCTTTGTTATCTTTACCCTGCAAATTAAACACAGTTTTCTTATTCTCTGGATCTATAAAATGACCATTATGATACCTATCACAAAGGGTTATCATGAGGATTGAATGAAATCATGTATTTGAAAATGTTCAAATATGTCATGTATGTACAAATAATTGTTTCAATGTTTAGTAGTTATTTTAAAGTTCAAAATCTTATATTCATAAAGTAGTTCTTTGTTCCAAATAATATCTCTGCCTAATAGAGCAGGCAGATGAAGATAGCTAGAGTGGTTTTGAAATGAGATAATATATAAGGAATTTATTTATTATTGATTTGAAGATACCTAATAGCATTTAGTATCTTCAAATCATGTTGGACTTAACCCAATATTATAGAGCTGTATTCATGTGTCATTAAGTAAACACTATGTGTATTATGTAAAAGTAAAAAATGTTAACTTTTGTTGCATGATAGCACATCACTCAGTATGATGCATATATGAATAAGGAGAAAACAGAAATAAGCGGGCTTTCCACTTTTTTTTTTTTTTTTTGAAATTGACAGACAAATGCTTCTCAGCTTAAACTAATATGCTTACGATTTTGATGAAAATTTCTGGCCGATTTTACTAATATCTTCTCTGTTGAATATTCATGTCTGTGTGAACTTACTGACTTACTTTATCAAAATAATTGAATTGGTTATTTGTGTGCAGTAGGCTTTCACAAAATACAGTGTGTCAGGAAGACTGAGTTTTATAGGAAATAAGTTAGGAAATGATTGATCTCCCCTCCTGGATAGTCATAAGATACAATAACATCTGCAAATCTCTAAGAAAAGTATTGCACTAAGCACTTTCATAAACATGTTCTCATTTAATCCTTTTAACAACCTCTTGAGGTAAATATCTCCATTTTACAGGTGTGGAAACTGGTTTCTTTAGGGACACATAACCATTAAAGCCAGAATGTGAATATAGGTGATTAGGGACTTTGTAACTCAGAACCACTATACTTTGTAGCATTGAGAGCTCAGATTCTGCTCATATTGCTGGTAATTGTCAATGGCAGGTAGACTTACCAGGCATTTTAAGGAACAGAGGTTGGGGAGGCACACTTTAAACAAAATCACTGACTAGCCTGAGAGGTGGCCAGCAGTCATTAATGGGAAACTTTTATGCTTTGGCTAGAACCTGAACTCAATGCTCATGTGTAGAAATTCCTTGGAGGCTCCTCTTACCTTTGGATCAATCCATCAGAAATCAAATTAGAGCAAAGACCTAGTACTTTTTACAAGTGGAGTACTGAATCAGTGATTCCTTGTCCTATTCTGGTCTCTTTCAAAACTGGGAACAATTAAATAAGAAGACAGGTAAGCCAAATAAGATGTCCAAGGAACAGACTGCACATTTGGGATAAATATTATTGCATTTAGAGAATTAGGTGGTAAGATGTGAATCGTGTGTCCATAAATCATTGGCCAAATGTTTTTGGAATGCTCTCAGTGGCCATCACTCTGGGTAGGGAATGGTGAACTCATAAGGAAAGAGCGTCACCAGGGAATCCAGAGGACTAAATGTGTATTTCAGGCTTTGCCATTAATTACCTCTGGATCCCTGGATGACTCCCCTCTTATTTACAGAGGCAAAGTCACAGGGACTAAAAACACAACTCTAGAGCCAGAGGGCCCATTTTAATCCCTTTACTTATTTGCTACAGTGTGAACTTGGTAAATTTATTTAGTTTTATAGTGCCTGTGATTTTGCACATGAAAAATAGAATAATGGCATCTGCATCATGGGATTGTTATGAAGATTCAGTGAGTTGGCACATATACAGTGTCTAGAACAGTGTCTGAGATATAGTAAGTGCTATAGAAGTGATTATTGTTTTTTGTTATTATTATCACTAGTACTCTTACTCTATTTGAGCCTTAGTTTCTTCTAAGAAAATTGAAAAGTGAAATTAAATGATATGTAAGAACATAATTTCAGATTTGTACACATTTGTTGGACTTAGCACAAAACCCATCTAATAATTTGTGGGTTTCTTATGAGTGTTGAAGTACGAATATTAATACAGGCAGGAAGTCTTCTATGTTTTAGGGGCAAAGAGAGAAACACAAAACAAAAACAGAGTAAAAACAACTTTGTGTTTTGGGAATCCAAGGACATTTTATTAAGTAATTGATACTCAAGGGTTGGGGATTCCGATGGAAATCAGGCTTTGAAAGGTCTTTTTAGCAGTTGTGACATTTTAATAGGGATGATCAGGAATCAGGAGGTTGCATTCTTAAGAAGCCTACAGAGGCATTTGTTAATCATAATGAATACTTAATGAAGCATTATTATGGTAATAATGTTCCCAGTGTTTTACAAATATTAGTTTGTTTAATCCTCAATTTACAATCTACAATTTAGCGTAGAGAGATTAAATCATTTGCCCAGGATCATATAATTTGGTGAAGTTGGAGTGTAAATCCAGGCATTTTGAGTTTGTGCTTTAAGCTCCTTTTACCTCACTATTTCTGAAAGGCTTGAGGAAAGGTATGGAATTATATGGAATACTTGGGGTATTGAGTAATTGGGTATGACCAGACCATAAGGCTTGGGGATTAGGTGGGTAAAGTGGAGATTACTGGGGATTTGGAGAAATCATCTGATCATTATTTGAATAATCTAGATGAGAGTGTCCTTGAGCAACTAGACTAGAATGGATCTCATACTAACATAAGAAAGCTGTGATGGAGGGAGCCTTAGCCCCTTTGGCTCAAGGAGCCTTTTGAGAATCTATTAAACTGTGGACTTTCTCCCCAGAAATGTGTGCAACACACAACATTCCCACAGAATTTCAACAATTTCACAAAACTTTTGATTTATATGATGCTTTACATAGCTTAGTTTTTCTCCCTTGTAATAATTGTGTACTTTCATTAAAGTCTGCAGTTTTTCTCTTTTTTCTATGTTTTGTATTTTTCTATGTTTTCTATGTTTTGTATTTTCTTCCAATAGTCATTTTTTAAAATATTTTCTTTAGATACCTGTTCTTTGGTTTTAACTTTTACAAAACATAACTTAGGCATGTTCTTAATAACTTAATCAACTTTGTATCTGCACTATATGAATATATATATTAATAAATGATTATAACTATTTTCCTTTGTTGCTTGAATACCAAATGGTGGTAGACCTTGTGGGGAGCAGATAATCTCTATCTGGATCTACACTGTTCTTTGTTTATTCAGGAGAAGTTTGTTATTTGAATAGTTGTATCTGGGATGGGGAAATTATTTGCATCAAAGAAAAGGGAGATAAATCCTATTCCCAATGCAACTACAATGGTCTCTTATAGAGAATCAGATCCAAGAATCTGTCCTTGCTTCTAGGACATACTTTATTGTCCCTAAAGCATGGAAACCATTTGGGTAATTAGAGTCTGGAGGGAAGGGAGTTCAGAAAAGATTGGGTGACTGATTATCATTTGTTTTGTTTATCATTTGGTGTGAGTAATAATTGGGTCCCTCTTGGATAGGTGGGGAGTAAGCAATGCTAATACATGTGGGAAATTATTCTAGTAAAATTCACATGCTATTTAGGATTTGGCTTTTTTTTTTTTAAGGGGGGAGGGGCAGTGGGAGAGTTAGAGAGAGAATCCTAAGCAGGCTCCATGCCCAGTGTGGAGTCTGATCTCACAACCTTGAGATTATGACCTGACTGAAATCAAGAGCTGGATGTTTAACCGATTGAGCCACCCAGGCATCTGCTTCCTTCTGGATTTTCTAAATAAAATTTTCTGTTCTCTAGCTTACTTCAAGAATATGGTATGTAATACATATAATATACAAAGTATGTGTTAATTGATTGTTTATTTTATTGGTAAGTCAATAGTGGGCTATTAGCATAGCAATCATACTTATATGTAGATTTGGGGGAGTCAAAAGTTAGGTGCAGATTTTCAAATGCATGGAGTGTTAGTGCCCCTAATCTTCACTTTGTTCAAGGATCAACAGTATACCATTATGGATATCATAGATACACCCTGATCTATCTAGGGCTGTTGTAAAATATGGAACTGAACACATCCTCAGTATTGCCAGGCCATCATTCTTTTGTATTTATATGGTGAGAATGGCTCCATTCCTTTCCTATGCAATAACAGGCACAGATTTTGTGGTGAGTGATCCATCTTGGATTACCTCTGGGTGTGTGCTTGCACTGTGATTGGTGAGGATGGTGGAAACTCAAGTTTTGGAGAAGTGGAACATTATCAAGAGCCTTATAAAAAATACACACAACTCTACTGTTAGAGTAAAACATACGATTATACTATTTGATTTGTGTTGTGTATGTGTGCACACATGTATGTGTGTATATGTTTGTGTGTGTGTGTGTGTGTATGTAATTACTTTTCACGAGATGTGTCCTATATCTTACATTTGTATTAATCTGCTAGTAGTTCCACTTTTAAACATAATTATTTTGGGGATGGTAATTTAAGCCAAGGAATGATTTTAAATGATGTGGTAATAAAAAATATTATATTTCTTGTCTGCCAATTGTGAATTCTGCACATGTAACTGTAAGAAAAGGAGTCCCAGTGCTGGCTAAATGGCTCACTGTGATACTTACTTGGATAGTGAAAAATTCGTGGAAGTGAAGCTTTTTGGATGTTTTGGGGAACCATAACCCAAAGTCATATGTCATGGGAGTTATGTTGTTCTGTTTGCCATTCTATGTTAGCTTAGAATAAGTTAGATAAACTAGGTTTTAGCTATTCTTGACGGCTGCATTTCACAGTGTATCTTTCATTTGTGTCTTGTAGTAAGATTGGGATTCACTCTGACTGGTAGTGATAGTCATCAAGCAAGTAGTTAAAAGAGAGGAGGAGAGGAGTCTCCTCCTGAACTACTTCTGACATATAGGGATGCTGAGAAAGTGTTAATCATAAATCTCAGATATCGCAAAGCTGAAAATGAAAAAAAAAGTTTTTAATTTTATTGATGCATACTTCAATAAATAGATACTACTAGCATTTTTTAACTAGAAAAATGTTCTTTCTAAAGGAAATATTTGAACTGCCTTCTGAAGTTTCATGGGATAGAGCTCTATGAGTTTAAAAACACCGAAGCCCTGTTGTACCCAGGTGGTACAATTTTTATTGTTATTGAGTCAATTTTACATCACAAATAGCTACAAATTTATCTGTAATCCTGTATTCACCTGTGGGATTAAAGATATTTAGCACTTCAGACTTTTTGTAGTGATTTTTGCCCCTCCCCTTTTTGGTTTTCTATCTATTGCTCACTTTTGACCCTGTCAGTTTCATCTTGGAGTTAGCTCCACCCCACCATCTGGCATCCATGGTCTCTTTCCTGTAATGAATACTTTGAAAGAGACATTTACTAAATGAACGTTTCAGTTTCTAAGTTATTTTGGTTATTGACTACCTTTACACAATTATGTACTTCTAGATCTGAACAAGGCCATTTTTTTTTCTATTCTCTCTTCTTTTTTTTTTTTTTTTTTAAGATTTTATTTATTTATTTGACAGACAGAGATCACAAGTAGGCAGAGAGGCAGGCAGAGAGAGAGGGGGAAGCAGGCTCCCTGCCTAGCAGAGAGCCCAATGTGGGACTCGATCCCAGGACTTTGAGATCATGACCTGAGCTGAAGGCAGAGGTTTAACCTGCTGAGCCACCCAGGCACCCCTCTATTCTCTCTTCTTAAACTAATTCTATTACCACAAAATTTCCCCAAATTCTAAGAAAGCAAGGAGAAAAAAAAATCCATTCAGTTTTTTCATTCTTTCAGAAATGCATTGATTGAATATCTGTCAATGCCAAGGCACTTGTCTTGCTGAGGCAAATTATGCTCAGAGAGTGAGATCCTCTTTGCCAATAATGTAGTTAACACAGGCTCACTGCGGGAGTTATAATTTATAATGGTAATATTTCACAAGGCAGTAGTATATGGAGTAATGTCTCTTAATAAGCCAATAAAGAAATAACTTATTCCAGACCAATGATGGATTAATTACACTATTGTTCCAGGTTAAGGGGAGATGAAGGAAATAAAATCCAAATTTAGTTGACGCATAACTGTCCAGGAGTTGGTTCTCAGAAGAGTTGGCCTAGCTAACCAAGAGCTGACGTCCAGCTGCCAGGGTAAAGCAGAAGTCCCTTGTTGCTGGTGCATGTTGCTAAGGGAATGAAGGTGCTGCTGTTAGTGGGCAAGATGCTTTCCTTCACAAGGCCCCTGAAAGGTTTTCACCATTCCTCCAAAGAGTCGTCTTGCCATGGCAGGAGCTAATGCCCAAGGTCTTTGTATACCTGCTGCTGAAGCAAACACTGCCTAAGGTCTTTGGAGAGCTATTTAGATCTGCAATGGGTACCCTTACCTACACCAACTACTCTTGGCAGGTCCTCAAAATTCTTGGTATTTAACGTTTAAATGTACATTACATCATAGTGACTCTTCCCTATGCTCTTATTGATAAGCCCCCAGAGATATCCATCAACAGATGAGCTACTGAGTGTTTATTGACAACAACAGATGTTGGTGACAACATTCTAACACAGTTTTCTCAATGTAAACAAATTCACCCTTCTTTCAAAACAACTTCACTTAAGACATAGACAAGTGGATTTGAAATCTTAACCGATACACAACAGTACGGGACTAAACTTTGAATGCAACTTGATTGTTAAACTTTCTGTTTAATTAAGCTGATGTTTTTTGAGTTATTGATGACTGATGGACTTATTTAAAGAGATTTGGCGTTACATGTTAATTTGAAATTGACATTATAATTAATCTTTTTCCTTAATTGAGAATTTCTTCTTTGTACACATATATAAGAGTGGACAATCTCCTGTAAGTGTGGCTCCTTATTAAGGAAGGGATTGCAGTCTGTTGGAGCCTTATTATGAAATTAACCATTTTCCATTTGATAGATTAAGAAATGCGTGTTTGATTTAAAATAAAATTGACAAATATATTTTAAAGGTAAATGAAAATGTAGTTTCAGAGGATCTAATTGTAGGTGGTAGTCACTAAAACATTCCAATTTTTAAATCAAGGTATGTGAGGATTATGATTTGGGGAGCACACATTTGCGGTGCTAAGACCTGGAACCTCCTGTATTATTCCTCAGACTGGGTGTTTCTTAGAAATAGTGAACCATAGAAAGTGGAGAGTAGGTCTGGTCTTTGGACTGAAGCAAACAATATAATTTGGCATAAGCATTACTGAAGCATGGAGAGGCCCAGAAGACCTGATATTTCACTATTGAGCCCACAGGGAGTAGGGAGCAGAGAGCCAGGTCAGGGGGGATTAAATGCAAACCTGGGATTTTAGCTCCCTGCCCCTGGTTCCCTGGATGGTGACTCTGAGGCAGAATATTGATCTTTGCTTCACGGTGGCACACAGATAAAAGCTGTATGTCAGATTTATTTTTTTTTAAAACCAATCACCCTTTATATGCAAAAAGTGGTAACATGGTAATATCCTTAAATTGCCATTTAGATTTACATTATTCGATATTTGGGACACAAATTTGCCATATCATCAAGACCTTTCAAAGAAGAGAAAGCCTATTCATTTAAAAAAAGTTATTCTGATGCCTGTAGGTGTTTTAAACATAGGGATGGGGACTGTAGGTGGGCATGTGGGCACAGAAAATGTGTGGGCATCTCGAGCTGAATGATGAATTTGAAAGGAAAGAATTGTGTGTGGGCATAGATTGATTTTTCATATCAACTTCCAAGTTTAATTGAAGGCTTAGAGGGTTTGCTATTTTTAAGACAGAGATTTCTGAAGTTTACATTTATTAAAGAATTTCTAATCAAATAGTTCAGCTCCAGTATAGGTAAGGTCCTTTCTTGTATTTCATGTCTTAGGCCATTGACTTGAGGATTTCTGAATGGTAAAGTATATCTTGGGTTAAATAAAGTTTTATAATCCCTAGATACTTTTCATTTCTCAGGGAAAATTATCATGTTCAAAGGGACCTGCTCACTTGGGAAATAAATTCAGATTGTCTTAAAGTATCTTGTTTGTTTCTTGATTTTAATCTCCTCCTGTGACATATTTCTCTTGAGAAAAAGAAAATGTTCAAGGCAAAAAACAAACAAACAAAATAAATAAAAAGCCCTCTGCTTAAATATATTTCAGTGAGTAGAATTTTATTCATTACTGTAAGTTTGCTATTCTAGAAATTACTGTAAATACCATTTGCTAAAAATATTGCTGTAGTCACTTCATCTAGTACTGAGGTCAAATACATATAGTTGGGGTGCCTACGGGTATGACTAAGTATGACTGCTTATATATTTTTTAATTAAAAAATTATAAAGTACACTTTTACAAAATGATACATCTTCAATTATATACGTTTAAAATTTTAAGTATTTAATTTGCTTAATATTTAAATTAAAATATTTAATATTTAATTAAAAATCTTCATTTAATCTGTACATTCAATATCATATGTTAAAAATCAATAAATATAATTTTGCTTTCATTGTGTATACATATAAAATAATTTGTGATTGGTATGGTCACCATGGTAAGCACTGGACTTGTACAGATAACTTTTTAATTTTAACAACAAAAAATCAGATTTTATTTAAGCTTTTCAGTACTGCTGAAATGTTTTGAAACTCTTAAAATATAACTTTTGTCCAATAATTTTTCATATTGAATCATTATTACATAACTTTTTATGTAAGCCAACTGCAACTTTTCTAGTAATTAATAAACTCACCAAAATATCAAAACATCAAAACAGTTCTGTGATAGAACGACCCAGTCCTACATGTAGATAGGGTCATGGACTATCACCCTGTCCTTGAGTCCTTAGACTTAAGAATGTAGAGTAGCCAGAAAATAAGAACAGCTCTATGTATAAAGGATAAGGAGTAGCTGTGTACCAATAAGCCTATTTAAATGAAAAGTATTTTGAAATTCGGATAATAAAGGAAGCTCTGATTGTGCTGGTAGGTGCATTTTCACTAACTAAGTATTAAATCCCTTGTAGCTATAACAATGATTCTTTTAATTAATTAGTGTCTGATTTTTATTAAAGAATTGCTTGTTAGCACATTTCAGATTTAGGTTCAAAAGTAATGTGCATAAGAAAAATTCTGTAAGCCAGAGGAGAAAAGATTCCTTATTTTAATGAATGCTTCGAGTATCATACTGCCCTTTTATTAACAGTTTGGGGAAGTTACATAAAATACCATTGTGCTATATTTGCATGTAAACATTTAGGAAAACCAAATGAGGTATTCAGTTTGCTAGTGAAATGATCAGTGCACATACCGTGTCTGAAACTGAATACGTTTTAAGGCTCAGGATCTGAGGGGCAATATTCAGAGGAGGCAGGAAAGGAGGTCTTTGCTCTAAGGATGGAGGAGCTCATCAAAACTGTAGGGAAAAAAAAAACATGAGTAAATTAATCAACTGGAGTTTTATTTATAGATTTACTGTGAAGATTTTTTTTCTTTTTTTTTTAGTTTCAGTGGGACTGGATGTTTCTGTTTAGAAGATTAATATTTAACCACACTTGAGATGAGCAAGCATATTTTAATTTGACAGACATTAATGTCTGTAATGAAAGCCAGCGACTTTCAAACAAACAAGTGATGAATGTCCACAGGAGTGGTGTAAGGCGGGCCCTAGTGAATAAGTTCTACGGTGTTTCTTAGAGGCTAGCTGTGGTTAATTTTTAAGCTGCCTCTCCTAGACAACATGGTTTGGATATCTTTGCATATAGACATGATGTGCATGGATTAACATGTATCCCCATACTGACAGAATTTTTTTAAACCCAGAAGGATAGAAGTCAAACCTACTGGCTCAATATTAGAACCCAAGCAAAATTTAGTGAAAAGTCACCAGGATTTCCTTTTACATATGTCTTCACTGTTTATTCAGAAGCAGGATCAGATTTCAGGGTAATTTTATTTACTTACAAAGGAGTTACTTTATTGTATTTTAACTGGCATTTTGTGTCTTAAAATTAGCATATTCTGTTTTTCATTCCTTACCTCAAAGGCAGAACTTCATCTTCTGGAGTCACCTAAAAAAATGAGATATTTATTCTATTCTTCAGATGGAAGAAAGCTCTGTTTGTATCTGAGAGTTTATAGGAACCTAGACATAGCCTTAAAATAGATAAAGACACTTTTTTTTCTTGCTTACTCATTACATCATCTCTCATTTTCTTTAAATTTTGTTCTTCAGTTTTGTGGTTTAATGCTTTTCCAGGTATCTCAAGCAAAAACCAATATCATAACCATGATACCATATCACCTGGTAATCTCTTCAGAGTCTGGATCTGCCAATATTTATTTTCTCTTGCCCACTTCTTCATGGTCCTTCTTACTGCCTGACATTGAATACAGTGCATAGTAGGTGCTTACTAGGTGCTCGATGATTGATTGGTTGGTTGGTTGATACGGTTTGATAAGAATAGTAGTTGTGACATATACAAATGTCCACCAGCGAAAAATGGGAGTGCCAGCATATGGAGGTCACCCAGAATGTGTTTAAGTTGTATTTGACATGTGATATACTTAAACTGTTCTCTTAACATGTGCCAACATAAGTATCTTAGTGCAGACAGTACTGTGAAATATGGGACAAGAGCTGTTTCTGGACACATTCTGATGACAGAGAGGGAAGGAATACACATGCCTGGACTTGCAAAGACTTCACATCTGCTATGTTGATTGACATTGTGGAACATGTTTGGGGGTGGGAATCAAACTGCTTGGGGTTTTATATGTCTTTACTTATGGTATAGATCCGCGACTATCAGTCTGGACTTTCCATCAGTTTACCCTGGGTTTCTTCAAAACCATGCCTAGATATATTAAATCAGAATTTCCAGAGGCTGCCCCTCAGCATCATTTATTTTTTAAAAGGGATTCCAATTTGCCATCAGTTTGAGATAGTTTGAAGTATTGTAGAGCTAAATTTGAAAAAGAAGAACAATTACAGAATATAAAGATTTTTATTTATTTGTGAGAGAGAGAGAGCGAGCGAGCACAGGCAGACAGAGTGGCAGGCAAAGGCAGAGGGAGAAGCAGGCTCCCCGCTGAGCAAGGAGCCCAATGTGGGACTTGATCCCAGGACCCTGGGATCATGATCTGAGCCAAAGGCAGCCGCATAACCAACTGAGCCACCCAGGCGTCCCACAATTACAGAATATAATTTCTACTCCCCCATTCTCAGTTCCTGGTTGAGAAGACTGCATCATGGTCCATAATAATGTAGAACAAACAATTATGCAATTTTAAATGTTCTAGTATCCATATTAAAAAATAAGGAGGGAGAGGAGAAATTCATTTTAATAAATCGTATTTAGCCCAGTATATCCTAAATCTTATTTCAACATGTAGTGAACATAAAAATATTAATGAGATATTTTGCATTTCTTGTTTTTTCTTGTATCAAGTGTTCTAAATCCAGTGCACATTGTAGGCTTGCAGCCCATCTCAGTTTGGGCCGAGCCCATCAACACCAGCCACTTTTCAAGCTGAACATAGCCAGTATGTTGCTACTCAGTTGGACAGAGCAGACTTGGAAAAGTGCTGGAATCCAAACCAGGAGACCTAAAGTTTAGCGGTTTTGCCAATGACTAATCCTGTGACCCTGGACAATTCACTTATCCTCTCTCTGGACTTTGGTTTCCTCTTATTTAATGTGAGGGGGTCAGGAGTCAGTCTAAACTGAGAGAGTTCTAATTGCCCCAGCAGTCATCACAGGGAAGAAGAGAGGCTGAAAGTGGGCTCCGTTAAATCCTTTTTCCTTTGGATATACTAAAGGTGTCTTTTTTTTTTTTTTTTGAGTAAAAAAAAATTGAAGGAAAACAAAGGTTTGAAAAAAAATCTCTAGGCTAAATGTCTTTTTCACCCGTGGTTCTTTCTTGTCAGCATTTATGAGACCATTCCTGGAAGAGGTCAGGTAGCAGTTATGCTGCTCTTTTTCCAGTGAAGGTATCACCATGACAGGGACTCTAGGGTGTTTCCCATTGAATAGTAGGAGTCCCCCCCTTTTTTTTTAAAGATTTTTTTTATTTGACAGAGAGAGAGAGAGAGAGAGACAGTAAGAGAGGGAATACAAGCAGAGGAAGCCGGAGAGAGAGAAGCAGGCTTCCTGTCGAGCAGGGATGCTGATGTGGGGCTCGATCCCAGGATGCTGGGATCATGACCTGAGCCGAAGGCAGATGCTTAACCACTGAGCCACCCAGGCCCCCTAAGAGTCCCTTTAATTGTGACCAATGGAGCTCAGAGTTGAGGAACAGAAATCTCACATACCTAGATCTCCCCCAGAGTGAGCAAATCACTTCCGGTTACCAGGACACATCATGGTCATCTAAAACTGATGCAACCCAAATCACAGGAGGAGACCCCTGACTCTTTCAGAGGTGGGGTTCCCCCTTGTCGGCCAGAACCTAGGGCTAGAATTATGCTGGTGTCCCGCTTTTCTGACTTGGAATGTGTTTCTCTCTGATGAATGAATAGTTGACAACAACTTTAGTAATGGTTCTATGGATGCCAATATTGGATACACGTGATTTTGGTTCCTTGACTGGTAACCTTTCTCTGGATCAGGTAGATGAACTCTCTGGTAGCATCAACAAATAGAAAATAAAGATCCAAGATCATGTTCTGTTCACTGGAAATCAGTAGCTGCCAAATTTCCAAGCCATTGACGCGGAAACTCGCTCCTGGTCCAGTATATTGTTTGCTTTTAAAGCTGTGATTTATGTTAGAAGTCAGTTGAGGATGTACATCTCCCAAATTTTATCTACTTTGCTATCATATTTGAGGGAAAAAGAGTGACATTGAGTGGTAGTTGTGAAGCAGAGAAAGCTGAGAGGGTTTCTATCTACTTTTAGGATACTTCTGAGGAGACTATTAGTACACCATATTCCATACTTAGTAGGCAATTATAAAAAAATTGGTTGGGAAGAGTCAGCCAAATATCAACAGTTATTTCTAAATTTTATTAGATGCACAGACTCAGCTCCTTCAGTCCTGGCCTGCTCATGTAGCAATAAAAGCAACTTATAATACTCAAAACAATGGAGGGGAGGGAAAATCCAATTCTATTATATCAAAAGTAGCCATTTTTACAATTAACGAAAGACATGTTTTCTATGCACATTGGAGTCTCTAGTCTAAGTACTTTTTGCTCGGTATTTGGCACATGTCTGTATGTAGGAAGCCAGGTGAACAGAGAGAGCAAATAAATGTGACCTTTGTAAGGCTGGTATTTTCTTTATGAAGCCAACGGGTGCACAGATACACAAATATTAGCCCACTCATATTTTTTGTCCCAGAAAACTCCTCTCTGGCTTCCACCATCTCTGCATTCCAACTTCGGCATCATCGCTGTGCATCTTGGTTCCCTGGGGGCCTTGCCATCTGTTTAACCGGTAAAGGGCCCCATCTCATCAGTGTCCTTACCATCCAGCTGGAAACAGAGCCCTCTGGTTGGCCTTTTTCCTCTCTTTCCTGCTCCTGTTTATTTGGAACCAGCGCCTCCATGTCAGAGCAGGTGGTTTCACCTTAGCCAGTTATCCAGGATTAGCAATTACTGGAAGGTAAAAGATTGGCCTCGAAGAGGGAGCATCTGTTACTGCAGTGAACTTGGCATTGGAGAGAGCCTAGGGACTTGGACAAAGTCCAATTCATGAAGGTGATGCCCCTTAGGGTGCTCTTCTTTTGCCTCTCACCTTTTTCAATGCTTCAGTTCTTTCAGGTTTAACCCGTTCATCTTTCTTAAGTGTAATAAGGCCAACTAGTCACGGGTGTCCCACTGCTTTCATATGCCTAACAGTAAACCAGTTCCCTATCCTTTCGTGCTCCTAGGATTCTTGTACAGTTGTGCACAGTCACTTCAACCTTCATAGTTGCCCAACTCTTACATTAGGAAATCACTGAAAAGAGAAAAAAAAATTGGCTCTTTGCCTTATCCCAAGTGTCCTTCTGAAGTTTCTTCCTTTCCAACCCCTGTCCTATGTGTGGGGGATTTTGAGGAGTTACCAGGTAAGATATTTTCTAATTTCAAACCATACATAAAGACCCACATTAAAACAAGCAAACAAACAAACAAAAACCCCCAGAAATGTGGCCATGGAAATGTGGAATGTGGCCATGTTTTCTTCCTAAGCATATCCGTTAGGTAAGAAAAAGCAGGGAAGACAAAGAAACAAAACGAGCAAATTTACCCCCAAATGCCTGAAGTCTAATGACCTAAATTCCTCATTTTTAAAAAATATTTTATTTATTTATTTGACAGATAGAGATCACAAGTAGGCAGAGGGGCAGGAAGAGAGAGGGGGGGAAGCAGGCTCCCCGCTGAGCAGAAAGCATGATGCAGGGCTCGATCCCAGGACCCTGAGATCATGACCCGAGCCAAAGGCAGACGCTTAACCTACTGAGCCACCCAGGTGCCCCTAAATTCCTCATTTTTTTCTCCTCCTTGTTTAATTCTTCTTGCCTTAGCTCTTATTGTACACTATGCTTCGACATTATGCATTTTGTGTTTTAATTTACATCATGGTTTTGTATTCTAGATCTGTGCTACCCTGAGCTGCCCCAAATAATTTTGAAAACAAATGTGGTCTTCATAAGAAATGCCACCCAGTATTTGTTAGAATTGCAATTCCAAAAAGTGATTCCCTCCTGACTTTACGATTACTAAGCACTGTCCTAAGTCCTTTTTGAGAAGCAGTGTAGTGTCCTTGTTGACACAGCTATTCTAGCATCGAACTGCTGGAGTTTATACGCATTGGGTCGACATAGAAATTGCTAGGCAATTGTCTTGGGCAAAGTGCTTAATAATATTTTTAAGCCACATGTTTCTCCCCCACAGTAATGCTGTGAGGACTAAGAACACTGATATGTAAACACACGTGCATATGTCTTACTCATCTCACAGCTTTCCTGTTGTGTCTGACTTTACTACCCGAACGAAACCTGGCATAAAGGAAACATTCTATAAATATTAGCTCTGGATGTTTCTACGTACTTGAGTTATTATAACAATGCTCCGAGAGATGTAATCCCCAATCTACAGGTGAGGTAACTGAAGCCAAAGGAGGTGATTTCCCTTGCCCAAGGTCATAAAACTGGTGGGTGTACAAAGCCAAGGCTTGCACCCAGGTTCATCTGACCACAGAAGTCTCATGCTTCTCCACTGAGTGTACTTCTGCCGCTTCATTTTGGCTGCATAGTTAACTAGATATGCTTGGATTAAGAGAATCAAGTTGCATCCATTAGTATAGGTTTACATCCTGATTTTTCTTTTCTTTTAAGTACTTGTAATTTCTCTTGGATAGCAAATCTATGCTACTAGAGTGCACAGAAATTTTTGCTATTGGTCTACCGTAAATCTTGCTCCTGTGAGAGACGATTTAAGGAAGTTAGGGGGCTAGGTTTATTCCTGAATATCAAATGTTCTTTCTAAGAGAGGAACCATTGTATGGAGATGTTCTTATGCATATGGCGTAATGCACATGGCAGCTGAAAGGGTCATGAACCTGTGTTTATGGTCCTTCTAGATATTTCTAAGAGATCTGAGTTGTTTTCCAGTAATGACTCCTCATGTAAAATAGACAATGACTCACCCTCACAGAAGGGGCTTATTGGCCATTTATCAGAAATTTAACCTTTATGATACCATCTCTAACCATGGGCCTTTGGATGTCTTGGTACATTGTAGAGGTTTAGTGAATATCCTTGGCTGAATGAGTGAGTCAATGTATTCGCAGATGTAAAGAGTGACAGTAACTACAAGAGAGCTTCTTACTGTTAAGGCATAGGGGTGTGGTTTGGTTCCGGGTCTGAGCCATCATTTGTGTTTGTTTTTATATCATATTCCTAAATACCTGTGTCTCCTCCCTGACACCATATTGTTCTTCACTGTTCGAGACGATCCTTTGTTATACGCGCACATGAATCCCGATTTCCTGTTTAATATTCAGTGCATTTTTTGCCTTTTTGCTCTTAGATTTCTGCTTTCTCCTTAAACAGTGAGTCAAGAGTTTACTCAGAGGTGTGACTTTCTTTGGAGGGCCAAATCTGGTCTGGGAGACCTTTTCCCAGTGGAGACACATCTCTTCCCGTGTTAGTTATGGTTGGATGTGTAGAAACTATTGTCTTTTGTAGAATTGATTATTGCCTAACAGAAACATCTCCCTCTCTTTTCGTTAACTTAATCAGGATCTTCTAGATGCAATGTAAATTTTCTTTCAGCAGTCAAATCTAGAATCAAAGAAAGAAAGCAGTCTTTCATTCTTGACAACCCTTGATTTTATTTTAATGTGGGAACTTTAAAAATACTCCAATAGGTGTTAGTGACAGAGGGAGATATTTGGCAGTTATTATTGAATTTTTATTGGGTTTGGCTAATGGAATAATTTCTTTTTCTTTTTCAGCTGTCCCATTTCCTCCAAGTCACCGGCTTACAGCAAAAGAAGTGTTTGATAACGATGGGAAACCTCGTGTGGATATCTTAAAGGCACATCTCATGAAGGAGGGCAGGCTGGAAGAGAGCGTTGCATTGAGAATAATAACAGAGGGGGCTTCAATTCTCCGACAGGAAAAAAATTTGCTGGATATTGATGCACCAGTCACAGGTAAGTCCTGAGGATGGAAACTACCCACTTGTAGCCACACTTTGTTCTTAGCATGAAATAAAAAAATCCTAGATACCAATGAGTCTTCAAATACCTTTTTCATCTTACTCTTTAACTGTCAAGTTTTTACATGAAGGAGTAAAGCTATGATACATATATTAACTATTTTTTATTTCATATATTGAATATCTGTAAGATGGTGATGCTCTAAAAAGTGTTGTACAGTTCAGAGGTGAGGAAGATATTCTGAAGTGATACTTTCTTGCTTGTTGGTGGAAACACTATCTGGCACAGAGGACACAAAACATTTGTTGGGAGAGATTGGACAAGGTACACCAAGACATCTACAGTGGTTGAGAAAGTGACGGAGTTAAAGCCGTTGTTCTCAAAATGTTGTCCCCAGACTAGCATTATCATCTCATCCCTCTAAAACTATTAAAATGTAAATTATTTGGCCCTGCCCCGAAGGACTGAATCATATTCTCTGGGCTGAAGCCATTTCTGTTTCATTAAGTCCTCTAGGAGACTCCAGTACACATTCAAGTTTGAGAACCACTGAAGTTTAGGAAGAGGCCAAATTTCATGCCTTCTTATAGTATTTTGAGTCTAGAAAATGTCTTCATATTGAGTTTTTTTGCTCTGTTACTTCTTATGGGCAGATACATATTTTTGTATAAGTATAACCTCTCTTAGTCCATCAAAATTAAATATTGCCCAAAACAATGCCGTATGGTGTAGTGGGTCAAATATTAGAGACTTTTGATCTATCCTTTGTAGAGTTTGTAAACTTGTAAGGTTTTTTTTCTCCTTTCTTTCTTTTTTTTTTTTTTTTTTGGAGAGCCTAAAAATTTATTTGTTTTCTCCTTAATTATTACCATTCTGGCAAAGGAAAAACAATTAGACACAAGATTTTGTCCTTTTCATAATAAAGGGGGGATATTTTAAAATATTTCACGTATACTACTGATTGCTTCTTCCAAATCTTTATTACTTACATAATGATTGGCCTTCAAAGGTATATTTGAGTATTATTGTTAAGAGAAAAATAAGCTCTCTAGAATACCAGACCAGACCTTCCTTGGTCAAATGTCCTTGATGGTTCTTATTCGAAAGAAATTGACAATCTTGATGTTTTATTTTTGGTTAGTAATGCAATTTTTTTTTGTTTGTAATTCAAAAAATATAATGAATGTGTTTGGAGCCAGGCAGCAGGAGAAATTAGCTCTGATGGTATTAACTCAGTTTTGGCCAGTGTTGAGTAAATCAAGCTATGGATTCACTCTGTGTGTATCACTGTGAACCCCATTTTCCATGTGTTCAAATGGAGTCTTGCTTTATTATCTCCAACTCCGACACACTGTGAAAACAAGACAAAACCAATGTGAACACGCTTTACTTTCTTAGATACTAAAATGAGAAATTTGTTTAGTATCCAGATACAAGTGTATAAGCCACCAGCAAAAAAATAAAACAAAAAACCAAACCAAAACAAACAAACAAAAAAACTACTGTAAGAGTTGGCCATAAATTCCACTTATAAATTAATGATAAAATATTAGATAAATAACATCTTTATCATTAAGCTTGTTTTTGTTAAGAATGAATGGCTTGATTTTTTTTTTTAAGATTTTATTTATTTATTCGAGAGATAGAAGTGAGAGAGAGCATGAGCGAGGAGAAGGTGAGAGAGAGAAGCAGACTCCCCGTGGAGTTGGGAGCCTGATGCGGGACTCGATCCGAGGACTCCGGCATCATGACCTGAGCTGAAGGCAGTCGCTTAACTGAGCCACCCAGGCGCCCTTGATATTTTGAGTTTATTTTTTATTCACCTGATAATGTGTGACTTGCAATGAAGAATTCATGTTACATTCACTAATGAGCCCAGTAGGTGGTAATGGAGGTGTAATTATCACTTAACAAAACATGTAAAATAGATATTTAGGGCAATGTATTTTCTGGGATGCAGTCAGCTTTTCTTTTGGATTAGGCCCTGTGCTGAAAGAACACATGGAGAAGATTCTGGAAGAGTCAGATTTAGGATGTTTTATCCCAGAAACCTTCTGGAGTCCATGGACTAATTGCCCCCATGTTCAGTACAGATCACATGTGGTTCTTTCTAGTGAGATACCAGCAGACAGTTTGGCAGAGTTTGGAGTATAGCTATGAAGAGACTTAATCAGGACTCAGTCATGTATAACATTCCCAGGGGAAGCTAAAACCCAAAGCTTTTTAGATAGTGACAGAAGAAGCTACGGAGACATAACAGAATATGTAGCACTAGTGAAATATAATCCAACCAGGAAAAACTTTTCTCTAGAGGAATGTTTATATTTCATAACAGAAGCAGAATCCCAAGGAACCTCTTGTAGATTCCATTGTAGTGATCTCTTTTCCTCTTTTCTGGGAACGTAAGGATGCGGAATCATAGTGAAAATGGGAATAGAAAAAAAGAGAATAGAAGAAAAAATTTAACATTTGGGTAAAAGGGAAAAAGGAAAAAGCCTTTTGCATGTAATTCACCATAAAGCTAGATTTATAGCTTCATATCCCAGCCCATGAGTTTCTGAGCAAAAGCTGAAACCTGCAAAAATGCAAAATGAAATCAGGATACGTTGATCAGACAATATTACATTCCCTTTTATTTCAAGATACTTCTCATAAGGATCTGAACTAGCAGTGTAATGTGCATTTTTAAATGTTTTGTTGTTGTTTGTTTGTTTGTTTTGAGAGAGAGAGAGAGTTGGGCAGAGATCAAGGGAGAGGGAGAGAGAATCCCAAGCAGACTCCCCACTGAGTGTGGAGCCTGACAGGATGGGCTCCATCCAATAACCATGAGATCATTACTTGAGCCAAAATCAAGAGTCAGATGGTTAACTGACTGAGCCACTCAGGCTCCCCATGTATTTTTAAATTGAGAATATTTGTTGCTTAGATGACTGAATCAGTAAGGTTGTCCTTTTTTTACTGATACTAGGCTATGCAATACAAGTCATAGTTGATAATTAAAAATCTTCAGGATAGAGTATTCTTTATGTGGTTCAGAACTCCAAACTTAGAAAAGATGGAAAACTCGGTTCAGAGGAGAAGGAAGAAGAGGTAGAAGAAGGAAGTAGAAGAGGAAGGGGAGAAGGAAAATAATATAGAGATATTATTTTATATGATATACAAATGATATATAGGCAATAAGAATGGAAGTTATAATATACAAATGAGAACCTGTGATAAAAGTTAAGAGGAAAGAAGCAAGGACTTTTAATGTGTTGGAAAAGCCTGAAGCCTGACAACTTGGTGATATTCAAGTGGTATTAGAAATAATCTCTCACCTGCATATGTGAAATTCCTGAAAATGGTGAGGTGAGTGAGTCCTGGTAGAAACTGGTAGCTTCTTGTGTGGAATTCACCTTTAAGTGGAATAGATCTGTAAACTCTCAAAATGAAACAAATGACAAGTATTTTGTAGTTCTACACAAAAGCCCTCCCCCACTTTGCCTCTAGTCCTCCCCACTCCGAGTTTTTATTCATAAAACTGTTTTGCTCACAAATGTTTAGAAAAAAGTCTTGCTAAGATCTGTGCCATGGTTTGCCCCCGTTTTGAGAAAAACCTAGAAATTAGTATTCTAGTTATTTGAAATCTGGACATTTCATTTCTTGAGCAGGTCTTTCATGTTTAAATGAACCAAGTTGCCCAAATCACCTTCCCCCACTTAAAGTGTTTATAAGGTAGTGAAAGGTTTATATTTATTTCGGATTTTCTTTAACCTTAACATTCTGTACATTTTATTTGGGGGAAGCAGAACCGGGAAGCTGCCTAGTCCCAACCTGGCCTTTTGGATGTGTCCCTCTGGAGGAGATAAAGCACTGTGTACCTTGCCCTCCAGGGGGTTAGATTCAGATCAACCAGTAACCTCCTCATGGGAATAGAGGTGACCATTAGCCAGGGGTCTGCAATCAAGTCAAGGAAGGTATGAGGCATGTTTTGCTTTTTTTTCTAAACTAACTTGCCTCATTAGAATGGTAGCTGTTTCAGAGATTTAATTTGAAGAATGTGTTTCTATGTTGGAGGCATTTTCCTTCTCTGATTCTTTTAGGAAAATTCCTAAAATTTCCTTCTCTGATTCTTTTAGGAAAATTCAGTTGAGTTTATCTTTGTTTACTTGTAACGTGCAAATGGGATAGGTAGCCAGATGTCAGTGTGGCCACTTACTATGGACTGAATGTTCATGCCCTCGCACCTCAATATTCAGATGCTCATGCACTAATCCCCAATATGATGGCATTTGGAGGTGGGCCTTAGGGAAGTAATTAGGGTTAAATGAGGTCATGGGGTTGGAGCCCCCGTGATGGGATTATTGCAGGTCTGAGAAGAGGAAAAGATGAGAGCTCTCTCTCTTTCTCTCTTCCACCTGAGGATACAGTAAGATGGTCCCTGTAAACCAGAATAGGGTCCCCATCAAACACTAAATATACGCCAGCACCTTGATCTTAGACTTTCCAGCCTCCAGAACTGTGAGAAATGTTTGTTGTGAAAGGTACCCCATCTCCGGACGCCTGGGTGGCTCAGTTGGTTAAGCTGCTGCTTTCGGCTCAGGTCATGATCCCAGCGTCCTGGGATCGAGTCCCACATGGGGCTCCTTGTCGGCGGGGAGCCTGCTTCTCCCTCTGCCTCTGCCTGCCACTCTGTCTGCCTGTGCTCGCTCTCTCTCTCTCTCCCTCTCTCTCTGACAAATAAATAAATTTTAAAAAAATTAAAAAAAAGAAAAAGGTACCCCATTTCCAGTGTTCTCTTGAAGTGGCCTGGACCAAGATTCATTTTGGGATTTCAATTTAATGAGTATTTATTGAACACTTATCTTGTACAGGTGGTATGGGTTATACAGAGATGAATCAGATGTTGTCTCTGCTCAGGGGCTCAGAACAGGATAAGGAAAACTGATATTTTTGGCCAGAGATATCAAACTATGGATTATACAAAATATGATCTAGATTTATTCAAGAATATTAAGAAGTACCAAACTGGATATAGCTAATTTAAATCCAAAAAGTTTTCCTATCTTCCAAATGGCTAAGGTTTCCCTGCCTGACACTGCCCACTGATTGTTATGTTCTGTCTTTGCATAAAAGAAACTGTTAAATAGCCGAGATCCTAACTATCTTGATAAGGAGGAATTAAGAACTCCTTTAGAGGGGCGCCTGGGTGGCTCAGTGGGTTAAAGCCTCTGCCTTTGGCTGGGGTCATGATCTCAGGGTCCTGGGATCGAGCCCCGCATAGGGCTCTCTGCTCGTCGGGGTGCCTGCTTTCCCCCTCTCTCTCTCTGCCGGCCTCTCTGCCTACTTGTGATCTCTGTCAAAATAAATAGATAAAATATTAAAAAAAAAAAAAAAAAAAGAACTCCTTTAGAAGGTCAGGAACTGTGGAGTAAGTACAGGAGGTCTAGTCCTTGACCAGAATACCCAAGGTCTGGTCAGGGAGTCAGACACAAAAACAGATAATTACTATATAATTTGTTAAGAAGTGTAATGAAGATGCCTAAGAACTTAGTGTGGGAACTCAGAAAAAGGAATGCAGAGAAGTCAAAGTTTTACAGATTTCATGGTATTTGAACTGGTTCACATCTGAGAAGTAAAATTTTACTCTATGAATGATATTTTGAGCAGAGACAACGGCATATCAAAGGTACCACTGTTTTGTGTTTTTTGTGGGTTTTTTCGTTTTTTTGTTTTGTTTTGTTTTGGTAAAATGGTAAGACTTGGTTTTGGAGGTTTGCTGTGGGAAGCCAGGGTCTCAGAAGGGGTGAGGGTGGGGGGAGACTGAGGTTGGAAGGTCCGGATTGGGAATGAGCCCTTGGCCGACAGCACTGAGACGTTCTGATACTGTTCTCTAGGCACTGGAGAGTCTAGGGGGTCTTTGAGCAGGGACTTACATAACCATGTTTGTGACTAGAATCATATCCTGGAGGGGATGAGTGGAATGGAGTAGGAAGAAACTCTGGGGAGAGGCTTTGGTTGGGAACCTATCATATTCTCCCAGAGAAGCCAAGATGATGCCTTTGGCAGGGTAGGGGATTTGGATATGATTTTGATTACAGGTCTTTTAAAAAATGATAATTAATACTAATCTTAAAACATCTGATAGTTGGTACTTGAAAGTCAGTGTCCACAAAGACTACTTGAATAAGTTAGGTGGTTTATGCAAGGATCCAATTTCCTACATTTCTCTTTGAAGTTTTCATACTTTCCTGTTTTCCCTTCGATTGAGCAGAGAACATTGCCCTCATTTGTAAAGCAAAGCAGACCAGAAGCTTACGTTTTGAATCCAGTGATTTAGAACTCATTTGCTGCTCTTTGGGTGGAGGGATAGGCCGGCATAAGCTGGGCAAACTGCTAATCTCTCCAGTTCGTCTGTTTCCTGCAGGGGGGGATTTGTCCCTGGGGCAGCAAAGGATTCCCTCAGTGGCTGTGTCTGCCATTTAGCATGTCAGGCAGTTGCCAGGAGAACCCTCTGGCTTTGTTCCTAGATGTGAGAGTGGACCAGTGGCCAAGTTTAAGGTCATGGCATTCCTTCCCTTACAGCAGCTGACGTCAATTAGGAGAATTCCCCATGCCTTTACTCTGGGGAGAGTTAAGTGGGGATAAGAATCCAGTGTCTTTTGAGACCTAAAAGATCAGTGTTTACTCTCCTCCTACTGTCATTTGTCACTATCAAAGCCTAACGCGGCCTTAGTTTATATGGGGATAAAATATTACTCCTGGGGCATTTTGCCCACTTAGGTTTCAGTGGCCAAATCTCGAGGCCTTCCCTTCGGCCAGAGGCCTGTTTTGGTACCCAGCCCACTGCTGGCAGTCAGCACATTTCAGCCCGGGCCTGTGGCTGGAGCGCATCATTTTGAAGTCCTTATTCTCCTTAGTTTTGACCCTTGATTTAAAAAAAGAAAAAAAGATAAAGAAAAAAGAAAAAAGATAAAAGGTCACTGCATGTGAGCCAGAGTCCTTTCCCATGACGTGTTTACCTCTCTGGTTTGGCAAGGCTGGTTTTAGGAAAACCATCTTAAGCAGGAGAGAAGGGAGTTTCAGCAGTCTGAGTCCGTGTTTCTCAAAACTGAGCATGGATCAGAATCACCTGAAGGACTTTATTAAAACACAGGTCGCCGAGCTGCACCTCCAGAGTTTCTGATTTAGTAGGTCTGGATGTGGGCCTGAGAATTTGAATTCCTAAGAGCTTCCCAGGTGCAGATGATACCCTTGATCTGGGACCACACTGTGGGAACCACTGGTTTAAGTGACTGGTCTGAGGTCTCCTGGCTAGTAAGCCGAAAACCTTGTTTTGAGCAGGCATCCATTCAGGTACCTCCTGCTTCGTTATCACACCGTATGACACGCAGTATTCTGCCTCTGTATGAGGTTTTTAAAAATCAGGTATTTTCAGTTCCTTTCACAAAATTTGTTCTTGCTTATTACTGAAAAAAAAAATGCTAAGGATGCTATTAAAGGTTCTCAAGAAATAGAAAGAAATAAATTATTTTGGTTGTTGATCATGATTGGTTATATTTTAAATAAAAATGTGTTGCTGTAATGCAAGGGGGGGGAGACAAAACAATAGTGCTTAGCGTATTTGGCGTGCAGAGTTTATCTGTACAGTTTTCCTCAGTGAAAAGAGCTCTCACAAGCTCTCTGAGAGTGGACTGTATAGAAAACTATGGCTGGGACAGTTAATAAAGGGGAGAAAAAGGGAAGACTGAGATCAAAAGCATCTTTATGTGAATTGTTTGGTAATGAATGGAGTATTATATTAAGAATAGCTGAGCCATAGTCCTCCAGCACTCGTGTGTAACGAACGAGTCAGTAATAATCTGTTGACCTCAGTAAACATGTAACACCATCCAAAGGAAACATTTGACAGTCATTACACTTACATCATAATTACCACGAACAGATATTTTGCTTTAAGATGCAGCATACCCTGTCCTTTTCAGTTTGCCATAAATTGGTGCTTTTCACAAATAGTGTTTAAGCACCACTGGTAAGGTGATGCCTGGAGCTGTTTTCTTTTTTCCTTCCTTTTTTTTAAAACATTTTATTTATTTGTCAGAGAGAGAGAGCGCAAGAGAGAGAGCACAAGCATTGGGAGCAGCAGGCAGAGGAAGAGGGAGAAGCAGGCTCTCCACTGGGCAGAGAGCCTGATCTGGGGCTCAATCCCAGGACCCGGGGATCATGACCAGAGCCAAAGGCAGATGCTTAACAACTGAGCCACCCAGACATCCTATCTGTAGTTGTTTTGATAGGAAAATAAAAATCCCTAAAATTAAAACCTGAAAGTTATCCCTTGGACTAATAATATTCTGATTGCTTTGGAGAAAGTTGAAATGTATTAACATATTGTAATCAGTATTACTAGGGCTTGAAGAGAAGTAGTGTTTCAAAGAGAAGTAGTGTTTCAGATAATACCAGAATTCTTCCAGATGAGGAAAGAACATTTTTCCTGGGTATCTGAGGGAAAAATATAGATGCTCTTCCTTTTGTCTAGGCGGATTATATCCATGTGTCCAGTCTCATCTCATGTTACATTTTCTCACTCAAGTGTCCCTAATAATTTCAAACACCATTGATTTTATTTTATTGTGGGCCAGTAATGTTTACAGGTTTTAATGGACATTCCCGAATGCTGGTCACAGACTGGTTCTGGTTTATGACAGACTCTGTGTTGGTCCAGAGTGCAGTTATCTTTTTCAACTTAGTAAGAATGCTTTTTTTTTGTATATGAAACTATGGTGATGGTAGATGGTAATTGTTTTTTTATTGCTTTTTGGTGAATGAATTAATGAGTTATTTTGTTGTAAGGCTAATATTTAATTTCTTGTTTTACATTATTGTTATAAACACTGTACTTTCTAACTCGTGTTTTCACCCGGCCCTATGAAGGAAGCACTATTATCAGCTCCATTTTACAAATGAAGAAACTGAAGCTCGGTGGGGTATCATATTTAAGTTTACCCTTCTAGAAGGTGCCAGAACTGGTATTAAAGCCCAGACAGTTCAACTGCATCTATTCCCATTTTATTTGGATGATACAGGTCCCTGGAATTATTAATTCTGGGAGTAGTCATATAGTATGGCATTTAACAATATTGTACTGATTTTTTCATTGTTTCATGCTGTTATCCTATTAAACATTAACATCTCAGGATACAGATTTTGTGTTATGGCTTTTTGGATGTTCCTCTATTTCAAAATACATTTAATGTAAATGCACTGCTGATTTGCACATAGTAAATTATGAAAATAATAGAAGCATACAGGCACCTCCAAAACAGAGTTCATATCCGTGTATGTGTGTGGATATGTCTGTTTCCGTGTATGTCAGTGTAATCATTTAAATGACTGTTATCTTTTTATTCTGTTCTTTTCTCCTCCATAGCTATTTGTCTATTTGTGTCTTAAGTGGAATATTTTGGACATACAAGATACTGGAGAAATAAAATAGATGAACTTGTCAGAAGTAGCTTCTTATAGAAAAACCTGTGGTTTAATTAGTGGATCAGTAAGGGGAAAATAATATTAAGTTTTGAGGCAGCTTTAACTTTAGCTTTAGCACTATTTAAAATGACTATCTTTGCATATAAAATGTATTATTTAGAATATTAAATGCTTTCATACATATACTCTTGCCAGTGTTAAGATACATTCTCTGAGAGAAGGCCGGTAAGCAGTTCTGTCCTGGCTTGGTTTTTGTCTGAGGGTCCGGCTCTCCACCAGCATCACTGTGTGAGCACTGTCTCTTGAAGTAACGTGAAAGTCCGTGCAGAGCTTTGAGACATGAGTCCATCTGTTGGAGAGGTAAAAAAAAACAAAACATCATACAGAAAAAGCCCACAAAAAAATCCCAATAGCTATCAAAAGCTCAATGTTCATTTTTTAATATTAAACACTGACATATATATAATATCTGCATTATATATAAATTATATATATAAAAATATAAGAGTAAATTACAAACTGATAACAAGTCTCCTTTAAGTTGCCTTTATCATATAAAAATGACCCTTCTCATAAAATGTGGTTTGTAGAAATAGGATTTTATGGATTATATGAAAAGAGATAAAACCAACAGAACCAACCCCACATCTAGGGGGTCATCAAATCTTTTTCAGAGATTTTTACAAAACAACATCATATTTTAATATTCTGAGCAAAATTTAAATTCCTGCTATCATTTGGTCACTGTTTGACTTTAGTTTGGTGTATAATATGCTTCCCTGTAGTTAATTTCTATTCACAGTTGATCTTGTGGTCCGTGTATTAGCCAGTTTTAGACATAGAGGCAGTGTTTCATTCTGTTCCTTAAGATATTTAGAGTTTGGACACCAAGGCTTTGGAACTTCAACTTCATGAGAGTCTTATATGTAGGCAAAAAGAAACTTGACCACTTTTTCTCTTTCTTTAAGCTTTTCTTAATTTTTTCTTTTCTTCTAATGCTGTCTTCTGAATTGTTTTGTTTCTTATTTACAACGAACAAAGCCTGGTGAAAGAGTAAAATGAGGATTCATGGGAAGGACAACTGTAGGTAAAATTTAAGGAAAGATAAAATTATTAACCAGACTTTCTTTTTCTGTTAAGACTCCATTTGTAGTTTTTGTTTGTTTTTTAATAATAATCGATGTCAAGATCACTGCTTGGTTGACAGTGCCTTTCTTTCCGGATTCATAGTCTTTGTTATATTCATGACAGTACTATTGTTGTGTCCTTTGGATTTTGTGATTAAAGTCTGATGTTTTGCTATTAAGAAATTGATATGGAATTCATGAATTTGATTCCACTTCAGAGACGCAGCTGTTGACATGATCTCCGCCCTTGCTCACTGATTTGAGATGCCATCTGGTGGTATGCATTCGATACATCGAGCTGTGCTTTTCACTGCCATCGGAGTCTTTATCCTTCATTGCTTATGAAGGTGAATATTTGTTGAAATGACTTGCAAAGACGTCTGTTTTCATTTCAAACAAAGGATCTTTTGTACCTTACTTTCTGTTTTCTCAAAGTAATATGCCTCCGTGCCTTGGTCTTTATTAGCCTAATCTGATTCTTTCTTAAAACAACATTGACTTTGAAAAAGAGGCTCCAATGTTAGGAACGCAGAGCTCACAGAATTGAGCTCATAGAAATTTGTAGATATTCAGCATCTCCTTTAAGATCCTAATTACATATGCTTTTCATTTTATTTTCAAGTGGTATATCTGATTGGGTATTTGGATATCATGTGACGAATAGGAGATTACCAGATAATTCTAAACATTATGAAACAAATTATTCATTTAAAATTCTCTCCCTCATGTTTTAAAAATTAAAGGCTAGTTCCTTCAAAGGTGGACCTTCGCTTAATCTTAACGACTGCTTTCTTCGCCTTCTTCAAGAGATAAGCTAGTGATACTTATTAAATATATATCAAAGCTAGGTGAAAATTTGGAAAGTTAATTGTCTGCATTATTGAAGTGAAATATCCATTCCACTTGAGAACCTGACTTGAGGAAATGTAAAAAAAAAAAGAGATTTTTGTTTTGTCTTGTTTTGTTTTGTTCTTTGGGCTGTTTCATATGAGTTGTGGCTCCTTAGCTTAGTTTATTGGGGGCATGGCGGCAGTGAGGCAATTTATAGAATATTTTCCCTCTGTGGGCTGTTCAGCATTCTCAGATTATACTCAAACTTCTGGTTCAGCCAGTTTATCTGGGGGAAAAAATAAAAAGAGAGAGAAAAGAAAAGAAAAAAAGGATGGAATTAGAAGAGGTGAGAAAAGGAAGTGTGATTTAATCTCGGCTTTGACGATCACCTGAGGTACCTCTAAGGACGGTGCCATTGACTAATGACCACGTGACAATAACTTCACTTTCACCCTATCTGGTATCAGGGTTAAAAATTATGGATCTCGGGGCACCTGGGTGGCTCAGTCATTAAGCATCTGCCTTCGGCTCAGGTCATGATCCCAGGGTCCTGGGATCGAGCCCCACATCGAGCTCCCTGCTCATCGGGAAGCCTGCTTCTCCCTCTTCCCACTCCCCTTGTTTGTGTTCCCTCTCTGTGAAATAAATACATAAAGTCTTAAAAAAAATTATGGATCTCTAGATTTGCATTCTGGATCTGCAGTTTTCTAGCTTTGTACCACTGGGCAGCTTATTTTACCTCTGGAAACCACAGCTTCCTGATCTTTGAAGAGATGGGGTGTTAGTCTCATGCCTGTTGCTTCCAATAATGTGAAATGCTGCAGCCACAGCTAAGTGCCCAGTAAACAGTAGCTGGGTGGTTATTACTGCTACATCCATTCTTGCATAGCGTTTATTGTTGTTGTGCAGCTAATATTCCAGCCATCGGTTCTCTTCCAGTGTTGGGTGATTGGAAGCCCAGAGAGCTTCTGACTGCTCATCTGGATTTTATAGCAGGCATCACACTTCTCCTTTCATGGAATAGGTCAATACTGAGAGGGCTGTGGAATGCAGGAGGGAGCAGACAGATCCTCCTGCTGATGGCTTCCCACCGCTCATCCTTTCTAAATTGTAAATGAGTTTCAATTTTAATTAAGTAAAAATACATTTTGCATTTGTGGACTTTTTTTGTCCACAGTCAGGACCTTAAGTAGAAGGAAGGAATAATGTGGTACCTGGCAGGCTCAGTCAGGAAAGCATGGGACTTGGTCTCAAGGTTGTGATTTCAAGCCCCACATTAGGGGTAGAGATCACTAAAAATAAATAAATAAATAAAATTTATTTAAAAAAAAAAAAGAGGGAATGAAAAAAATTAAAAAAAAAAAGCAACCCATGAAATGTGAGGTATTAAGTTGTCTTTTGAAATTGGAAGTAATTCAAATATGGGAGGGTGGGTCTTGCTTAGGCATCCTATGTCAAGTGATAATTTTCCGTATTTGACAGCTGAATATCATTCTGATGCAACCACATTTTCGTTTCAAATTTGATTGACTTTTTAAATAACAGTTCATGGAACTACCAACAAAGTGTACATTATCTAGATTTTACATTTCCTATGTAATATGCAACTGTAGATTGCTCTCTGACATTTAAATCAGATAAATGTGACTGGAATTTCCAGTGGGTTTTTTTGTTGTTGTTTTTGTTTTTTTATGTTTTTTTGTTCTCTTCCTCTGGCCACCCTAGGGCCAAAAATCAATGATAAATGGTATTTGTCTTATGTGTAAGTCAATGTATGCTACACAAAAGACAAATACCATATATTGACACATTAAGATGATTCAAATATTTTTAAGGTTTTCATTCATTGAACATTTACCCTGGTACAAACACTGTGCTAAATACATACATACAATGGTGTCCAATTGTCAAGCATCAAGTTGCAAATCCTGGGATGGTTTAGAAAGTCTTGAGTGTTCCATTGTCCATAAATATCTTCAGTCTCTTCTAATACCTGGTTCCCTCATTACCTCTATTTTCTGTGACCTGTCCACAATGGCATTCTTTCAGTACAGCTCCGTTACCACTTTCCTTTTCAGTAAGAGACTTGGCACATGCTCTTCCTTCTTTCCAGAATATCCTTCACCCCCATACACACATTCAGTAATCTTGAATAGTCAGATTTCAGCTTAAATGTCACTTTGTTAGTCTTCAGGGATGCCTTTCCTCACTAGCTCATGTACTCACAAGTACCATGTACTTTTTCCTCAAAATATTTATCATAGCAATAATATTATGTTATTTGTGTGATCATTATATTGAACTTTCTCTTCCTCACTAGACTATCAATTTCATGAGGGCTGACCACTTGTCTGCTTTTGTTCACCATTTTATCCTTAGCATGTAACATAGTGACTGTGTCATGGTAGACATTCATTAACATTTGTTAAATGAAGCGATGCATGACCTCAACTTACAAAGTTTATAATATTCCTTATGACCTTAACATGACCACATACCATGTGTTGATACCATGTGTCAAAGAGAACCAAAGCCAGATACCAGTTAAAGTGGTGAACAAACAAACAAACAAACAAACATTTTATTCCTAAACTATTGCAAAGGGGGAAAGAGACCAGTAGAGAGCTGAGCTCTGTTCAGAATATAAGGACAAGTAGGAATTGATAGTCAAAGAGTGAGGCAAGGAAGTCTGTGGATGGAAAATTACTAAGAGGAGATTTCAAGGGCACAGAGATTCTTGCTGAAGGCAGGCCAGGGTGATCAGATATCAAGGATAAGGGGATTCTTAGTACCACTGGACAGGCAAGCTAAAGACATGGTCCAAAGGATGAGGCCTGGAGGAAAAGAAGGCTCAGAGGAGCCTGTCTAAAGTATGGTCAGAAAGAGAGTCTTTGGGGCACTTGGGTGGCTCAGTGGGTTAAAGCCTCAGGCTTTGGCTCAGGTCATGGTCCCAGAGTCCTGGGATTGAGCTTCACATTGGGCTCTCTGCTCAGCGGGGAGCCTGCTTCCCCCCTCTCACTCTGCCTCTCTACCTACTTGTGATCTCTGTCTGTCAAATAAATAAATAAAATCTTTAAAAAAAAGAAAGAGAGTCTTTGTCAGTCCCTTGTCTTGTTCAAGAAGAGAAGACACATTCTTTTTCTCTCTCAATAACATAAGTCCATTTTTCATTTGGTCACCTTCTGTTCATTAAGGACCAACTGAATCATCTATTGAGACTTGGTGACAGTTGCTCTACTTTGTAACCTGAAGACATTTAGTAAGAGAGATACCTATAAAAATAAACAGAAAGGCAGAGATTAGAGGCTGAATCAATCTATAAGCCCAATTTCATAGGCTTTCATGGATCCACCAGAAGTCCTAGAACCTGTCATCTTTTCTCAGCAGTGACAGCATGGTGATAGCAATGCAAGGAATTTCTTCATTTGTCTCTGGAATCTTCCTGATTACTACAAAGGCATGAGTTAGATTAGTGGGGCAAAAATGCAGTAGTCAGTTCAACTCCATGTCCAGAGTGATACAGTCATTGAGGACAGTGTACTTGGTTTCTCCTAATTAGCAAGTCATAGATTTGAGGCCAGTAGTGATGTTGTTCAAGAACAAGACTAACTGCTTCAACAACGAATATGACTCTGTTATTGAATCAAACTTTTTCATCCAGGCAATGGATTCTTTCTGATGGTATCCAAAAGGTAACAAAACTTTTCCCAAAAGCAATGAGGCTGTGGATAGGGGTTAGGCCCAATTCTGTAGCTGTATTTTCTAAACATCTCTACAGGAACTGAGATCACCTACAAGGGAATCTATGATGTCCTGGGCACCTTTTTGGTTTCCACAGTGAGAGAGAGGTGAACTGAAAGGAGTGAGTCCTTATTTTAGAGCTAGTCGAAGAATGGAAGAAAACTGTGGGTATGATGAAGAGATTGGGGAAAGCGGCAGGTCAGCAAGATCTGGTCCAGTTCATCAATAGACTTGGTTTCCACGGAGTAAGAATCACCAGGGGCCAGTCAGGAGTCATAGAAATAATTCTGTCTTAGGTGGGATCACTGGAGAATGTGAATTTTGGGGGTGGGGAAAAGACTTGTCAGACATAGTTCGTGTGTAGTTGGGTTGAGTCTGAGGAACCAGGCCGGGAAGGCTAATGGGACCTTTCCATTGAGCTGAGGAACATGAGAGGGACCAGAAGTTGCTTGGGAGCCTTATGGTTGCATTTAGTGATGGCTAGGTAAGTGTGATGACAAATGCCCATTTCAGGAAAGGGACTGGTTGTAACATTCTGATGGAAACAGACATGATCCTTGCAAAGATACACTGGAATAGGTTTGGGGGTTGACTCCTGATGGGTAATTGTCCAGTTTTGAATGATGGAGGGAATGGGAAGAAGGGTTATAGCCGAGCAAGCATTATGACTGATGAAAGGAATCTGGGCAGAGTCAGCTATGCCCACTGGAAAGGGAGCCATGTACCAACGGTCTGTCTGGTAGAGGTCAATAGGATACAGTGTGACTGTATTTATCTGGTAGTATAAATTATTTTAAGGGTCAGTGGTGATCGAGATTTTAAATACATTTTTAAAAATGTAAACATTAGCTTTCTTTTCAACCAGATTTTGATTTTCTGTTTAAGTAAGGCCTAATGTGAAAGCTGTCAAATCTTCACCATACTCCCGGCAAAAAAAATAAAATTTGAACATGTGGATAGAAAGGGAAACTGCAATGGAGCATGGATGTGTTCACCCTTGTGTTCCAGGTGTTCTTTTTTTTTTTTTTTTTTTTTTCCCCAGTAATGTCTACATTCTGTGTGTCATGAGATTGCTGTTAGGATGCAGGTCTTCTGCCTAGTGGAAAGATCATTGGCTTTGGAATCAAATAAGTTTTAATCCTGCTGCTGACAAGTTACCTAACACATCCCTCTCCTTTTACTCATCTTGCAGATGGTTGAAATAATTTCTATCTTACACTGCTGTGAAACTTGAGGTAACATAAGAAAAGTTCCTCATGCAACCCCTGGGATGTGGGAGGAACTCGAGGAATGAAAATTATTGTTTATTACCATTAACATTGACATATATGCACTTAGATTCCCAAATCTTCTGTACATGGATGGATACCTATGCTCATATTTAGTAAGAAAAGAAAAAAATGTATTTTTTTATTTTTAAAGATTATTTATTTATTTACCTGATATACCCAGAGAGAGAGAGAGAGAAAGGGAACACAAGCAGGGAGAGTGGGAGAGGGAGAATCACACCCCCCACCAAGTAGGGAGCCTGAGGCGGGGCTCCATCCCAGGACCCTGGGATCATGACCTGAGCCGAAGGCAGACACTTAACGACTAAGCCACCCAAGCACCCCTGAAAAATATATTTTTCTGTATGTAGCATCCTGCGCTGGACCATGACATGCTTGTAGGGATCATGCTGTTTTGTCTGCTAAATGTTAACAATCATTTTTGGGAAGAAACATCAAACATTTGGGAAACCTAGTTGGCTAAGTTGGTTAAGTGTCTGCCTTCGGCTCAGGTCATGATCCCAGGATCCTGGGATAGAGTCCTGCATTGGCTCCTTGCTCAGTGGGGAGCCTGCCTCTCTCTCTGCCTGCTCTGCCTGCTGTTGGACTTACTTGCTTGTCCTCCTTCTCTGTCTCTGACAAATAAATAAATAAAATCTTAAAAAAAAAAATAACACCCCCACACAAAAAATTTAAAAAAACAAACAAACATCAAATATTTGCTGATTTATTCAGTGCCTACTTCCTATTTGCCCTTTT
This sequence comes from Mellivora capensis, assembly GCA_004024625.1. NCBI lineage: Eukaryota > Metazoa > Chordata > Mammalia > Carnivora > Mustelidae > Mellivora > Mellivora capensis. The sequence goes on along the minus strand of PISX010001436.1, from coordinate 90,973 downwards.
GGTACAAATCAGAATTCATTAAAATAATTCATCATTGAAAATTCAAAAATTCCACTCAGAGAACTTATATAAACTCTTCCCTTGTTTTGTTTGGTGTGCTTTCTTAGTCCCCGAATTCCACTTTTCATCTGACTCACAGATGAGTTCCTTGACGTTTGTTTGGGTTCTGAGTAGGATAGTGGTTTTGTTTAGATCTTCTTGTCATTATTCCCCTGAAAGAATACCTTTTTCTGAGCGTAACAGGAAAAGGAAGATAAAAATAATGATAGTGGTGAAAACTATTGTCTGAAAGCGGTGAGAAAGAGTACAGGACCATGAATCAGGAATCCGGAGAGGTGGCTCCCCATTCCGACAGCAGTTTCTTCCTGTAATTCATGAGCAGATGATCGGCGGTGATCTCAAAGCCCTTTTTAGTGTTGATTCTATGAGTATATTTCTTACTCCAAATCCCTATTACAGGACTTCAAAGTGAATATCTTGATTAGATACTTCATTAACCTTATCAGGGCTTCCTCCTCCCACCCTTTCAAAACATCTCTGTGTCAAAGCAGCAGATAACCTCAACTTTTGTTATTGTGTGATTTCGCCTTCCCACCATAGGATGGTTTCCTGACCATTTCAGAACCACTGGTTTTATTTTTGTGAGTTCTTCAATAACCAGCGTGACTTCTGTCATTAGGAACATCATCTGTGTTACAGCTGAAGCTTCCCTGCCCTTCCCCACTTGGCGTTTTTTCTTTCTTTTTTTTTTTTTTTAATTCTTTAAAACATAGAAGGGCTCTTTCACCAAAATACTTTGTCTTCTTCAAGTATATGCTCTTTATGCTTTTCTAATATAAATAACCAGTAAATCGGCTGCTTTTTAATTTGAATGATTTTATGGTAGCTGTGTAAAAAAGGCATTGTGAAAAGGGAAGGGATTTGTAATTTTAAGTTGCATATTTTGATATGCATAATGAGAAGTACATATTTGGTTCCCGCCCCCAGTTTCTGACACTGAGCTCCTAAAACCCAGGTAGCTTCCTGAGTCATGGGCGTTAGAGGATCATCTCATGGAGCACTGCTAAATAGCTTGGAGTTTCCTTGGTGATAGGAGCAACTTTTGTTCTAATGAGGCAACTCTGAGTGGGCTCCTGGAGGGCTTCAGGGGACCTGAAGCCATGATTAGAAGCTTGGAACTTTCAGCTCAACCTCCATCTTCTAGGAGAGAGGAGAGGGACAGTAGATTGAGTTAATAATCTATCGTGCCTGTGTGATGAAGCCTCCATAAAAATGTCTAAATTATGGGTTTTGGAGAGCTTCTGGGTTTGTGAACACAAGTATATGCCAAGAGAGCAATGCACCCCAACTCTACACGAACAGAAGCTCCTGCACTTGGGATCCTTCCATACCTTGTCAAATGCCTCTTCCTCTGACTATTGATCTGTATCCTTTATAATATTCAGTGTGATAAACCAGTGAATATAAGTAAATGTTTCTCTGAGTCTGTGCCCAACATTGAAGGGTGTGGGAGGGAGGGGGTTGTGGGAACTCCCAACTTTGTAACCAAGTCTGTCAAAAATGTGGTACTCTGGGGTTGGAGATTGGTTGGTATGGGGGAAAAGCCCAATACATATGGTGCCAGGAGTTATGTAAGTAGAGAAACAGTGCTCCTCTAATCAATATAGCTACTGATGTGTTTTATTGAATGTTGACCTCTCTTACTCCATTTCGTTGTTGGTTTTTGTTTGTTTGAGGGGTGGAGGAATTTTTATAGTGGTTGTATATTAGTAATAGTAATAACTTAATGAACACATCCTTTATTCCTTTAAGGATTAAAGATTTGCTCATAGATCTGATTGCTGGCCATATCAATCTCTATTATTAAATTCTTGACTTTGAAAAAAATATATGAGTTTTTTTTCCTGTGATCATTTTCCTGTTGTGAACAGTCATCTTAATTTTGTTTTTGGAAGAGATTTAGAGATAACTTCAGCTACCAGCCTCAGGGATCAGGAAGCTGAAGGGCACTGGTCTGGTAAGGTCGTTCACTGCTGGTTAGTGCTGAGTCAGGCACAAAACCCCAGTCCCCTCCTCAGTGTCCCACTGGCCTTCTTTGTTCTGTTACCTGTTTGCTTCTGAACAACAAGGGAGAATGTTGATGATTACTTCTGTAGCATGTTGTGTTACTTTTGCAGTTTAATTTCTGTTGCCTTTATTAAATTGAATGTACATTTATATACATTTAGTGTACTTTAATAGTTATTCTTCAGTGGTAGATTTGAGTTTTTCTGCTTGTTCCTAGCCTGTAGATCCCATATTAACTCACTTTTCCCTACTAACCTTTAAATAGAGTAAGCCCTTAATGTCCTTCTCATTTTGTCCTTGACCTGGAGTTTTCTTCTGCTTCTTACTTCATAGTTGGCAGCAGGGCACAGGTAATGACCTGCGAGGAGTGCTGTTTGTCCATCCCATGACTATCCTTATTTAACTGCTGGAAATGTTTCCCTCATTTTCCCCATAATTACCTTTAAATGTCTTCAGACTTGAGAAAGTTGGGTTTTGTGGAGACCGCATAATGCTAATGGGAGCCTACCACAGATCTCCATTCTCTGTTTCCTGTGGAAAATGGAATAAAATAGAATGTTTTAGTTTCCCAAACTTACTCCATGGTGTGGTAGAATCAACCTTATTCATTCTACTTGTGCCTAAAGAGCAAACATTTTGCCCCTTTCCTGCAGAGTTCCTTCCTGGCCAGCTCTCTCAATTTGAAAACAGAAAATAGAAAGTGTTTCATGTACCAGTGACGATTACTTCCCAATTTCTTCCTTCTCATCTAGCATTTGGGGCAGGTTCAGGCATATGCATCTTTTAATATGGTTTACGGCTGTGGAATTAGAAAGTTCTCGATATGTGCATGCCGTAGACAGCTTGAACTCCTTTTGTGCTCTGGATACTCCTTCTTTAGCAAATCGCAAACAGAATCGTAAAAAGTACTAAATCTGGAGGGAACATTAGGGATAAAAGCAAGGCAAGTAGTGTAGTGGGAAGAATGGCGGACTGCTCGGTAATCAGCTGGGATAACCCTGGAGCCAGGCGCCTCACCCACCGTGCATCAGTTTTCTCTGGAGAAAATGAGCCAGATGGCAAGGTGCAAGAATTACCTGGATGTCACTTCTTTTATCCACTGAAAATCGGTTGTTACAGTTTCCCAGGAGTCTGTCACAGCCGGGCTCCTAAATCCCCATTTTAGCTATCACTTGAGGGCCCCCTTTATTACTCAGAAGAACGGCTGTTCTCCTCTGTAGGCCCCTGCTGATTTGTGCAGCTTCAAAAACAAGGGGAGTCTCAGACCAGCTTCTTCTCAGAAGTCTGTATTTCCTGTCTTCAGGCTGTGTTTTAATCTTTGCTTCCAGGACATTCCCATCTCCGTTTCTTCCATTATTAGGGATTTCTTAGATCTTTTTCATGTCTCTCAGTATTTGCCAGGGCTTTAAATCTGGCCCTAGCCCTCCACTCCAATTTCACAAATAAGACCCCTTCTCAGGCCGCAGGGTGCCTGGTTCAAATCCCAGCTCTGGTCACCTCCAGGCCCTGTCACCTCTCAGCTCTGTGGCTGGCCGTTCAGGTCATGTACACGCTCTGTGCTTCAGTGTTGAGCTCCCAGAATTGTTGTGGGGATTAAGTAAATCAGTACCTGTAAAGCTCTTAAAGCACTGTCTGGCACATAGTAAGTGCTATGTGATTACCAGCTATTGTACTGTGACTGTAGGCGCTGTGCCCTCCCCCAACCTCACTCTTCTTGGCCAGCTGCGGGTCTCATCTGCCCCAGGTGTAGAATGCTTGTCTGTTTATGTTATTTCAGATCAAGAAGTAGACATGGGCTGGCACCAATCAGCTTCTCTTCCATACTTCAAGTGATGTCTAATCTCATATTTAGACTTGCGCACACATACTTCTGTTCCTCTCAGCCTAAGTCATTCTTAACAATACTTATGGTCTTCACATGTTGTTGGAAGAAAATGCTGTGCTTAATTCAAGAAAATGCTTTAGAAAAGGTTTAAGCCAGATTACCAGAATACATAAAGACCAAAGGACATTGAAGTTTCTTCTTAGAAATCAAATGTACGTAAAGCCTTGACTCTTCAGTGACTTATTCCCCAACCCTAACTAATTTTGTGATATCTTAGTGGAAAAAATCAATCCACCAGGTGGTTTGGTTGCTTTGTTTTCTTGAAAAGAAATCTTTCAGGTTCATGTTTTAAAAGCATTACTCTTAAACAAGTCAGGCTGAAAGAAGCCAACCTTATTGCTGAAAACATAAGTATTTAATAGAGTCATAAAATATCAGAAAATCTTAAAAACTCAGAGATCATTCAGCTCAGTGACTTCCAAACTGTTTGTTAATGACCCAAGTCTTTTTTAATGAACTGTTTTACAAAACTTAACTATAAAACCGAGAGGCCCTGGTTACAAAAAGATGATTGCCTCCCTTCCCTGTGACCAAAGACCATACGGAAACAGAGTTGAGAAATGCCAGCTCAGCTAAACTTCTCCTTCAACCCTGGAAGAAACTGAGCCTTGCAGAGGTTTGTCCCATTACAAGAATATTCAGCCGGTTAGCAGATGAACGAGAGCTAGAAGCCAGTGCCCTAAACTCGTGTATAAGCATAATTTCCCTGCTTCATTTCACTTCTATCCTGTGAAATTATTGATACAGTTATTTATAATATTTTTGAGTATTATGTTTGGAGTATGTTTTAATAGCTGAGACTTTGGGGTTGGATTGGTCTTGGTTCAAATTCTGGAGCTGCCCATTTTGTCACTTAAATAACTTAAAGTCTCTGCACCTTATCTTACAGAGAAGGTTTTCTTTCTCTGAAGTAGGAATGCCATACCAATGTCATATACCTCACTGGGTTTTTGTAATGCTATCACATCAATAAATGTTATCTTATTATTAGCATTGATGTGGTCATTGTTCATATTATTATATTCAGTTAGCTAATTAGAAAATCAGAAATTAGCTTGGAAAATTTAAAGTAAGCTTAATTAAATTAAGTTAAATGAAATTGGATGAAAATCCTCTTCCAGCTGTTACTTAAAACTTATGCTCGTAGAAGTTGTCATCTTCATATGTATATCTACAACTGTATCTGTATCTATATTTGTATCTTATCTGTATCTGTATCTCTATAAATTCTGAATATCACTGCCTTTCCTGGTGCATTAGAATAAGTGTGTGGTATAAATATAACAATGTTGTTTTTCAGCTCTTGATAAAAATGTAGACTGTTGGAGCTGTATATAACTGTGGAAATCACTTAGTGTTCCATTTTACTGTTGCAAAAAATAAGCCCTCTAAAATTTGGATTTTTTCCCTCAGCACATCGGGTTTGCAAAATCTTGTACATCCAAGCACTGCCTTCTCCCTCCTACCACAGGCTAAATAAACACTCTGCCCACCACCCATCCATGTATTACTCATGGCAATGTAACTAGGCCTATGGGACATTTTTCACATAACACTTCACATCACCCCACCGCCCCCTGCAGAAAAAAAACCAGAAAACAAAAAACAACACCCAACAAAGAAAAGTTCAGTTCCTTTATTCCCAAAAAGCCACTGTCAAGGCCCAGGATCCATCCTCAACATCTCAGCCATGTTCTTGCACCGGCCTGACAGCTCTCCTCCTATACTAAGGAGGCAGACATGGTAGTGAAGGGGAGTCTGAACCAGAGAGTGGGTGTATGGTGCTCAGGGTATATATGGATTATCACAGATCTGGAAATGCTCACTTTAAATGCAGGTAAGGATGCCCCAGCATGAAGAAATCTAACGTGTAGCTAGCTATGTAGTGAATTGATTTTCTTCATCTGACCAGTGATAATAAAGCAGTGCTGTAATTTCTTAAACCTTTTTTATAGGCTCGTTATGAAATGGATTAAAGGGATGCCAAGGTTTTTACAAAGAAGAAGAACTTAGAGATGTATGTTTAATATGTCTTATGGGAATGAGAAAGAAAATGAATTCCTGGTGCAAGTTAGAGTCTGTCCTGGTTTAAAGATTAAACCCACTCCCCTTTGCATTAGTGAACTAGATGATTTCACAGAAGTAGGTCTAAGCCTGCTAAGATTCACTGTGGAAGGGGTCACATGGCTTAGAATCTGAAATGGGGAAGGAGACAACCCCTTTAGAGATTTTAAAGGGAAGGGGAAGTGGGAATAACATTGTAGGGACATTTAGTCACAGGGGAGCTGTGATGAACAGTGTGTTAGTCACAATGCTAGGCACTCGTACACGTGTTTTCATATTTAAGGCCTTTAATGGCACTGCAATTTGATAACAAATTTACTGCCAACTCCAGAGCAGGCACCATTCTTAGCAACATGGACGGGACTGGAAGAGATTATGCTGAGTGAAATAAGTCAAGCAGAGAGAGTCAATTATCATATGGTTTCACTTATTTGCGGAGCATAACAAATAACACGGAGGACATGGGGAGATGGAGAGGAGAAGGGAGTTGAGGGAAATTGGGGGGGAGATGAACCATGAGACACTATGGACTCTGAAAAATAACCTGAGGGTTTTGAAGGGGCGGGGGGTGGGAGGTTGGGGGAGCCTGGTGGTGGGTATTGTGGAGGGCACGCATTGCATGGAGCACTGGGTGTGGTGTAAAACTATGGATTCTGTTACGCTGAAAAGAAATAAAAAACAAATAAATAAATATGTTTGAATAAAAAAAAAAAATGTTTGGAATCTGTGACTAAAAGGCAAGATCAGCATATACCTCTCTTTACAAATAAGAGAGCCCGAACTCAAGGATCTTAAACATCTTGCCTAAAGCCACAGATAGGAGTGTCAGAAATGGAATTTGAACCCATGTCCCCGAGTCCATGGTTCAGGTTTGGGAAATATAACATGAATTACCAGGCACACTCTTGTTGAGTATCTTTGCCTGCAAAATACAGATGATGAAGCCTCTGTCGTCTAGCTCCTGGGCTTCTCATGAGAATCAAGTGGTCTTCTGGATGAGGTGGGTTTTCTTCTCTTGCTTCCTGTCTCCCACTACTCTAAGTTGATACTTGGGTAGAGCATTATTCATATTAATTAATGAGTTAAGTCTGTGTGCAAGTATGAGTCCTCCAGTGGAAAGTGCACATCTGTCATTCTCTCGTGCAGTCATTTGGTGGGTCAGCAGGTACCGGTGGAATGCTGCCGTGCATCCGGCACTGGGCTAACTGTGAGGGTCCCATGGGAAACAAGAAACATGTTTGTTTTCATGGGGTCCTTACATCCTGGCGGAGAAGTCCTGCGGTTGTTTTATATTTGTGCTGAAGTCATGGAAGAAAAATAGAGACACGTGTCTCTCCCTTAAGCCTGCACCTGATTCATTTACCGAACGAACTCGTAAAAGGATGAGTAGTTTGAATAAATTCCTCTACAGAGTGGCACCTGAGCACAGGCACTTTGTGCCATCATGCCAGGGCTCGGAACCCAGTCCTTCTGCCCGCGGAGCTTTGGGACCTTACCCAGGTTACTCAGCCTCCCCGTGTTCCAGTTTCCTGCAGAATAGAAATAATCGTGGCTGTTATAAGGGCTGAATGAAGGACTATCGGGAAAATAATTTCAAAGTGTGCAAGACAAACAGTAAATGCAAAGCTTTAGCTATCATTATTATTATTACTACTATTACCATGTCGTAGAACTTTTCAGGAAATTCTTTTATCCAGAGCGTTCACCTCTGCTGTTAACCTTCTAAGAGTTTGTTAAAAGGATTGTTCTATAGTTGGCATCAGAACCAACTGTAAGGCTTTAGAGAAGACACGTATCCAGCCCTGTTGTAGGATATTCTTATTCAGTACGTCTGGATATAGCTCTGCACTTCAAAAGCTTCACAGATGACCCTGATTCACACCCCAAGGTAAAAACTGATCATTTTAAAATGACTCAGAAAGGAGATTACACACATGGCAGAGCAGGAGCGTTCCCTCTGGACAGCCACCCAAGGACTTCACTTTGTGTACCTGTCCTTGAGTGAGTATTGAAAAATGTGATTGCTAATCAAAAGAGAGAACTATTTAAGAATTCCTGGAGACACTAGTTAATTCTTTTTTCCAAATGACCCTTAACTTAAATAATTTTTCAAAATACCAAAATAATTTATCAATTGCCCAAATAAGTTTGACAAACCTAGAATGTGAGCTCTTGGGAAATAGGAATTTTTGTCGGTGTCACTAATGTTCTGATGTATTGGTATATAGGAGATGCTCGATAAATGAGAGTTGAAATGAATTGAGTACATTTTAAAGCCTTAAAGATATTTTGAAAGAAATAAGGAGGATAAATCATAGGCTGCTCCAGGATTTTCTTTTTTCTTTCTTTCTTTTTTTTTTTTTTAAGATATCTTCCTTTCTTCCTTCCTCCCAACCTTCCTCTCTCTCTTTTCTTTACTTTTCTTTTTTTCTCTTTTCTCTTCTTTCTCCTTCCTTTCCTTCCTCCCTCCTTTCCTTCCTTCCTTCCCTCTCCAACCTCCCCCTCTCCCTTCCCTTCCCTTTCCTTTCCTTTCCTTTTCTTTTCTTTTCCTCTTCTTTCCTCTTCTCTTCTCTTCTCTTCTCTTCTCTCCTCTCCTCTCCTCTCCTCTCCTCTCCTCTCCTCTTCTCTTCTCTCCTCTCCTCTCCTCTCCCCTTCCTTTCTTCCTTCCTTCCTTCCTTCCTTCTTTCCTTCTTCAGGTGAGGGCAGAGAGAGTCTAAGCAGACTCTGCACTGAGCATGGAGCCCAGTGCAGGGTTCAGTCCCATGACCCGAGATTCCAACCTGAGCCAAAACCAAGAGTCAGATGCTTAACTGATTGAGCCACCCAGGTGCCCTCAGCCAAGATTATCCAGTGAGTGTAAATGAAATATATATTTATTATTATGTAATTTTCTAAGTAAAGTCCTGGTATAGAGATATCTAAGAAAGGTACAGAGACAGAGCTGCTAGGTGTAAGGTTGATTCGAGTTGGTAGACATTTTTGGCAAATATAAAATTCTCATTCTTCTCACACCTCTTACCTCCCCATCTGGTGCTCTTTCTCAGATCTTAGCTCCTTTCCAAATAGGTAGCTTCTATTTAGTTACTTGAATTAATAAATAAAATATTTCTTGCTCTTGTTTTTAAATTCCGGCTAATGTTCTGTGTTTGTTGCCTGGTTAACTGTGGCTTGACAACTGTTGGGAAGAGTCACAGTGAGTGTCAGCGACATTAAAGCTGAACATCCCAGGTATTTTGCAGTGGGGTCTGGTTTCTGATCTCCATGGGTGATTTTCAATAAGGAGTAGGAGGAGATTTTTTTTCCACTTTTCTGTGTAGCTTTATATAATCAAGGGGAAAAGAATGTCTTGGGGCTTTAAATAACTGAGATTTTGTGTGATTTGTTTTAAGGTCACTGTTCTTTTGTGATTTCAATCAGTAATCCAGAGAGCTTAAATTTTTGTCTGTGGTTAATTTAAAGTATCCTGTGGTATCCTGTGTTATGGCTCTTTTTTTTTTTTTTAAGATTTTATTTATTTATTTGACAGACAGAGATCACAACTAGGCAGAGAGGCAGGCAGAGAAAGAGGAGGAAGCAGGTTCCCTGCTGAGCAGGGAGCCGGATGCGGGGCTTGATCCCAGGACCCTGGGATCATGACCTGAGCCGAAGGCAGAGGCTTTAACCCACTGAGCCACCCAGGCGCCCCTGTGTTATGGCTCTTAATTGGGCTGTGATGAGGACGATGCAGATAAGAAAATGATAGAAAATAAATTATGGATTTTACAAGGAAAATTACAGAAATGTGGGAAACAAGCCGAACAGTTTGGGCCTGCCTTCTAATACACTGCCTCAATTGAAAACATGCCACATGGCTCTCACTGTAAAGTGAACAATCGTTTTCTCTTCAGAATCAACAATGACTCCCCAAATTTAAGAGGATAAAAATCATCAGCGTGACTCCTCAACATGGCGTTTCAATGGTTTCTGAATCAGCATTTCTTAAAGGTGCTTTTTATGGATTGTTTTAGTGTTGCAAAGTCATCAAGTATGAGAGTCAGCCTTGAAAACCGTGTTTCCTGCTTCTGGTATATATATTTGCATGATCAATCCCTGCTTTCTAGCAGTTTATAATCAAACGCTGAAAACAGATGATATGCATAGCAAGGTACAAATCATCACACCCATACGTAGGCATTTGGTAACTGTCTTCTTCTATGCGACACATCTTTGTAAGCCTGTTTTCAGTTTATATCGATCTCATATTTAGTATATGCGTGCCGTGACCGTGATTTTTTTTTTTTAATTTTTAATTCTTTTTATAAACATATAATGTATTGTTTGGACTGTGATTGTTTTTGGCTTTAGTATGAAAGTCTGAGGCTGATTGATGCTCTCTAGGGCTATCGTGTGTGGTCGGGCCGGTGTGCCCGTCATGACTTGGTGGTTGCTGTAGAGCCCGACCTGCATGGTCCTGTGTAGTAGCTCTGGGCATGAACTCCATTCGTTCTCCTCTTTACCGCTTACTGAGCACCTTCTCTAGGCGCCGTGCTAAATTATGTAGAAAGCACGGATGATAAATTTCACCCTCCAGCTCTATTAGGACCTAGGTAAAATACTCAGTTTCCTACGTTGCCTCCACATGAACATATCATATCAGACGCTCAGTTTCATCTTCCGTGAACAGGCAAGGCTGGTTGTTGACCCTCGTGTCTAGCTATAATTTCTTAGCTGCTTATCTGTGGCTCCTTACTGTAATTAGTTATTCTTGTGGAAAGTCGGCATCGCAATTTCCTATTTGCGGTTCTTCTTAATGTCTACAGAGTAGCTTTATCATTGTTTCATTTGATGCTTATTATCAATCCCCCAGCAAATAAGTGTAAAGGGGGAAGATAGAATTATCAAGAATTAGTTCCCAGGGTTAGTTCTCATCATTGCCTTATCAGGCTAAGGTGGTAGCTTTGGCAGATGGATCACTGTATCTGTATAAGCAGCCATAGCAAAGACAAAAGACTTGTAAATGTCTAATAAAGTGTTAAACAATTTTACTTACTAGACATGCGGATGGGATGATATAGCTCCTAAAAATCGATTTCCAAAGAGTGGTATATGTGGTCTTTGAGATGAGACTCGGTTTTCCAGTACTTGAACATATTTTTTGTCATCATCCCAATTTAAGTCCTTCTCTCAGTGGACTTCTTGGCAAGTTGACACCCTCTCTCTTTTCTACTACTTTCTTCACTTGGTTTTCAGGATTCCACATGCTCCTGTTTCTCCCTTAGCCCCTAGCCACTTCTCCTTGTCTCCTTGGTGGTTCTTCCTCCTCTTAGAGTGCCCCAGGGTTTAGTTCTTGGACTGCTTCTCTTTGTGTGGACTCTCTTTGGACACCTCGTCTGCTCTCGTGCTTTAAGACCATCCTCAGTTTCATGCTTCCTACATATGTGCGTCGCTGGCCCATTCCTTCCTCTGAGTCCAGGCTCCCATTTCTCAGTACCCGCTTACCTCCATTTGTCTGCACCAGAGACATCTCGAATCTAAACACGTCCAGAGCCATACTCCTGACCTTGCCTCTTATATCTGCTCTTTCTACTGTCCTTTCTCACGGTACACAGCAACTACACTCTTGATGTCTCTCTTTCTTTCACACCCCATATGAATTCTCTCTGAAAATCCTTATGGCTTTAGCTTTAAAGTGTGCCCCAAATTTGTGCACATCTCATCCCCATCACCTCTGCCCGGGCCTGGGCTTCCTCACCCGGATTGTTGCAGTGACCTATAGGTCAGTGCTCCCTGAGTGCTCTCTTCTCCCTCTTGTCCTCATGTCCTCCACCCAGCTGTCTGTGTGATCCTGGGGAAACATTGGTAGGATTATACTAGTTTTCTACTCAATCCCTCAAGTGGCTTCCCTTCCCACTGCAGAAGAGGACAAGTGCTTGCCTTCATCAGTAAGGCCTTACAGGCTCTGAGTTCTCCTCTGCTTCTGTTCATGTTTCTCTGTAATTACATCTCTTGCTCCGTCCACCCTCCTTCATTGACCTTAGCCACACTGGCCCATAGGTCTGTACCATCTTCACCTCCTCTGTGTCTTGGCTTGAAAGTCACCCACACCTCAGCAAGAACTTCCCTCACCGCATTATAGAAGGCAGTGGTCCTCTCCCCCGCACCCCCAACTACTACTTCTCAGGTACTTGATGTCCTGTACTCCTATTTTATTTTCTTCTATTGCACCTGTCATCCAATGACACACTTTGAAGCTCAGTCTTTTTATTTATTCTCTTTCGCACTAGAATGTGAGCCCACAGAAAGAAGTAACATTTATTTTTCCCATTGCTCTATTCTCAGTGTCTAGAGCAGTATCTGGAATCTATTTGGCACTTGGTAAATACATGTTCAGTCAATGAATAATGATTTACATACTTGCTAAGCCCTCTTTAGATGTTTTATACTACAGCTGTCTAGCTGAACAAAACTGTTTGTCTTGGAACCATGTGGCTGAGATTTACCCCCCAAAACATGCTGCTCTGTGTGCCTCCAGAAGCAATTTGATCTTGTTACCTTAACCAAGAGCCACTATGGTGATAGCAGAAATCATCATCCCTATAGTCTGAGAAAGACTGTGGCTTCTCAGGCTGTCATAATTAATGGCTACCCTTAGAGCCTAACAAGTTATTTCTTCTACATAAATGTCCTTCAGTAGCTGTCCCACTTCCTTCAATTGATGAAACTCTAAATAACATATTCAGTTGAAAGCATAGGATTTTGGAGTTTGGCTTAAGGCAAATCATTCCTTACCTAATTTTCTCCTGAATTCAGGTTAAAATGTTCAATTGCAGGTATAATTAAAAAGGAGAGGCAGGGAAAAGTGAGAGACTGGTCATGGGTTATTATTTCAGTTTTTTAAGTTGTCTTATTATTCTCTAATAATCTAGGTCTTGTTAACATTAACAGTACAGGGCCGGTAAGTCATAGTGCTTTGGCTCGGACATTGTCGCAGGCTCTCAGATGTTTTAATGTACCTTAAGGAAATGCAAATAGCCGTCAAATGTAAATAGTCATCAGGAAGTGCGTTGGTATTATTAATGTTGCTTAGGAGTCCTTAGAGATAAGATCGTTTTTATCCGTCTTTTTTTTTTTAATCCATCTTTTAAATGAAGGGCTAGGTACTTCCAGATGATTGGCTTAGTAGAAGGGAGCAGCCCATATGAAAATCCAACATAACAGGCGATAGTCTCCACAGAAATAGAATGCCCAATGGAGAGTCATAGTGGCGAGGCGTGACAGATGGCGTGCCATTAGCGTGCCACTTGCAAATATGAGTTAGGCACTGAGAAACCAAATTCCGGGAATGTTCTTTTCTTTTCTTTTTTAGCTCTACTCTGGAGGAGGGAGAGTGTTCGGGGAAAAATAGCCTTAGGAAGCCAAAGGAATTGGCTGACATAAATAAACATGGGATGTCTGTATCAAGACTGAATTTTGCATGCTGGAAATCTACTTTGTTGGGTTGGGGGAAACGGTGCACTGAACTGCTCTAGCAAACCAACTGTCCACTGTTTTGGCTCGAAAATGGGTTATGGGACCCCATTGGATGGCATAGTTCAGAAGAGCTGAGGTTAAAGAAAAAAAAAAAAAGAAGAAGAGCTGAGATAGCAATTGGTTAAGGTGAAAGGAAAACCTAACCGAGGAAACTTGACTGAGCTGGAGAAAATATGTTCGTGTTTGATGCCTGTAGGGAGAAGAATTTCTTTGCCTGGGAGTACTTTGCGGATTCGTCACAGTGGTTGTTGCATGTGCCTCCTCCTAAAACACTTTGAAGTCAGAATGTGCATGCAAATTCAAGTTCACTTTTTTAAAAAATCTACTAAATGAACTGTGTGTTCCAGCTTCAACCCATTTGTATCCTTAGCACTCCCTTAAGTCTTGAAATTTTACTTAACTGATTTATCAAGTCTGCAGTCTTCTACCATTGCTCATTCCATCATTATACCACCCATCCGCCTTTGTCTTAATTAACCAGGTGAGCTGAGTCTTATTTAACATAAAAATCATTTTGTTGTTATTGTCATATAGAGATCTTTATGTGTGTATGGTCTGGTTGTCACTACCAACAGAGCTAATATCTCAGGAATGTACCTTAATAAATTCCTTTTATTTATTTATTTATTTATTTTTAAGATTTAAAAAAAAAATTTATTTAATTGACAGAAAGCAGAAGCAGGCAGAGAGGCAGGCAGAGAGAGAGGGGAAGCAGGCTCCCCGCTGAGCAGAGAGCCCTATGCGGGGCTCGATCCAAGGACCCTGAGATCATGACCTGAGCCGAAGGCAGAGGCTTTAACCCACTGAGCCACCCAGGTGCCCCAATTCCTTTTATTTTAATTTTAAAATGCCCACTGTCTCATAAAGGACTGCTGTGTGCTTGTTTATGGCTGGTAATCCTGAGATTAGGTGAATTTTGTTGATGTACACAAGTAAGTTGCATACTATTTGGACAGCCTACGATAGATATCAAAGATGAAAGCAGTGTCAGATGTTTGAGGAGTTTTCTTCTTATTTTGGGGTGAAATATAAGAAGTAAAGTGTTATATCAGACTTTAAAAAGTTAAGAATGATATCTGACTGGATAAAAGGATAAGGATCTGCGTGAGGCACAGTAAAGATTGTTACTAGGTTCATGTTTCTGCATGTTCAGAAGATTGTATAAATAACAAACTGACGTTCTAAATATTTTTTCTGTTTGTATAGAGAAGAGTTACTTACTCCGTATTAACAAAAGGCATTATTTCATGTTGTTGAACCCCAAATCTGATGTGTTTATGAGAAAGATTTTGTCCTGATGCAAAGAGAAATGAGGAATAAGGAACGGGATGTGTAACCCACTCAAAGTTCCATACTGTCTTATCAGTAGGGGACAAAATGTAAACAATAAATGCAATAAAGTATTGATGAGTAAATTATAAAGTGATAAGCACCACAGAAATAGGAAAAGTAGAGTGGAATAAGGGAGTGCTAGGGTGAGAGTAGGTGGCATTGTTAGGTAGAGTGGTCAGAGTAGGGCCCAGTGGGAAGTTGGGATTTGAGCAGACTTGACATTGGTGAAGAAATGGCCCAGGAGATCGGTGGAAGAGGGGCTCTTTCTGGAGTGAATGGCTAGACCATGACACTCTAAGGCAGAACTAGGGCCTAGTGCTCAAGCAATAGCAAGGAGGCAAGTATGCCTTACACAGAGAAAACAAACTGGGGAATAGTATATCTGATTACTGATTCTTCTAATACTGTCCTTAAGCAGTTTGTCACCAAAAATAAATCGTAAGTCACTTGGCTTGTATTCAATTTATTTGTTTTGGTAGAACTGTAACTGGAATATTTATTAACCCTGGATTGAAATTAAATCATATAACATGCTACATATAAAAAGAACAACTTTTTTTAAAAAAATTATTTATTTGTCAGAGAGAGAGCGAGAGAGCGAGCACAGGCAGACAGAGTGGCAGGCAGAGGCAGAGGGAGAAGCAGGCTCCCTGCTGAGCAAGGAGCCCGATGTGGGACTCGATCCCAGGACGCTGGGATCCTGACCTGAGCCGAAGGCAGCCGCTTAACCAACTGAGCCACCCAGGCGTCCCAAAAAGAACAACTTTTTAATCAATATTTTGTCCCAACTGTGTCAACATGAGTTTCAGAGGACATTTCTAGGTAGAGAGAATGATGGCCTAGATGGGGAATTACAAATACCAATTACAAATACTGTCACCTACCAGCTTTTACCTGAGAATATGAGAGAAATCTGTTTATTAGGATAAGTAGCTCCTCGCTAAGCCTTTAGCTCTGATCCTCAGTATAGCACCTGAAGTGTAGGCTGAGCCAGTTGGAGAATTCTTTCCTGATACCCTCAAGAAGACTTAAAAACAGTGCGAGATCTGCTTTGCCTATCTCCACTCCTAAATTCGGCCAGGATCCTTAAGTTATAGTATTCTGACCCAGAGTCAGACTAGAAAAAGGAAGAGAAGAGGATGGAGAACACAGTGGGGATCCCAACGCTTAGTGCTCCGCTTCCACAACCTGGCCTGGGCCTCTCACCAGCGCAGGCTGTAGCAAGGGAGAGGGAGGGGGGGCAGCAGAAGAACAGACGCCCCCTTTCCTGAAGGTCTGTTAAGTCTTGTCAAAAGGGTGGGGATAAGAAAGGATGAGAGAATAACGATGTGCCTTCTTTAAAGCCTTTACCGAGCAGTTTCAGAGTCCACACACGCTTCTGTTCCATGCTTTTGTGAAGTCTCTCCGAAAACTGCACAACCTTGATTTGTGGACTAAAAAACACCCCCTCAAGTCTGATAGATCCAAATCAGTAGTTTTTCTTGGGAGACAGATTCAGGCAGATATTTCAAACCAAGAAAGGATTTAAAGTAAAGAATGAAGTGCCTACCAAATTGTTGGAAGGAGGAGGGTGTCGGAGGATTTTTGCGGTGGTGGTTGTTCCTTGCGCTGCAAACTATGAACAAGTATCCAGGAAACTATGGCTGCCACCCCCAAATGAAGGAACACCCCGACAAAGCTCTAACAGGAAGCCCCTGGGCTGGCGACTGGTAGGAGAACATGGAATTGAATTGCCAGTCTGTGGAAAACATTTGCCAAAGCCTACAGTCAAGTCACCATGTCGGGCGCTGGGCTAAGGGGTACTTCTCCTTCCTCCCTTCACTCTTGCTCCTCACGGGAGTACATCTCACTGGCAGGCTGTCAGCCTTATCCAGAGCCCGAATGGCTGGGGGGGTAGGAGAAGTGTAGCTCTTGGGTTTCCGGCCCCAGGCATCCGGGGAGAGCGCAGAAGGGGGTGGTGTGATTCCTGGCAGACAGTGTGTCAGAGTGTGTGCATTTGCAAAATGAAGAAGTAAACCCCAAGTGGAAATTTCCACAGGGAGAGGGAAGAGTCGCATTTGCTAGTGAGGAATTTTAGTCCCAGGTACAAGGTACTATAGGCTGAATATATAGTTGTGTTTGTGCCACTCCTTTGGATGGATTGACTAACAATGATTTTCAGGAGTTGAGGAAGGGGTCCCATTTATTTTCTACAAACCATCGAAGGAGTAGAAATCAGTTGTTTAGCCAACTGCTATATTTCAGGGTTTTTTGTTAGTTTGGTTTTGTGTTTCTTGTTTTTAAGGAGTATGGACTGGAAAGGTCGACTTTTCCTACAGAACATTTGTATAACCCAGTCATTTACAGACTCCTGCCTGGGGGAGAAAAGATAATCAGCTTGCCTGCCTCAGAGCAACTATTAGTATGGTGTGCAGCGGAAGACACTGGCTTCCCTGTTCTTTTGGGAGCAATTGAGTTTTGTCTTACTAACCAACTCCATCTGTCCCTTTTCCTAGATTCTTCAGAAATCTGTGACTGTAGTTGAATGTGTTCGGAATCCCTTCTTCAGCTATTGCAGGATCCGCACAGCTCTCTCCTCTCTATGTGCTAAAAGAGATTTTAGGCTTGTGTAACCAAATTGTCAATTGAACATTTTTCCTTAATGTCTCTATTTAAATGATTCTTGGGACTGCCAGTCTTCTAGAGTTAATGAATTCTTTCCCATTTGGCAGCAGATCGCTTACTGCCAGCCCCTTTCCCTCTGATAAATGTTCCCATAGCAACACTAAGGCAATCTGTTTGGTTTCATTAAATACCAAATTATAGCCTGAGAAAACGTATAATGTATTATACTATATTATAGCACCTAGTGAAAGGACTCATGGATGATTGAATTCATTGTGATGGTGGGGCAGGGGTGGGGGGTGTATTCAAATAATCAATAAAAAGATGACATTTCTTTTTGGAAGAGAGAAAAAGAAAGTCTTGAAATCTGAATCATTATTTTGAACTTCAGCGAGGATTCACATTTGCTCTTGATGGTAGCATATCTAAATTTCCTGACCTTCTTTTTCTCTGTATCCCTAAAACCTGTCCCCTTGTTAGCTGTTTGGATATTTCCACTCACGCACGTATTTGGAAGAATACCTTCATTTCTCTACTTTGAAACATATTTTTAAAGAACGGATAATCTCTGAGTATACGGAAAGTAGAAATGTCCATGGATTTCTGAAAATCAAAAGTGTGACACCCTCTTTTTCTACGGCAGGGTAGTTTAATGGTGTTTGCAGCCTGAGAGGGCCGATGTGCCTATTTTAAACAACCTGAAATGAAAACCTGGCTTTTCAGAAACAAAACAGGAAAGGTATAAATCATCTTGCAAGGCAAATTTTGCTTCTAAAAAAATTCACTGTAGTCATAGTGAGATTTCTGTTCGCATTCGACATAATTGGACTCCTCATTTATATAAAAGTTGGGGGATATTATTCTTCTTCGATGAGGCGATGGTATTTAACTTTGAAGAGACTAGAGAAATCATGTTGGCCATTCTCCTGTTTCTCAAGATGAAAAATTTGGGTTGATATGTCGTACCACTTAAACAATTACAATATTTATTTGACAGTTACACTTCAATAAATGTGTGTGTGTATGTATTGGGGTAGGAGACTTTATTTTATTTTATTTTTTAAGATTTTATTTATTCATTTGACAGATGGAGATCACAAGTAGGCAGAGAGGCAGGCAGAGAGAGAGGGAAGCAGGCTCCCTGCTAAGCAGAGAGCCCGATTCAGGGCTCGATCTCAGGACCCTGAGATCATGACCTGAACTGAAGGCAGAAGCTTAACCCACTGAGCCACCCAGATGCCCTGGGGTAGGAGACTTTTAAAAAACAAAAAACTTGGGGCAGAAAGAAAAAGTTACTTGTCTAAAATGAACCAAACCTTATTGGTAAGGATTTTAAGTATTTACTACTTGTGGTCTTTGCCAGTGGGTTTTCCATGAAGAAATAAATTCACGAACTCCTGAATTTTGTTGGCTGCTTCATTATTACAGTTGTGTATAGGTTTATAGTTACCACACCATTAAATTATATGGCACATGGCAGTTCAAAACAGAGTGTGGAATGCAGCAGGCACCCACCAACCATACTTTTCTACTACATCCTAGTTTGTGTTTTTCTTTTTTTAACCACTTTTCAAAGGTAGCTGTCACTTTATCCTCTCACGATTTTTGTAATTATTCATACATGAATATTTATTTCTATTAGATTATGTTCAATAAGAACCAGACAGAATATTTCGTAGATAGCTCCACTTCTTATAACTCTAAGAATAATGCTGCCCCTACCAGTGGCCCCATTACTGTGTAGAGATGGTTTTGATGTATATATTTCAGGTATCTGGAGCAATGCAGAAAAAGGCAGTCCTGGCTGATAGCTATTTTAGAATTAGCCCTACATCCATAGACGTATATTTTTGAAAGATTTATTTCTGGAATTATATGGTCCTACAATAAGACGAAGTTTTGTTCTGTGGATTTTTAAACTGGTGACAACATAGCATATAGCGTAGGAATAATTTTGAGGCTAGGGGCTTTGTGAGGTTTTTGAATCCATGTTACTTAATAAAAATATAGTTGTTTATTTAAACCATTATTGACCATTAACAAAGAAAACTGTCTTTCTGTTGACATTAGAAAGAAGGCCAGTCCTGTTCACCGACTCTAAAAAACAAACAAATAAACAAACAAACAAAACCAGCTTCTGGTAAAAAGCCTGTCATAAACTAAACCTATCTCTTTTGAGGGGAAGGGTTGCATTACTCTAAAATCCCTGATCTCTTCTGATTTCATGTAGATCTGGATGAAATCTCTTGCTTATCCAGTGTGTGATGTGGGCAAGGAGAGAGGGAGGAACCACGGAGTACTTAACTTAGGTCAGTGTGGTGAATGGGGAAGAACACTGACTCCTGAATCAGGATGCCTGTGTTCTAGCGCCTCTCCTCATGAGCTAATCCACGGGTCCCGGGGGCCAGACTGGCAGGCCTAGTCCATATCTCAGTCTGCTGTGTGACTTGCTAGCCTTAGGAAGCTCGGCCGGTTACCTAAAGCTGTCTGTGCCGTGGTTTCCTCATTGACATAATGGAGTTAATACCTTCCTTAGGGAGCTGTGAGGGTTAAATGAGCCAAACCCCCGAGTAAGCCAAACCAGCTCTTATTATAATGGTTTAAATTTCTTAACCGTATTGAGCCTTAGTTTTTCTCATTCATAAAATGGAGGCTTTATGAATAACATGAAGATTGAATAAAATGGATGATACTGATTAAAAGTACTTAGCAAATATTACGAGATGTGAAATAATTTTTAGCTGATAAAAAGTGCTTTAATGAACTTGCATTCTCCATTGCATAAAATATTTAAGTAACAAAACTTTTACTATGTTTAGTAAATTGCCTGCTTGGTTAAAATAATTCTTAGGTATTTTATTCTTTTCGATGCAATTATTAATGGGATTGTTCTCTTGATTTCTCTTTCTTATAGTTTAGTTTTAGTGTACATAAATACAACAGAATTTTGTATATTATTTTTGTATCCTGAGACTTTACTAATTTATTTATTTGTTCTGATAGTTTTTTGGTGGAATCTTTAGGATTTTCCACATATAGTTTTTTGTAATCTGCAAATAGTGACAGTTTTGCTTCTTCCTTTCCAATCTTAATGTCTTTTTGTTTCTTTTCCTTGCCTAAGTACAGTGGCTAGCACTTCCAGTACTGTGTTGAGTGAAAGTGGGGAGAATGAGCATTCTTATCTTATTCCTGATATTAGATGAAAATGTTTGAGCTTTTCACCATTGAGTATGATATTAGCTGTGACTTTGTTTTATATATCCTTTATTTAGTTGAGGTACGTTCCTTCTATACCCATTTAAAAAAATATTGAGAGTTTTTATCATAAATGGATATTAAATTTTATCAAGTGCTTTTTAAGCATCTATTAAGATGATCATATGATTTTTATCTTTCATTTTGTCAATGTGGCATATCACATTGATTAATTTGTGGATGTTGAGCCATCCTTACCTTCTTGGGATAGATCCCACTTGATCATGATGTATGGTCGTTTTAATGCATTGTTGAATTCAATTTGTAAATGTTTTCTTGAATATTTTTGCATCTGTATTCATCAGGGATATTGGCTTGTAATCTTTCTTTTTTACCCTCCCTCTTTTCTTACTTCCTTCTACCCTTCCTTCCTTCCTTTCTCCCTCCATTTCTTTTGGTGTCCTTTTTTTGTTTTGATATCAGAGTAATGCTAGCCTCATAGAATAAGTTTAGAAGTATTCCTGTCTCTTCAAATGTTTGGAAGAGTTTGAGAAGTGTAGATACTATCTCTTCTTTGAATGTTTGGTAGAATTTGCTGTAAAGTTGTCTGGTCCTGGATTTTTTTTGGAGGGGGGGAATTTTTCATTACTAATTCAGTCTCCTTACTAGTAATTAGTTTATTCAGATTTTCTATTCTTTCTTCATTCAGCGTTGGAAGATTTCTACATTTCTAGGAATTTATCCGTTTCTCCTAGGCTGTCCAATTTGTTGGTACATAATTGTTCATAGTTGTCTTTTATGAGCCTTTGTATTTCTATGGTATCTGTTGTACTTCTCTTTTATTTCTGATTTTATTTATTTGAGCTTCTTTTTCTCTTGGTGAGCCTAGCTAAAGGTTTGTCAGGTTTGTTTTTTTTTTAACTTTCCAAAGAATCAGCTCTTCATTTCATTGATCTTTTCTACTGTCTTTCTTAGTCTTTATTTCACGTATTTGCACTCTGATCTTTACCATTTACTTCTATTAACTTTGGGCCTTGTTTGTTCTTCTCTAGATGTAAAGTTAAAATCTTTTTTTGAGAATTTTTTTTTTCTTTTAATTTCTTGAGGTAGGCCTGTATTGCTATGACCTTATTTCTTAGAACCATGTTTCCTGCATCTGATAGATTTTGGTATGTTGTATGTATGTATGTATGTTGAATTGTATGTTTTCATTTGTCTCTTAGTATTTTTTGATTTCTTCTTTGATTTTTTTTCTATGACCCAGCAGTTGTTCAGTGACATCTTTGTTTGTTTTTTTCATCTTCATGTATTTGTAGTTTCTCTAGTTTTCTTTTTATAATTGATTTCTAGTTTAACACCATTGTGGTTGGCAAAGATGTTTGATATTATCTCAGTCTTCTTGAATTTAGTGAGGCTTGTTTGGTGGCTTAACATGTGATCCTTTGTGGAGAATGTTCAATGTGGATTTGAGAAGAATCTGTATTCTCTTCTTTTGGATGGAAGGTTCTGTATACAACTATTATGTTCATTTGGTCTAATGTGACATTTAAGGCTGATGTTATTTTATTTATTTTCTGTCTTTGTGATCTATCCTTGATGTAAGTGGCATGTTAAAGTCCTTACTGTTATAGCTTTGCTGTCAGTTTCTTCCTTTAGGTCTGCTAAAGTTTGCTTTATGTTGTTCCTACAGTGGATGTGTAAATCTTTCTTTAGTGCTAAGTTTAGATTTCTTTCATTTTCTTTTGTTTCTACTCTAAGTTTTAGTTTTATTGTTACTGTGAGGTTCACAAATATCATCCTATGTATATATAATGGTATCTTTTAAGTAGATAGCAACTTAAATGTGAAGGCATTCTAAAACTCTGCATGCCTCCATACATTTTATGTTCTTGATGCCACATTTTACGTCTGATTTTATGTCTCTTTTAAGTAATTATCCTAAATTTAATTTTACTACTTTTGTCCTTTAACCTTTTAATAGCTTTACAAATGATTAATCTACTACCTTTACTGTATATTTATCTTCTCCAGTGAGATTTTTGGTTTTGTATATTTTCTTGTTATTAATTAGTACCTTTTCTTTTTTGGCTTAAAGAAGTGTTTTTAACAATTCTTGTCAGTCCAGTTTAGTAGCAATGAACTTTTTTAGCTTTTGCTTGTCTGGAAAATGATTTCTTCTTCAATTCTGAATTGATAACCTTGCTGGCAAAAGTATTCATGATTGGATTTTTTTTTTTTTTTTTTTGCACTTTAATATATGATGACATTCTCTTCTGGCTTGCAAAGTTTCTGCTGAGAAATCAGCCAATAGTCTTACAGGTTTTTCCTTGTACCAAACAATTTGGTTTCTTTCCTATTGCTTTTAAGCTTCTGATATCTGATATCAGATATGAGCTTTCTGATATTTTAATTATTATATGTCTTGGTGTGGTGGTCTTTGGGTTTATCTTCTTTGAAACTCTCTGCTTCTTTGCAGTGGCTCTCTTTTTCTTTCTCTAGGTTAGGGAAGTTTACAGCCATTATTTCTTCGAAAAAGTTTTCTACCCTTTCCTCCTCTCTTCTCCTTCTGGCACCTCTCTAATGCAGATGCTCTTCTGCTTGATGTTGTTCCATAGGTCCCTTAAGTTATCTTCATTTTATAAATTCTTTCTTTCTTTTGGCTGCTTTGTCTGGGGGAGTTTTGTTGCCTTGAGTTCCTACATCACTAATCCATTCTTCTACTTCGTGCCATTGCTGTTGAACCCCTCTAGAGTATTTTTTCAGGTCATTTATTGCATTCTTCAACTCTATGACTTCTGTTTGGTACTTTCTTATCTTTTCTATCTCTTTATTTAAAGTTCTCACTGTGTTCATCTATTCTTCTCCTGAGTTCCATGAGCATCTTTATGACCCTTATTTTGAACTCTTTTTATTAGGTAGGTTACTTATCTCCATTTCATTGAGATCTTTTACTGAAGTTTTCTCTTGTTTTCCCATTTGGGACATACTTCTGTTTTTCTTCATGTTGCTTGACTCTCTGTGTTTGTTTCTATGTATTAGGCAAAATAGCTACCTCTCTCAGTCTTGAAGGAATAGCTTTGTGTAGGTGATGAATCTTTTCTTTCAACCTTGCCCTAGCTCTTGGTTGGTCTCTTGAACCTTTGTGATTGTCTAAGCTGCCTGATTTATTCTTGATACATTGCCATTGTTGAGGGTGACCTGAGACCTGTCAGTGTTGCAAATGGAGGAGTCTCATTCAGCACCTAGTTTCAGACTGATTGGAAGCCAGACCCCCAGGGAGCAGCTTTTAAAGTATGCAAATATATACAGTCCTGTGGGGCTGCGTTCATCATCCTTGCTGGCTTCCAAACCAGGTCTGGAGGTGTCACTTGGACAAAGATTGCAAGAACTGGGGCTCCAGTTGAGGGTATACGCTCTGCTCCTTTTAGGGAGATCTTGTACATGAGGCCAAAGGAATGTGCAAGGGTGTGTCTTGCTGCTTACATTCTCTGGGAAACCTCCTTAGCCTCTAGATGTGTGGGAAACCTAAAGCCTGTCCCTCGGGTTGAAACTCCAGGCAAAGTAAATAGGTCTTTTTCACAGGAAGTCTGGGGTTCTGTTCTGGTCTGCTGTCCGGAGTGCCGGCAGGGGTGCAGGGGGGCAGGGAGGGTAGGGGTGATTGTTCATGGGGTTGGCCTGCCAAGAACTGTCTTTCCGATTGACGTTCCTAGGTGGCGCTCATGATCTTCAGCCCCTTGGTCAGGAGAGCCAAGTGATCAAGGAGCATGCCCTGTGTGGATTGCTGGCTTTAGCTAGAGAATGGAGTATATGGAGGGTAGGGACATGCTTACTGGCTTCAGAAAGGTGATGAGAAAGTGTGCCCACAGGTTTCAAGAATGCATCTTGATAGTGCCTTGTCTGTGCATGCACACCAGCTTTAGTCTGGGAGCAGGAGAATGCTATCACCATTCAGTTACCTGCCCCCAGTCAGGGAGCAGGGGAGTGCTATAAGCACTGGTACTCTCCAGCTTTAGCAAGACAGTGAGATAGTGCTATGACCACTTGCCCCTGCCTGTCTGAGCAAGGCTAGGCAGGCTGCTGCCTCTCAGCGGCCCGATCTGAGCTCCCAGGGAAGATGGAGCATGCACAAATGGCATCTGCCAGCTTTTCTGATTCCAGGGAGAGTTTCAGCTGCCCCCTATCCTTCCAGTGGATGCTTTTGCATTAGCAAATGTATCTCTTTCATATGTAGTCCTGGCACCTTTCAAACTGTTTTGTTTTGTTTTTTTAAACTGGGTCTCTGGGTGAGTGAGATTACATATGAGACCTCCAAAGGGGGAATCTCAGTGTCTTATAGCACCAAAGGTTCCTTAGACTTCAGTCCAGTTGGTTTTTCTGAAGCCAGACATTTCAGGGGTTCTTCTCTCCCAGGCAGATCCCAGGAGCGGTGGTAGGGCACCAATCCCTTGCTCTTCCAGAAGAAGTGCTGGACTGGTAGCTTCCTCCCCACTATGTGTCATTGTGCCAGGGGTGGGGTTTGAGGCCTGACCATGTCTCCGTCTCTCTTACCGATCTCAGTATAGTCTTTTTCTCCTTTGTTAGGGAGAACAGTTCCTTTAGTTTTCAGATATACTTCAGAGGGACATGGTCTATCTGAAGCTGTAGATTTTTTTTTAAAGATTTTATTTATTTATTTGACAGACAGAGATCACAAGCAGGCAGAGAGGCAGGCAGAGAGAGAGAGAGAGAAGCAGGCTCCCTGCTGAAGCAGAGAGCCTGATGCGGAACTCCATCCCAGGACCCTGGGATCATGACCTGAGCGGAAGGCAGAGGCTTTAACCCACTAAGCCACCCAGGTGCCCCGAAGCTGTAGATTTGATGTGTCTGTGGGAGGAGTTGAGTTCGAGATCTCCCCTCACCACTATCTTGTGGAAGTCCCCTGAAATCTTCAGTTTTCATTGTATCTGCTGATGTCTAGAGCAGAGAGGACAAAGAGAATGGCCAATACAAAGCTCCAGAATAGTTTCTTTACAAGAATTACTACCCTTGGGGCGCCTGGATGGCTCAGTGGGTTAAAGCCTCTGCTTTCGACTCAGGTCATGATCCCAGGGTCCTGGGATAGAGCCCCGCATCGGGCTCTCTGCTCTGCGGAGAGCCTGCTTCCTCCTCTCCCTGCCTGCCTCTCTTGCCTACTAATAATCTCTGTCAAATAAATAAATAAAATATTAAAAAAAAAGAATTACTACCCTTATTTCCACCTGCAAGTGTTAACACAAACCTTTGCCATTCTCCATTTCCTTTGCTTTTTCTCTTGTTTTCATTTTCCTTCTTTACTCCCTCCTTCCTTCCTGCCCTCCCCTCCTCCTTCCCTTCTTTACTTTCTCTCTTCCCTCTTCTTCCGGTATTCACCTATTGAGTCTTACAGTTGACTGCTTCATTCTGAGATTATTTATTGAGCACTTACTAAAGGAAATCACAGAAGAGGTGGCAGGTGAAGTCTCCAGAGCCCAGAGAATCTTTTTTTTTTTTTTAAACATTTTATTTATTTATTTGAGAGAGAGGCAGTGAGAGAGCATGAGCGAGGAGAAGGTCAGAGGGAGAAGCAGACTCCCCGTGGAGCTGGGAGCCTGATGCGGGACTCGATCCCGGGTCTCCGGGATCATGACCTGAGCCGAAGGCAGTCGTCCAACCAACTGAGCCACCCAGGCGTCCCGAGCCCAGAAAATCTTGACCTGTCATGTGAGCACTTGTTTTAACTACTGTCATGATTTCTCCCCACATATTTTATTTAATTATGATACGGTGCAGAGGCCCAAAACCCCAAATATTGAAAATGAGAGATGAGCCCCTTTAATGCACCGTAGCTTTCAATACCCATTTTTCATTGGAACCTCCAAATGTTTCAAAAATGAAAAAAAAAAAAAAGCAAAAAACAACAACAACAAAAAACCCTCTAGTCTTAAGTAGGGCTTTTTAAAGTGTTTTAAAGTATTCTTTTCTCTTCTCACCAGGCTCCCATTTGTGATCCATCTGAAATAACTATTTCCACATAACACATTCTCTGTTCACTGCTGATCTTCCCTAAAGCTGCTGCTGCTTCCCGTGGGGAATATAGATGAGGCTGGTGAGGCACCGGGAGCCAGCCAGGGGACACTGAGATAATGACTCTTTGTCATCGTGAATAATTCTCTCAATTGGAATTCTCAGCAATTAACCAGGTTCTGGTGGTGCTTTTATTATTTTTTTTTCCTTCCGCTTCTTCTTGTATATCTAGCTTTAATTGTTCACAGGATGTTTGTCACCCTGAAGCTTTTCCTGCAAAACAAAGACGAAAACTTAACACAGTAATGTTATTTCACTAGTGGCCCTTCTCTCCCCATGATAATGTATGTCAGTATCATTATTTAAATGCCCAGACCAGAAGTTTAAGTTTAGGCACTTGTAGCTCTGAGATACTGATTGAAAATAGAACTGTCTGGAAATGAGTCATGAAAACTTGGGAGTTTGGGGGCCTGTCAAGGAACTGTTCAAGATTCATAAATGTTTTCTGAACTAAGGGGTAGAACTGTGTATAATTTTTATTTGAAAAATCAAGTAATTAGAGTGTCCCAAATCGATCACATTAAAAGAGCAGGAGAAGAGAATGTGGAATGAATTTCATGTCCTCCAGGATGGGTTCCAGTGAACCCTGTAATTATCCAAGTTGCTTCCCTTCTTCCAGATAAGAGATTGCTTAAATTAGCCTTTAAGATCTTTACTCACTGTGCACAGACACCTGTCATGTTTTCCTGGGGGCTGGCTTCCCTCTAGCATTTATTTCTACTCAAGGCACTGACATGCTCGCTGTCTCCTAGGCTTGAAACCAGGAAGCCTGTCTTGCTGTCTTCTTAGCGTCTTAGCCTGTCCTCTTAGCCTCCCTTTCTATAGGCTGCCACTAAATCCTGCCATTTCTTTCTAACATCTTCTTGCCATCCTTTATCCTTGACCACTTCTGTTGCCTTCTTCCTGACACTGTATCTGGGCTGCGACAAGTACAGAATGCCTTGACCTTCCCAAGGGATGAAATGCCTAGAGCTTCCACAGTTCAATCCCCAAGCTCATTGCTGGAGCTGACTGCTTTTTTCTCCACCTGTTGCAGTTTCCAGGAGGCACATTTGCATAAAGAAAAGTATTTCATTAGTGAGATCCACTGAATATAGGACTCTGGCTTGGCGGGGGGGGGGGGGGAACCCCAAAATCTCACAGAGAAGTAAAAGTACAGTGTCAGCTAACTACCTGCTTTTACAAATCGACCTCATAACTCTGTGCCCTAGAAAAATGAGAAATGAGAACATCTGCAGATCACTTGGGAAAAGTTGAAATTGTGAATGTTAAATCCGTGATTGCCAAGGGGCGATGGCACTTTCTGCCTATTTTGCTGGTACTTTGCCTCTTTCTCTTCGAATTCATTTTTTTAAAGCCTGTTAGATTAATTTTGCTAACATACCATTTTGCATTCCTCGTCTCCTGTTTAAAAATCTGCAGTGACTCACTGTTAGTTATAGAAATCAATTCATAGGCCGTAATAAAGAAGCTGGTTCCAGGCCTCCCACAATTTGGCCCATACCCACCTATATCTTGTTCTCCTTCATAAACCTTTCAGATCTCACCAAATTGATTTGTTCTTTGTCTCTGGAGTCTATATTTTCCTATCTCTGCCTTTTTCTGCGTTTTCTTTACACTAGCTCTGAAATCTGATTCTCGTTCTTTAATCTGTGCTGTGTCTGTGTTCCGGGCGTGGCCTGGGGGGCCTTGAGTGGTTGGAAAGGCCACCCTAGTTGAAATGTGGGAGAATTCCATGACATAAGCGAATGCCATTACTTCCATTATTAATGTGTATTGATACAAAAAGTAAATTGAATTAGGACTGAGGAGTGACCACACACTGAAAAGAACCACTCAATAGTTCCATAACTGGAACCGTTCCGTAATTGCTTATCTGTGGTAATCCTTCTTGCTGTCGTCAGGCAGGTTTCATACTTTCATACGAAACTCCACAGTTGGAACCTAGAGCATCACTAGCATTAGATTGTGTGGTTGTGAAGCCTCACTCTGATTCCTAGCTGTTTAATCTTGGGCATAAGATTGAGTATAATAATGGTACTGACCTACCTAAATGGGTATAATAATGGGGAAATATGGGTATAATAATGGTACTCTAAATGGATATGGTAATGGTACTTACCTACCTCGTAGGGTGGTTGCAAGGGTGACAACAGTGTCCGGCACATGGTAAGAGCTCAATGAATATTAGCTGTTGCTGGTAGTATTAGTAGTAGTATTATATTATTAACTATGATTAATGTGAGCTGTTTTCTGATGAATTTGATACTTTTTCTTTCAGCATATAATTGACCACATTTAATTTTGAGTTAACAGGTATTTCCTGCTTTGCGAATGAAATCTATTTCCAGTTAAAATAAAAATTTATCTAATATTCCCTGAAGTAATAATGAGGCATTTAGTGCACTGAAGTATTTATGTGCT
This sequence comes from Mellivora capensis, assembly GCA_004024625.1. Lineage (NCBI taxonomy): Eukaryota > Metazoa > Chordata > Mammalia > Carnivora > Mustelidae > Mellivora > Mellivora capensis. Next base: position 61,812 of record PISX010001436.1, on the reverse strand, counting down.
TCCCAAAGTGAGAACTTACAACAAAGAAATCATTTAAGCTTAACAATTCCTTATATTAGTCATGTAATTATCCCTTCTCTTAGAGGCCTAGGGCCAAATGGATCTGTTCCCAGGAGAAAGAAAGTATCTCTCCTGGCTGAACAAAGATTTGAGTATAAAAACCATCCATTCTGATCCATTGCTACCTCCTTGAATCTTGGAATGCCTGCCTCTCCCATGAGAAAGAAGAATCTGTGAGGTGGCAAAAGCAGAAGGGACCTTGGGTCTTTCTTGAAGTCAAGCTGAAGCCTAGGATGCAGAAAACAATGCCCACCTGTACTCTTCAAAATAAAAGGGTGCAATGGAGGTGCTCTACACAGTGAACTTGCTCATCCATTCATTCATTCCGACATCTATCCACTCTTCTGCTATCCATTCAGATCATTAGCCATGTGTTGAGCGTATGCCCGGTGACAAGCACTGGGCTAGGTATTAGATATTCAGAGGAAAAGAATGAGATTTATTTCTCTGCTTGAGATTAGGGAGGTGTGTGTGTGTGTGTGCATGTGTGTGTTTTAACATACCAAGTCAAATTAAATCTTAAAATATTTCTTCCGGGAATGAATACTTTCTGAAATGGATTTACATTTGTTAAACTCAATGCCAAGTGGAACAAATGCAATGCATGTTTAAAAAATCATAAAGCGGGGGGCACCTGGGTGGCTCAGTGGTTTAAAGCCTCTGCCTTTGGCTCAGGTCATGGTCTCAGGGTCCTGGGATCAAGCCCCGCATCGCATCGGGCTCTCTGCTCAGCAGGGAGTCTGCTTCCCACTCTCTCTCTGCCTTCTTGTGATCTCTCTCTCTGTCAAATAAATAAATAAAATCTTTTAAAAAAATCATAAAGCGGAACCATTCGAGCAGTTGAAGAGTCTCTTTTTGAGGCAAAGAAACCCAGCCAGAATTGGATCTATTGAGCAACAGGTGACTCTGGGCTAGGCCCCCACCAGCAACTTCTAAAATCCAGTCACTCTATGAAGCTCTGTGGTAAGGTGTTGGAATTTAAGTGTTACTACTAGGTCCTATGATTGTTAGATGTATAGAAAGTATTTTTCTCATCCGTAGCATAGCTTTAGAATAGTTCTCCCACCCGTTCTCCCAGCCTGGGAAAAAAGAACCATTTCTAAATTCCCGTCTATTATAAGCCCCATTCTGCTTGATCTGGGGGACTAATTTAAGCTTTGATCCTGTCTATAATAGTTTTCTAGCTGGAATTATGTTCCTGGGTGTGTGATTTTGAATTTGAAAATTTTCTTTTGTTTATCCACTGGTAACGTCTCTGAGGTTTGTACAGAACAGCAAATACTATTTCAACATCGTAAACTTTTCCTTACTAATTCGTCTGACCATTTACAGTTCTTAAAGTACTCTGATAACGAAATAATTTGGAGAGAAGGAAAGAACTATTTCTTCTTCAAAACTGGGAAATAGGCAAGCAGGTTTCATGTTACGGATGAAATACACAAGTAAATATGGTGCTTCATAAAAAATTGAGTTAGTCCCATTGTTAGGAAGCAAATTTCCTTTTTGTGGCTTGCAATTTTTATTTTCTGTTAAAAGTGGCCATGAGTTTTATTTAATAATTTCTACCAAAGAGCAGCAGACAAGGCCATGCGTGTCCCAGACTGTTCTAGTATTAAAAACTGAGCTGTTCTGGTAACTTGGAGACCTGGCAACCAGCATGCCTGAGCACACAGTAGTTCTCTTCAGTGTGGTCTTTAGACTATGTTTCTGAGAATACACTTGTCTTTGTTGACTTAAGCCAGTTGGGAGGAGGTCATCAAAAAGGTAAAACATTCCTTTTTGTTAGCTAGGTGAGGTGTGGGTATTGTGTGGTTCTTCCAAATCAAGGAGAATGCCTGGTTGAGAGCTAATAGGATCCTTAGTTCAGTTTTCTAATTGGAAGCCCTAATTAAGCTCTGACAAGATCTCTCTCTGTTGATGTTTTGACACTCTCTCTGTTGACCTGACTCTTTGTTCAGAGATCCTTTAGCAGCTAAACAAACAAATGTGGGACGAGGACTAGAATTTTATAGTCCATGTGCTCAAGATATGATTGTCATGCCACTAATGGACCGTATCTGCAGATCTTTTGCTGTATGTGTGATGTTGAAATGAATGTGGTTTTTTTTTTTTTTAAATAAAGAGACATAGGGGATGCTCCTTTTAATTGGTACAATAACATGCTTTGTTTAGGTTCCATATTGAGGAGAAGCCTGAATTCTTTCTCATAATCCTTCAAACCCACACACAGAGCTCTGCACAAACACGTCAGTCCCCTGCTCCTGCACAAAACCCTTTAGTAACTTCTCTTTGCCCTTTGGATAGAAATAAGACTCCCTATAGCCTTGAGTAACCAGAGGGCTGTTTTCTTCTCCAGCCTCCTCAGAACTTTTCCCCCTAACTCTCCTTGCCTTCACCTTACCAGATACTTTATATTACACAGGATTTGTTAAGCGCCCCTTAAACTCAGATAAGACTTAAATGTCACTCCTGTGGAATTCTTTCCTTATCCACAGAAGCAAACACTCTTCTGACGTCACACTCTTCCCCTTGGTGAGACTGGAGCACTTTAATGTACTTTTAATAAAGTGTTTGGTGCCTATTATCTGTGTTCCTTTCTAGACTTTCTGTTTATTCATTGCAAAGAACGGACTATGTCCAACTGTCTTTGTATCTCTCTCCAGTGTGTAATACTGTGCCTGCCTCGTGGTCCGTTATCTTAAATATTTGCTGATTGATTGATAAAGAGAAAAAGTGGTCTAAGTACTTATTACACGATAGAGAAAACTGTTTTTAGTAGTAGTTAATGCTTGAACTACATTTATGCAATTTATTTTCTGTTACATAATCTGGATTCCCAATTCCTACTTTCTTTAAATTATATGTAATATTTATAACAGTATTGTAATATTCTCTGATTTATGAAGTAAAACAACTTCATTAAGCACGGACAACATTAGAATGTGATCATTAGACAGTCTGACCTAACAATTTTTAAAGAGTTCTCATGAAAAAAGAAATAAAATAAAGAGTACTCATGAAAGGAAAAATCCTTTTTAAGCATCCAATAGCATTATGGATGTGTTATTATACTTTTCAACAGTTGTGCTGGTAATTCTCCGTTATTCTTACCTATTCCTTATATAGCTCCAAACAACCTCTACTAATATATCTCATCTTCGATCAAAGTATTATATGCATTTTCTAAGTATTTAACTGCATTTTAAAGCATCTAATTGAACATTGATCTGTCCAGTCAGTGCTTATTGAAAGGAATAAGGAATGAATGAATGAATGAATTTAAAAAATTTTAATACTAAGTTTAGGTTACGCATATTTATGAAGAATATAAAATATTACCTCTAACTTCTAGAAATATTTGAAAAATACTTTTAGGGTGTGAATTTTCAACAGTTCAAATGTCCTGCATTCTTCTAGTTATGCTGGATAAAGTTTTGCTATATTGTATTTCCTAAATACTAGAATATTTGAATATATGTAGAAAAATATAAAACTTGGGCTTAGCTAAAGTTTGGGAACAATCTAGAACTCCTTCCTTGGTATAGAAAATTGAGAGTAAACATTTCTGTGTGGAAATGTATCTTTTGAACCTCATCAAGATAAATGGGATAGAAAAGTATGTGGTCTGAGCAGTATTGTTCAGCCTTTATATTCAAATCCTAACTAAAGGTCCACTGTCATGGTACAGGGGTCTACAGTGGAGTAGCACTCTATAGAAAGCTACTGATATTAAAAATAAAGTCACATCATTCCAAAGTCTTCTTGTGAATTTAATTTTGTGTTATTGTAGTTAGGTATAAGGATGTCAGACTTTTAACTATAGATTTCTTTCTCTCTCTCTTTCTCTCTCTTTTTAAACAAACCTCTGTTGACTACTCAAGACATATAGCTTAATAGGTTAGGCCTGGAAGATATGCAAATGAAAAAGGCATAACAGGGGCGCCTCGGTGGCTCAGTGGGTTAAGCCTCTGCCTTTGGCTTGGGTCATGGTCTCAGGGTCCTGGGATCGAGCCCTGCATTGGGCTCTCTGCTCAGCGGGGAGCCTGCTTCCCCCTCCCCCTCTGCCTGCCTCTCTGCCTACTTGTGATCTCTGCTGTCAAATAAATAAATAAAATCTTCAAAAAAAAAAGGAAAAGAAAAAGGCATAATAACTCTTCTTAAGGACTGGGATTCTAGGGAACCTAAATGTTTCCCCAAATAATGTCGTGTGCCATGATAAACACCAAAAATTTAATGAAAAAGAAAATATTATGAGAATGGCAAAGTGGTTATGATTAATGTGAATTTGTAGAATCAGAGAATGCTCTATAGAGAAGAAGGTAGTTGAAGGTTGAATACTGTTGAACAAACAGGTAAAGGGGGAGACAGAATATTCCAGGTAGAATAGAACTACTGGAACAAATAATAGTGTTGTGTTCAGGGAATGGGACCATCCAGTGATAACAAATTACAGGAGGTTGGCAAGTGTGAAAAGAGAGTTGAAATTTACCTCCAGCAGAAATTCTTATCATTTCACTTCCGAAACTTTTCCCACTGAAGAGATTATACTCATATTTCCTTTATGTTTCTGTGTTTTTCTCTTTAAACAGATTATTTAATTTTTTTTCCCAGAGCTTTGGTGAAATTAATTGATGCATTGTCCTTACTTACCTACATTTACTCAGTTTGTGGTAACTATTTCGCTTCTCTAATGCTTTATTAAATATATAATAGTGTACACAGTGGTTTATTTAGCAGTATCTTAACTTTAGTAAAAAGTATTTTGGTTCTAGTGAGTTAATGAAAAAAATGATAGATTTCAACTGCTCTATGAATCTTTAGCATTATATTCTAATAGTGATAATAATAGTTACCTAAAGAGCTGTATTCTCAAAGTAATTTAGTACGTGTTCTCTCAATAACTAAGTGAGGAAAAGCAGGGTAGGAGTTCACTTCATTTGGTGAATGAGAAACATGGAAGTTAGAGATACTAAGTTGGTAAAGAGCAAAACCAGCCTTAAGCCTTGTCTTTTGTTTTCCTGTTGAGCTCTTTTCACATTATACAAAGCTGCCTATAGATTTTCCAGAATTTTGAAGCACACAGAAGACTCAACAGCTATCAGGGGTATAAACACAGAACCTGGGCAAATCCTCAGAGAGTCAGACCTAAAGAAGAACTCATTAACTTCTTGAACTGGCTGCTAAGTATAATATTTTTAACCTTGGAATCTGAATAACTATGGGCCTATTCTGAATCCTTCTACTCCGTGTAAAGTTCTGATGATCTTATTCTCTCTGTTTCAGTCTTTGTATGGTGTAGTTACGGTGGAAGTGTGACATTATCACTCTACCCAAAATAATAATATGGATAGTATAGGCTAGAGGTCAAGAGCACAGACGCTGGAATCAGAGGTCCTGCTTTCAAGTCCTGGCTCCACCATTAGAATTCTGACTTTGGGATCACTTACTCTCTCTCTCCTACCCTTAGCTTACTTACCTTTAAACTGAAGTAAGAGTTGTATGTGGGTAATAGGGTTATTGTAGAGTTGAAATATGGTAATCTACAGAAAGACGTTACTACAGGGTTTTGCATGTTGGAAACTGAGTAACCTAGCCATTGTTAGACAATGATCTAATGAGATCGCTGAACTCTCAGGAGTACTGCTGCTGATGCCATCACAAGCTACTTGAGGTCTAAGTTATACTTTAGTAGCTGTGCCTGATAATTTGTCAGTGTTTGATAGGCTTGAAGAATGTTTGAGGAATTAAAATGTTTGTAGAATAAAGATATTAGGATTCAGTTTCCTCTGCTCAGTTCTTAACTATTGATTAGAGAAAACCCGGTCAGTTGAGGTACAGAGGAACGCATGACTGCTTGGATTTTTAACGCCTGCCACTTAAAGGGTGTGAAAGACACAAGAGAAGACAAAACAAACATTGCTATTGTGTTGGTCCTGATATCAAACTTGTAACTTCTAGCAAAAATCTTTCATCTTGGTTAATGTTTGATTTTCTCCTTTCCCGGAGGTTGCATTAACACAGGATTTCCAATGCTAATCTTTTAGTTACACAAGCTGAAGAATGAAACCGATTCCTCTTTTTAAAAAAATTCTGTTTAATACATGCTTGGTTGGTTTATAACCTGGGTACTTGGTGTGGTATATTGGACAGCAGTGTTTCCTAGAACAGGTAAATAATGTAGGCAAATGCATGAAGCCAAAGTCACTGTTCGGCCTGCATCCAGTTACCATTGCTGCTTTAAACGCAGTTAAAGGCGGATACTGCCTTACACACACTGTGTTCAAAAACTGTTACAGGTGGGCGCCTGGGTGCCTCAGTCATAAAGCGTCTGCCTTCAGCTCAGGTCATGATCCCAGGGTCCTGGGATCAATCTGCATCGGGTTCCAGGCTCAGCAGGGAGCCTGCTTCTCCTGCTACCCACCACCCCACGCCCCTGACTTGTGTGCACGCAGATGAGCGCTCTCTCTCTCTCTCTCTCTCACAAAAATAAATAAAATCTTTAAAAAAAATTGTTACAGATATTCATAATTCAATTTTATCTATTTTTGTCTTAAATAACTTTTAGAACTGTTAACAGTTTTGTAAGTGCTTGTGGTTTCAAAGATATAAAATTGTAGCCGTTTCAACAGCAATATTTTCAAAAGTACCAATTTCTGAAAATCAACTTTTTCTCCACTTATTAAAATATAATAAGGTACTCAAAGAGACACGTTAAAAAAATTTATCTTTGTTCAGCGAGGCAATGTATTCATGAAGACACTAAGAGCCATTGCTATGATAAGTTGCTTTCAAAAAATCTGAATAAAAATTATGCTTAATTTTTTTTCTAATTTCGAGTTTGGCAACAGGATCTCCTGAAAGAGTCACCAATTTTACTTCTTTTAACAAATATACACTATTTATTTATGTATGTATTTAAAGATTTTATTTATTTATTTGACAGAGAGAGAGACAGTGAGAGCAAGAACACAAGCAGGGGGAGTGGGAGAAGGAGAAGCAGGCTTTCCGCTGAGCAGGGAGCCTGATGTGGGGCTCGATCCCAGAGTCCTGGGGTTATGCCCTGAGCTGAAGGCAGATGCTTAATGACTTGCCACCCTGGCACCCCAAATATACACAATTTAAAAGTAATACGACATCTTCATAAGAACCTTCCATCTTTACCTGTCAGAGAGACTTATCCTCTGTTTTCTCCTGGGTCTAATGATGCACTTACCATTGAGATGGAAGACATGCCCAGGCACCAGGCTCCCTGGAACCATGGAAAGTGCTATCAGAATTCAGCAGGTGACAGTCCAATTGCTTACTTGTTTCCTTTAGTATATGCTAATTTGATTGGAATGTAGTCCACAGAAACAACTTACTGATTCTGCCTTATGAATAGGATATCAAGAGATTAATAGCTCTAAGAAAGCCATTATTTGTAAATAGAAAAAACATAAATAATGTTTCTTTCCATGCTGTCAGAAATTCCTGTTTGGAATGATAAATTAGCTTTCACAATCAAGACATTTAACAAATTAACAAACAGAGTAGCTAGGGCAACTGAGTTAAATGTTTAGAAATAATTCCACATGAAAAAAAGAGGAACTATATAATGTGATAGATTGTGTTATGGAATGAATATTTGTATCCCCTGCCTTCCCAAATCTGTATGCTGAATCCATAAAGCCCAATAATGATGGTATTTGTAGATGATACCTTTGAGAGGTAAGCAGAGTGAGATGAGGTCATGAAGTCGGGGCCCTTTTGATGAGATAGTCATTTTCTAAGAAGAAGCGAGAGGTATCAAGTTAGCTGGTACTGATCTTGGACTTTCAGTTTCCAGAGCTGTAAAAAATAAATCTCTGTTGTTTGAGCCACCCAGTCTATAACATTTTATTATGGAAACCCATGCTGAATAAGAAAAATTGAAAAATGGAAATATATACCCTGATAAAATTATTAAAACCTTTGCATTTAAGGAGTCTGATAATTCATAAATCATATTCTTTCTCAGCTGTTATTTCTATTTCATATCTAGCCTCAAAGGGAACTTTTTTTTCCAGCTGTGTCTTAAAAATCCTGTATGACCTGAGTTTTCAGTATCATGATAAGATTTAACTCCATGTATTTCAATAGTAATGGCTTTTTTTGATGTATCCTCAGGGAAAATGTTGTTTTTTTGTTTATATCTTGGATGATGGAGTTGAGGTAAACATCTTCAGAAGGGGGTTTTATTGCCTGCAATATACCAGAGTCACCAAAATTACCTGATTTTGTCTATTTCGGACAGAAACATGGAGCTTAGTAGAAGACACCAAGTTACTTAACTGACTAGATTTTGAAAATGTCCATCTACCCTCATAAGGACTTAAGACCTGTGACTACTTGGAACAATAATTCAGTTACTTTTAATCGTAGTTTTTAAAATGAGAAATAGTAGCTATTTGATGGTTTCTGCTGTTATTAGCTACAGTGGAAAATTAACACAGTATATGGATCTGTGATTTGAGTCTGTAAATGTGTGTGTGTGTGTGTGTAAGCATGTATGTGCTTATTTAGTGTGTGTGTGTGTGTGTGTGTGTAAGCATGTGTGTGCTTATTTAGGATTAAGTGTAGGAGGGTATCAAGAGGAAAAAGGGGGCAGTTGTAACAAACGAATTGAGTGCATTGCAGTTTTAAAAGAATAGCTCTTGGAAAGAATCCAGATTGGTCCAGCTTCAAGTAGCCAAAGTAATAATATCTGTGAATTACCTGTATGCCAACATTCTTGTATTATATTTCAATGGACTCAGCTTTTTCTCCTCAGTGTAATAGGAACTCTGTGTCTTTTTTTAGTTAGTGGCCTTTGATATTCTCAGATAAAAGGCATCCTTCTGAATTCTTTGATCATAGACGATAGCATGCCAGTAAACTCTCACTCACGGCAACTTTGAATAATGCTCCTATTTTTCAAATTCTTTTAAAATTATTTAATAATACAGTAATGTTTTTAGGTGAAAAGGAAGTTAAACCAGAGTTTAATTGCATGCTCTGGAGAAGAACTGAGGAATTGAGAAATTGTTGGCCAGAAAAGAAAAACTCTGAATTCTAAAATCTAGCACCTTCTCAGTTTTTGACTATTCATTGTATTTATTTAATTGCAAAGAGTCCAATGGGAATAGCCTGTCTTTAGGAGAAATCTGGGTTCAAGGCTTAGTCTACTACCTACTAGCTATATGCTCTGCACTAATTATTTAGCCTTTTGGGGGGTTATTTATTTATTTATTTATTTGAGAGAGAGTGCATGCACACACTGGGGGAGGGACACAGGGGGAGGGAGAGAAGCAGACCCCCTGCTGAGTGCAGTGGCCCCTCACAGGACTCCAGGTGGGGCTTGATCTCAGGACCTCGAGGTGATGACCTGAAATCAAAATAACCAACTGAGCCATCCAGGTGCTTCTAATTACTATACTTTCTAACTGTGTTCTGAATCACATTTCTTAGTTCATCCTTTGTAAACAGAGGATAGCACTGACCTTTGGGATTGTTGTGAGGATTATGAATGACATGAATTATCTGGCACATTGCCTGACACGCAGAGACACTTGGTAAATGGTGGTTCTACTGAAGAGCTCTTACCCAATCTCAACTACTCTTTGAGGTATATCTGGATGAGTCAGAGAAGATGGATTTCATGCTCTTAGGAGCTTTGAAGAGGAGCAGAGATGAAAACACAGAAAATACATATATGTAGGTGAGAATATCCCAGTTTTAAGTGTGAAAGAAAAACTTCCTAAATTTGAACTCTCCTAAATTTGGACTCGTGATACTTAGATCTGGATGAGGTAAAATGTTAAACATGGTTTAAAGGGATATGATTAGCATTAACATAATATTCTTTTATGAATTTAAGTTCAGAGCTTGTAAGCAAAATGCTTTTATATAGACTCATCATAGCCAGGATCTTCACATATTTTTTTATAGTTTGTAGCAATGTGTGAACTTCAAAGAAGTAGCACATTATTGGTTTTTAAATAGTTCATATTTTTTCCATTCATATACATGGATATTCCTATCATTTGGACACATGATAAATGTTTTCCAGTAACGTTTATATGCTTAACTAATTCAGTAATTTAATTTCCTTAAGGTAAGATTTTTTTTCTATAATACTATTTATACAGCAGTATTGTTCACAATATGTGTGTGTCACAATCTGTGAGGCATGAAGGCGATTTTTGTTTATCAATCCAGTCTTTTTGTAATTTAATGCAAACGACTGGAATAAGAAAGAAAATGCTAGGGTATATCGTACAAAATAAGGGGAAGTATCTATAAAGTTTTTGTTCCCCTGTACATATGTATATTTGTAGTGGTTTATGATGTCAAATATATTTCTAACCTTGGTTTGTGATCAAAGGATTTTAGAAAACATGGCCTACAGCACAAGACCTTTCACAGAATTCCCATTGTTCAGAGAGATGACATAGAGAACATTCTGAAAAAACTTTAAGTATGGATAGTCAACCTCAGGGACTATCTAGAAGTTGATCAAAGTCTGCTAAATAGAATATTCATTCTTCTATTTAGTTGAGAAATAGTTATTGAGCATTTACATTTCTAGGAGAGGGACAGAATTGATAAACAGGTAGTGTATGCCCTTAATAATATTATAGTCTACTAGAAGAGCCATACGTTAAATAACTCTATTATAAAGCATATGGTAAGGGTAAAATAGAAACTATTTATAAAGAATAGAGGATGCACAGTGAGTTGTTTATGGATACAGGTCAGTTACAGGCAGTAACTTCTGACCCAGGTATTAAAGGACAAATAGGAGCTTACTGGGCACATAAGGGGTTGATGGAGAGGGCATTCCAAGCAAAGGAATAATGAGGTCGAAGGAGGAGAGAGATGTTGAGCTTGGTATGTCTAGAAAACTATTCAGGCTGTGGGCAGATGCCAGGAATGAGGTTGGAGAGTTTGGCTGGGGAAAGTCTCATACTCCAAGGATAAGTAGTTTAAACTTTACTATGTACAGATACTCTAAAGGGAAATACTTGATTAAATATGGTGTGTGTTATTATGTGTATTCACTTGGGCATTGCTGGGAAGATAGTACTGGAGGGAGTGAGACTGAAGGCAGAAATCCAACTAACCTGACATGAGAATGGTCCAGATGAAGACCTGAATCAAGACAGACAGTGGCACAGGTAGTGGGGGTCAAGAGGAGGGGGTTTAGTGGAATATTTAAAAGTTGGTATCTGAAGAAGGAAGTGATGAGTAGAGAAACTTAGGATGGTTTTCAGCGTTCTGGTCAAAACGTCTTGCACAGCCCCGCTCCAAGGGTTACCCTGACTCCCCAGCTGTGGTGGCCTGTGCCCTCCCTGATCATTAAGTATTAGCAAGATGTTCGCCAGCCGCCTTTCTGTACGAACATGGTTTTTACAGGCTAATTTATAAGTTTATTTCTAACGTACATTTGCTTACCCGAATGCATTCCGGAAGTTTGTCTTAAAGGGGTTGCCTTGATTTTTAAAAGGTGGGGGTGGTTAATGGTTGTGGGGTTCGCAGTTTGTGGAATTATGGGTGTTGACTGATTTGTATGATGCCAGCCTCAGAACCAACACTCAGTGAGTGGTAGGTATTAATAATCATTATCATTATTCTTTCCAAAAGTCTGTCCTGTGTGTTTGGACCATGCTTAGTTTTTCCTTTCTCACTGTCTTGGGTGGTTAGATGACATCACTGCTTTCCTCACTTCCAATTCACTAACCAGCTCCTCCTTGTATGTCAAAATCCAGTATGGAGTGATGGTTATCCCACCTTTTTCCTCAAGCTCTCTGGGGTGAAATTTACAGCATGTCAAATTTAGCAGTCTTTAATGCTTTGTTTCTAGGCCAATGAATGCTTACAAAGGTATTCGAGTAGTTAAAACCTCTCATTTCAGGTATGTTTTGCTTCTGTGCTGATTTTTTGATCAGAGACTTCTTGGCCAGATAATTTATAGTCAACTGCAATAAATTCTGTTTTTTTGTGTGTGTGTTTTTCCCCCTTTGGTTACCCTCAAATGATCTGAAATAATTGACATTTAATGCTTTTTCATATGAAATTCCATTGGCATGTTAATGTTAAGTATCATTGTATCACAATTAGGCAACATCTATGAGATTATTTTACTACTTTGTATTATAACTGCATATTCAACGTCCGGATCACCCGTCCTCTAAATTCATTCATTCATTCAATAAATGTTCTGAGCTAGTCACTAAGCAATATGTTGGGATACAGCAGTGTTTCTGTTCTCAGGAAGCTGCATTCTAGTGGAGGAGACAAAAACTGAAACATAAGTTTAAAAAAATATATAATATAGGAGGTTGTAACTAGTGCTCTAAAGAAGACTGAAGAAGGATAAAGGATGAAGCACGTCCCCAGAAGGGAGTGTGAGATGGAAAATTGGGAAAGGTCTTTCCGAGGACATAAATGTCAGCAGATACAGAATGAAGTGCGGGAAGAGAAGAGCACACTTTGAGAAATGCTCCATGGAGAGGAATAGCAAGTGCAAACGCCCTGAGGTGAGGGTTGGCCTGATGTCCTTAGGAAAGCAAGGCAGTGTGGTTGAAGCCAAGTAAGTGCCCGGCAAGAAGGGAGCTGAGGTTGGAGGAGGAGCTGGGGACCTGAACAGTTAGAGCCTTGGCTTTTAGGCAATGCAGATAGGATGCCACAGGGTTTTGAGTAAAGCAGTAAAATATTGGTCTTATGTCATCTTGAGATTCTATTATTTCTGTCCCCATTATATTGTAGCTTCTTTTCTGGATCATGAGAACTAATCAAAATTGCTGAGTATTCCATGAAAATGTTTTACTAGAGAATGATGCCTCATAGGTAATTTAAGTTCAAATCTCTAAATTTATCCGCCTTTATTTACTTCAAGTGAACAGAATGCCAGAATGGATAACATTGTTTCCTTTAAATTTAATCATATGTTTTAAAGAAACATGTGTCTCCAGATAGAGACATAAGCCGACCCAAAACCCCAGTGCTGTCTGTGTACACTTAAACAGAAATACTTTAGGAACTGCAAGCTATCTGCGTGATGATGTTGGCATCATTTCCTTTGTCCATAATGCAGTGTTGATGCTGTTCACAGATGCATTTGACTTTTATTGAAAGTGACTTTAAAGAAAAAGGCAACTTGAATTTTTCCTTCCCAAATTAGAGTGCAAGTTATAGCACATTTTTTTCACATAATTTGGAATCTCATAGTTAATGTGTCCTATCCAGAGAAGACTACACTGGAAAGGGTAAGAAGAGGGAAAAAGAAAGTGTCCTCAGTGTCTAGTAGTGCGTGGTTAATGTTCTAAGTACCACTGAGGAGAGTCAGCCAGCACATCCCTGTCCTTAATGTGACCAGGTGTCTTCCTGGGGCATATATTTGTCTGCTGAGATTGACATCTTGAAAGGGTAATATTTTGCAAAATGAGACTATCATTAAGTCATCAGTGCTGAATTCTGCCTTCATAACTCAGTGTGGATATCTGCTAAAATCAAAGTTAATTTGAAAAGTAAACTGCAAAGAGAAATATAGCATGAGTTCTACTTTGTTGAAGACAAATGAACATTTTTGTAAGTCAGCAAACTGAGATAGAATGAGGTTTGGATAATTGCGAAGTACCTTTTTAAAAACTGCTGTGCAAATAAAGAAATAGTTTGGATGGGGAATTCTGGCCAAAAAATATGTCAGTAAAATAAGAAAGTACTATGCAAAATTCATTGGAAAATTAATAAAAGAGACATAATTTGTGGGAAAAAACCTAGAATCGTATAATAATGTCACATTGCTAGAAGGCTTAAATATCATAAAAAGAAATAAAATTTTAAAGACTTTAAGGAATTATATTGTTTTATATACATTAGTTATCTTTCTCAGTAGTAGGAGTTGTTGAAACAAACTTAACATCAAAACTAGCAGAAAACATGGGGCAACTGGATGGCTCAGTGGGTTAAAACCTCTGCCTTCGGCTCAGGTCATGATCCCAGGGTCCTGGGATCAAGCCCCGAATCTGGCTCTCTGCTCAGCGGGGAGCCTGCTTCCCTCCCTCTCTCTCTCTGCCTACTTGTGATCTCTGTCTGTCAAATAAATAAATAAAATCTTAAAAGAAAAAAAACTAGCAGAAAACAGAATGAAGTATCTCAAAGTCTTTTATTTTATTTGCTCAATAATTATAGGGCCAAAGCAAACAAACAAAAACAAAAAAATCTGCTTTGGGTAGGGAATCCATTCTATTTCTGTGCAAAAACACCAGGACTGTACTGAGATTCAACTCTTTCTTGGTTTATGCCTAAAGCACTATTTATATTTGCCATATTCTTTGTAGGGATTAAGCAAAATATGACTGAGCACTCATGATGAGCAGATGCTGTAGGTACCGGATACCATAGAGAATGCAAAAAGGATGTCTTTGTCCTCTAATTGCCTAATCAAATTTGGGATGTGTGAACACTGCTATATTAGGAATTAGGAGTCTTGGGCCTGACCCTGTCACTAACTGGTTAAACCTCCTTTAACAGACCATCTAAATCTAAGACTGACTTTCCACCTTCACAAAATACTTTGACCGCGAAACACTTTCTTTAAAAATGTTTTTCGTATGTCAGATATTCATATCATTTCATATCATTCATATCACTTCATTTCATTTCAATTTTCCTGTCATATTATTTATAATATGTGTTAATGTATTTAGCCTTATATATATGTAAGCTTTTACACAGGTAACCTTATAACCAGGTATAGAGTTGAGTATGTAACATAATATGTAACTATATAAAAGTAAGTATGTATTTATTGCAAATATAAAGGACTAGTAGAAAGACAAGTCTAATAAGATTTCAGACAAAGTGATATGTCTTTGTTGTAGCAATAGCTACATTTACATACACTTACTATGTCAGATAGTGTGAGTGGTGACTAAAAATGTCACACAATAAGCCAGTGAGTAGATGTCTTCTCTCTGTTTAGTTTGTTGAGGTGCAGTTGGTTGTCCAAAAATGATGCATTCGATGGCGGTAAAGCCAAGATTTGAATCAAGTCGGATAAACACAGGCACTCACACACTCAACCACAACACCAAACACCCCTCAAAGGGATTGACTGGAGATGAGCCTGGAGAGGTGGGATGGAACCAGACTGTCATGAGAGGAAGGGGTATAGTGGTGTCATGAGAGGAAATGTAGATTTTTTTTTTTTTTTTTTTAAGGCAAAAGACAGCCTTTGATGATTTCTGCCCAGAGAAGTGTCATGGTAAAAGCAATGTATAAGATTACTATGATCTCAAATTAACAGAAGTGGAAATACAATTGCTCATTTATTAATGACCTGTTTTACATAACACAGAATAATGAAGACAGAGTCCTTGCTGGTTTGAGGTTTTTTGTTTATTTTGTTTTGTGGGAGGTTATTTATTTTATTTACTTGGTTTTTTTTTTTTTTTTTTTGTGGACTGTGAGTTATAATGAGCTTTCCAAATTTATACACGCCTACTCCTAGCCCATGGAGAGTAGTAAATTGCTCTTGTTCTCATGACACATTTAGATTAGAAGAAGTAGAAAGAGGGGAGCAGGTCTACATCGACTAATTAAAACTAATGTGGTATGATGAGCTTTCGAAAAGAATAAGATCGGCAACAAGGAAAAGAAAAAATAGCACAGAGGCAGGCACCTAACCCAGGGACAGTGGTGACTAGGCCCTTCCAGAGGGTTTCAGCCTTCTCCTGCTCAGAAGGCCTAGCCTTTGTTTCGGTTGGGTGGGGAAGGGCGTGTGGTGGTGAGGTGGTCCACAGAGAGCTGTGGAAATGACAAGACTCCCCAAACCATATGTAAGAGAGCACAGACATGTTCCTGTGCCTTCACAAACTAGCTGGGCACCAGGCTTGCCAACTGCATGCCCTTCCTCAGCCCCTGAGACAACCAGCTTTGCGACTCCTTATTGAATGTGTTCTTAGAGTTGCGTTTCAAGGCATGATTTCAGTCAGATCACCATCCCTCCCTCCATCTTGCCTTTTAATTGCTTTGTGATGAAATGATCTTAGGATCAAAAAGTAATTTAGCAGTCCTCTATTCTAGACAATGGCAGAAAATCCCCCTACCGAAACCACCCCCCCCCAAGTAGGGGGATTTTCTACAGACTTTACTCCATTAAGCAAGTATTTATTGAGCCTCTTTTTTATGTAAATACAAGGACACCTATTAAGATAGACATTTCCTTACAGTTAACAAAAAACAGTATCTTATTTCACCAATTCGAAAATGCACTCTTTTCATATTGTACCTTCTCTGAAATTTGCATGGGTCTCGGAATCACTGTTGGTCAAGCAATAGGCACGATATAGCTGTCGTTTTCTGCTCGGGCATGAGCTCAATTATAGCCATTTATTTTGTCTCTGAATTATATGCAGTGCCGGAACTGCATGAGTTAAGTTTAATTGCTGTTTACGGTGTCTTCAAAAATATTTCGCATTGAAACTAAATGTTATTGTGTAGAGAGGCAGAGAAACGTGGTGGTGAGGCACACACACACATTTAATATAGAGAAGAAAATATTCATTAATTGGACAACTGTCTATAATTACCTATTTTTCCACAAAGCAAAAAAAATATGCTTTACATGAACTGAGAAATGACGATTTCTGTTAGCCAATGAAGCCCCCGGCACATTTTCCTACCAGCATAAAAGCGGAGGATTGCCTATCGTACCCCAGACAAGAAAGTTCAGCACCAAAATCCTGGTTTTGATACTGCAGCATTCTTTTAGTTTTTTAAAGATTTTATGTATTTATTTGACAGAGAGAGAGAGAGAGAGACAGAGTGAGCGAGCACAGAAGCAGGGGGAGCTGCAGGCAGAGGGAGAGGGAGAAGCTGGATGTGGGGCTCCATCTCAGGATCCCGGGATCCTGACCCGAGCCGAATGCAGAAGCTTAACCAACTGAGCCACCCAGGAGCCCCGGGAGCATTCCTTTAAAATACACCGCATCTTGAGCACTTTGGATAGTACAGATGGTGATACCTTGTGAAAAAACATAAATGTTTCTGAAATGAGAAAGGATTCTAATGAGTCAAACTCAATGAGAGGAAGGTTTAGAAATGCATTATTCAATATTTCTCTTAGAAAGTATAAAATAAGCATTTTAAGTGGTAAAAAAACATTTCATAATTTGCTTATTTTAGTGATACCTGAAATACTAGTGTACCTTATGACCGGTAGGGTCTTAAGGTCATTGAAATACAGCAGTGACAGTCACAATGCTTTTTAATCCTTAGCCATGCAAGGTGAAATGCTATTATTTTAGTTTTATTGAGAGAACAGAGACGTGACTAGTTCAAGATCTTGGGAAACTCATAGCTGGTTAGTGGTAGCTGCTGCTTGAAGTAGGATTCAAACTGTTTGCCCAAAATAAGTTTCCCCAAGTGAAGGGAATCCTTAGTCAAAAATAAGAAAATGAAGGGAGGGCATAGGGATATAATGGAATTACAATAGCGACTTGGTGCCTCATACTTGACATAAATATTTCTTGTGTAGTCATGAGCTCATTATGCTGCCATACTAGCCATTCCATTCTGCTTGTTTTCTTGTTAGCTATGCATTTTTTTTTTAAATACTGGACAAATAGGCTCCCTTTTAACTTTCACTCATTTGCCTTTATTCTATCTTCCCAAAAAACAGAAAATAAGCCTAACGTTTCATCCATAAAAGCCTCTCAAATACTTGAGAGCAGTTAGTTCTTATGTTGCCATCCTTTTTTTTTTTGTTTTTTTTTTTCCTGGACTGAGTAGCCCCTCTTTTTCTTCTAAACCATGTTTTCAAGGTCTAAAATAATGTTTGTCGTATGCCTTTAGGGCATTCTAGTTTGTTGCTGTGTGCTTAACAATAAGGAGTTCAAAATGAGCTGCTGCATTTGGAGTTTCACCACAGACGCAGCACACAGCGAATCTGTAGCCAACTAAAATTTCCAGGGCCCTTTCAAGGTCATGGTCATGGACCCAGGCTCCTCACATTTGCTTTTTTATTTTTTATTATTTTATTTATTTGTCAGAGAGAGAGAGAGAGAGAGAGAGAGAGCGAGCGCAAGCAGGGAGAGTAACAGGCAGAGGGAGAAGCAAGCTCAACGCCTGAGCAAGGAGCTTCATTACGAAAGTTTTTTATGTCATCTCTCAGGGCATATATCCTAACTCTTACTGGGAAAAGACAACCTGGAAGAGTTTGCAGCCCAGACAACTGCATATGGAGGGTGGTTCACTATGAAGACTTGAGCCCTGAGGGCAGGGAGGCCTATTCACATGGCAGAGATAAGGTGGCTGACAGGAATAGTCCTCCTGAGTAGCTTGGGCCTGTGTTTGAATTTTAGCTTTGCTACCTACCAGCTTGAGTGAGTTGCTTAAGCTTTCTCAAATTCCCATCTGGAAAATGATGATATATAATGGTACCTACCTCCTATGGTTATTTCAGGATTAATTGATCTCAAGTATTTAAAATGCTTAGAAAGACTGCTTGTCATATTTTAAGAACTTAAAATGTTCGTGTGTGTGTGTGTGTGTGTGTGTGTGTGTGTCTGTCAGCCTGTCAAATTCTAATAATTGAGTGATAAATCTAGTATACTTGTTTCCTAGGGCTGCCATAACAAAGTTACACTAACTGAGCCATTTAAAACAACAGAAACTTATTGTCTAAC
Source organism: Mellivora capensis (assembly GCA_004024625.1). Classification (NCBI taxonomy): domain Eukaryota; kingdom Metazoa; phylum Chordata; class Mammalia; order Carnivora; family Mustelidae; genus Mellivora; species Mellivora capensis. Next base: position 43,063 of record PISX010001436.1, on the reverse strand, counting down.
AGTTCTGGAGGCTAGAAGTCTGAAATCAGGATGTTGGCAAGGCCATGTTTGTTCTGAAACCTCTAGGGGATATCCTTCCCCACCTCTTCCAGCTTTTGGTAGCCCCAGGCCTGCCTTTGCTTGTAGCAGCAAGACTCCGGTCTCTGCTTCTGTCTTTACATGGCCTTGTGTCTCTAGGTCTAAATTTTTCTCTTACGAGGACACCAGTCAGACCCGGATCAGGGCCCATCCTCATGGAGTATGATCTCATGTTAATCTGATTGCATCTGCAGAGAGACCCTAGTTCCAAATAATTTACATTCATAGGTACCAGGGGTTAGGACTTCAGCATCTTTTTGGGGGACACAATTCAACTCCTAATACCTAGTAACAGAGAAGTTCAAGATGGAGGAACTGGATATCTAGAAGCAAGCAGATGTCATCATTAGGGACCTGGGGAAGATCTGAGAACAGGTGGTGGGTTGAGACTGAGCCAATGAATAGGCATTAGGGGTTTCTGTAAGTAGGTAATATAGCCCAAACCAAGCCCCTGGGCTTAAAAGTAAGGGAGAACAAGATTTCAGGTCCCTGTGGGGACAAATCTGGAACCAAATTGTAGAGGACCTACAATACTGAACACCTAGGTTACTAAGATCTAAGTTATAAACCCAAAATTGGTGCTGCGGATTCTGTTCACTTTTGGAACTGCCTCTCCTCAAACATGGAATCAATAGCCTCTTGGCAAGCCTGAAGTATTCATACAGTTTTAACAGCCTTCATGGAAGCAGCATTGTAGATTTTGATTCCATGGCCAATTTCCAACACAGATAGATTTTCTTATGTAGGAGGCATTTGGGGGTACCTGAGTGGCTCAGTGGGTTAAGCCTCTGCCTTCAACTCAGGTCATGATCCCAGAGTCCTGGGATCGAGCCCCATATCGGGCTCTCTGCTTGTCAGGTCTCTGCTTCCTCCTCTCTCTCTGCCTGCCTCTCTGCCTACTTGTGATCCCTGTCAAATAAATAAGTAAAATCTTAAAAAAAAAAAAAAAAAAAAAAAGGTGTTTGAAGACTCCTAGGGAAGAGAATGTGCTTATTTTCTGAGTGAAACACTTAACTAAGAATTTGCTCTGTATAGTCATTAGACGCTGTCTGCTCTTGAGAGCTCGAGTCGTGGGTAAGCAGGAGTTTGTTAGGTCTCTGAAGTTTTTAAAGATACTATGAAGAAAAGGTGCATCATACATAGAGGCTTATTATGATAATCCATGTGTTTGTACCATCAGTATTTCCAGAGTAACCAGTCTTGATTTCCCACGTAGAAGAGTCTGACGGCAAGTAAGAAGCAATATGGCTGAAGTACGAAGAAACTCATCTCTTTTGTGTTTTAGTCAAAAAGTCTTTTGTAAATACCATATTAATGACAACTGTGGAAAGAGAAATATGGAAAGTGTGCTTAACATAGGCTTTTCTAATCCTTACAGGAATTGGAATCAACGAAGATTAGATCATCCCCTAAGTGGGTTTTTATATAGTTGTTTCGTTTCCAGTTTTCCATCCCTTTCCAACACTTGATCTTTGTATGAAAACTGCTGCCATCTTCAGAGACATGAGTCATGGTACTTAAAATGTTTTCACCATATTTTAGACATCACAGGATACAGTAGGAGAAGAGTAGAGTCTTGGCATCCACAATTTTTTACATTCTAAGACTTGACCTTTCACAGTGGTTCATTACATGTTTAATTTAGCTCATGCACTAGGCTAGCGGATCCTTCAGTGTCTGAATTACATTTTGCCTTTTTTTCTTTTTTTAAGTACTGTGTGTCTTTTTACCTGTATATCTGTGTGTATGTATGTGTATTTTTCTGTGATAAAGAAAAAAGACCATGGGGCGCCTGGGTGGCTCAGTGGTTTAAAGCCTCTGCCTTCGGCTCAGGTCATGATCCCAGGGTCCTGGGATCCAGCCCTGCATCGGGCTCTCTGCTCAGCGGGGAGCCTGCTTCCCCCTCTCTCTCTGTCTGCCTGCCTCTCTGCCTACTTGTGACCTCTGTCAAATAAGTAAATAAATAAAATCTTTAAAAAAAAAAAAAGACCATAAAAAGAGCCAATTCCATTGGTAGTGAGAAGGGGTGAGGCGACAAATATAACTAGAAGGAAAGGCTTTAGATAAACTGAAGAGTGGAATGTCATCTTCAGGGATTTGGGTCTGTAATAGAAGTGATTCCATCATGCATTCTGTGCAGACACTACATAAAGTGAATATTAAACTGTTTCAGTGAGTTGTCCAGTTGTTGCCATGTTGCTCAAATAAGGGCTTAAAACTCTAGCAAAGGCTACTGAAGTGATCCTTAAGGTAAACAGAAGTACAAGAATTCCAACCATTTTTTTTTAAAGACAAACAAACCCCTTTTTGTGTTTGCCTAGAATATTTCTCCCATCCCCATTCCTTTTATATAACAGATGTCACCTGTTCATATCAGGAAGTCGGGGTGGGCACAAGACTCAGGACTGGCCCGCCGGCATGCACTGTTCCGTGGACATAGGTTCTGAGTCATGAGTGAGCAGGGGAAATGCAGGGGGAAATGCAGGGGAGAAGTTATTCCACGGCTAGTTGGGCTGGAATTGGTGAATCTACCTCTTAACTCAGCGTTCTGGCAGGATGTGATTTGGAAGATACTTGGAGTAAGTCTAACTGGTAGGAGAAAATAAGACCAGTGTGCAGAGAAGCTGATATGAAAAGGAAAGTTAGGTTTTGTGTAAGCTCAAATCCATTTGTGCCCGAAACCAGTGCTCATGCTTAACTACATTTCATGGAATAATATGCTTAATAACGTTTTCGGGTTATAGGATTTTCAAAGATCTTGGGAACAGATCTTTTATGTGGCTTAAGGTTCTATGTTATCTTATTTTTCCTCACCTGCATGCAAACAAGCATTTACACTTCATTGTTATGTTTGAGGCTTTGGTGGATTTTGAGTCTCTGCTTTAGGACACACTGTAACTCTTTGCTTCATTTTAAATACATTGTATTCACAAGCAGTGGAAAGCATTGTGTGTATCAGTTAGTAATTCAGAAACCCGTCCATGTTAAGTTACTTCAATAATGAATATCAGTTACAGGACTTTATAAGCAATGGGATTTAAAAGTGTTGTAATAAAAATGTGCTGCTCGACATAAAAATTCTAATTTCTGTATGATCTATTTATGTGTATTTTTAAAAAATATTCTGCAGCTGTTTTGTTCTGATTCAATCACGTTGTGTGAAAAGAGGTGAATAAGAAAGCAATGTCGCCTTTCTTGTGGTTTGCATCTATAGGTTTAACATTGGGACTATCACCCTTTACCTAGCATTAAATAAAAGAAAGCAAAATATTAGTGTAATATATACAAAACTCTTTATCCAGCCAGTGATATTTTACCTTTGAAATATTATTGTAATCACTTACTAAGGGGAGGTGGGCAACTCCAATCAAGTGGAGCTGACAAGAGCTGTGATATTCTGGAGATAGGAAACTTACCTCATGTTGAGTTACTGACTTGTGCCAGTTACTACATTATCAGATTTAATCTGCACGACCGCTGTGTATGATAGGTGCTGCTGCCCTGATTCTACGCATTAGGCACTTGAGACTTAGAGAAATAGAGTGACTTACCAGGACGAAGATAGTCTTCCTCTTGCCCAAATCAAATTCTTTTCATGGCTCCTCTTTGGATGAAGTTCCTATTTCCTAACTTGGATGAAAACATCCGTGTTCTCTGGCCATTGGTAATCTTAGCAGCTTCATCTCTTTTCATGACCTTCCCAGACTCCAAATTCACAGATATGCTTTCACTTCCTAAATTAATGCCTCACGTTGTTCTTCTGAGCAATATTTCCTGCCCGTGGCCCAACCATTCTGTCACTAACTGCTCCTAATTATTCAGATTTCAGCTTAAGTACCATATCGTCTGGGAAACTTTACCAAGTTTACCATGCCAATTGCATTGTTCATTCATTCATTCATTCATTCATTCATTTATTTGTTCAGCGACTATTTATTGAGGGTTCCCTAAGTGCCAGGTGGTATGCTGGCCTCTAGGATTACAACAGTGAACAAAGAAGAAGAAAAAAAAATCTCTGCCTTTAGAGCTTGTATCCTAGTAATTTTACTTATTTAGTTCATTGTCCTTCTTACATGCTACTTTTATGAAAGCATTAGTTATGTCTAAGTTCTGTTATGTTCTTAGGGTCTAACACCCTAACATTCTTAGGGTCTAACCCAACATTCTTAGGAATGTTGTAGGCATGTACTATTTACAGAATCAGGGCATACATGAGTGACTTCATTTATTATATAATTTTGAATGGTCATAGAGAAGTATAAAAATATCATAGTACGCCCCTTTGATCTTTTCACATTGCCACCACTGTAGTATCAGACCTCGTCTTGTGACTTAATTATTGCAATGAACCTCTAATTGAAAACCACCTGGCTTTCAATTCTTCCACACCATTGCATTTTCCCCAAGAGCTTTCAGATTTATCTTCTTACATTACTGGGATTGTTTTCCTTCTCCTTAAAACATCACATGCAAGAATCCAAGGCCCTTCACAATCTAACTTATCACCTCTGTTTCACATATACCCTCTGATCAAAATTTTTTTTTTTCTTTTTGCTATTTATCCTGGTTCATTTGCCTGTTCTTACCCAAGGATCCCTTCCTCTTATTCTCAATTGATTACAAATTTTTATGAACGCTGCAAGTCACTTCCCTTTGGTTAAGTCTTCTTTGATAATGTCAACCAACCTTCATTTACAAATTTCTGATTTTCTGTTAAGCCTTCTATTTCAGTATTAATTGTAAATAAATTTTAAGCAGCAGAATCTAAGCACTTCACCCTTACCCCCAACACAACGCTCACCCAAACACACCAAGAAATTTTCCAGGGAAACTTCAAGTATGAGACATGATAAAAGTAGACCTTATTGTTGTAATGAGCCCTAACACTTCTCATGCACCCTTTTGGCTCTGAAGAACACATTGAAGCCAATAGATGACCTTAGTCACACTGGTCTTTGCTTGCTCTTATCATTAGCGAGAGAAAGCTCGAAAGTGGTCAGGATGACTTAGCACTACAGAGAGGAATATTACTTATTCATGAAACATAAGGAAAGGATCATACTTGCCATGAGAGCCACAGCACACATTGCAAGCTCTATGTGTTTGGCTTCTTCCTTCTTCCCAGGTAGTATCTGTAGAACAAAGAGAGTACAATTGATTTCTTCTTATCTCTAGTGATTTTATCTTGTCTCTAGTTCTGAGACATTTGAAATGTTAAGGAGCCTCTTGACTAGATCCCTCTGCACTGGGTTTTAGCCATCTACATTTCCCAAGTCTAGAAGCCAGAGAGTGAAGATCATGGTCAAAGGTCAGTGTTTTCTTACTGATGAAAGGTCAGATCCTTAGACTTTTGCAGTTGGAAGCCCCATCTGGTCCTTATTCATATCTGTAAGTCTTATATCCCAAGTACGCTCTGTCTTTCTTAAAGGAATTGATTATTTTTATATTCCTTTACTATAAAATTACATCTTATTCTTGAATTATTTCATATTTATATAAACTTGTCTTACCATCATTGAAAGTGACTATTTTTTAATTTTCCATAGCACCTATCACGTGGGAGGTATTTTGTCTGCTAATTAAGACTAAAGAGAATATCCTAGTTTATAGTTAGCTATTTATTTGGGATTTTGGCCAATTTGTCCCTTCTAACATGTGAACTCTCTTGTAAAGTATCAAAACATCACAGGAGAAATCCAGTGTCCTTTTGAAAAATGTAGTGCAATTTGTAATAGGGCTAATAACAAAGAGACATAATATTTTAAAATCAGCCTCATATGTATTAAGAACACTTGAAAGTCATATTTAAAATACCTTAAATGAATATGGATGGTGGAAAGAGTTCTGGAGATTTAATAAAGCAGGTTTAAAATGAAATGTAACTTAAATTATGTGATTTTATAAAATAAACTTTTCCCTAGTAAAATCAGTTTAATAATTCACCAAACACATTATGAAATTTTTTGTTTTTCAATTTCTTTATATTTTGTCAAGGGAAAGGAAAAGAGTTGATTGACAAACCTGATTGATCCTTTTAGCATTTCAAATATATAATAAGCATTCATCATTTTTTAATCAATGAAAAATAAACTGAATTTGAAAATGATTATTAATGAATCACAGTATAAGATGAGTTATTAGCAGTGGTTTTGTTTTCCAAACACCTGCATTAGTTTGCCATGATTCCTTAGTTTATATGCTTTATACAACATGTTAGAGAAACATGATTTTTGCATAATTTAATAGATATTTGTCAAATGGTGAAGAGACATAAGATATAATTCATGCTCAAATTGGTGACAAGCACATATATAAATGTACAAAATATACAGAGATGTGGGTGCTTGACCTAGGTCAGTTTAGGACTGTGACCCCAATTTGTATTCATTGAGATAAACAAAACTGATGATTTTATCACTGTGGAATATAATCAGCTCCACAAGAGGAATATTCAATTGAATGGATATTAGTTCTGACATTAAAATATGAAATTAATTATTTAAATTTAAAAATTTGTAAATTGATGCCTCCTTTGGATAAACAACACACTCTCATGCTTTCTTAATGTAATTTGAAATTTCAAAATAAAAAACATAAAAAAGTATATGTAAAGTAATTTTAACTTGACATTTATTTTTAGAGAAACTATATATCCTTCTGCCTCTGTTAGGAAGTTTGACAGATGGCAAAGAGGCAATGAAATGATTCACTTATATAAATGTTTATGGGAGAACTAACTCGTAAACCCATATTTCTTGACCATAGGAGAGTGCTCCGAGCTTCAGAATGGAGAGGCAATACTTGGATGCCAGAAAGCTAACACTTTTCAATACCATTTTGGATGCATCTGTTTTCTCAAGTACACGCTTAAGTTCTTGAGACCAAATTCCAAGCCTTTCATTTATGTTTGTTTATATTGTCCCAATATATTCTAACATAAATAAGAAATTGTCAGTCTTTGGGGGGGTCCTTATTCATCCTTTTAATACAGTTTATTTAGCAAATATTACACCTTTTAATGGTTTGGTTATTTTTTCAGTTATTTCTCAAAGATTTTTAAAAATGTTTTATTTGAGAGAGAGAGAGAGAGAAAGCATGGTGGGGGCGGTGAGTAGAGAGAGAGAGAAGCAGGCTCCCTTGGCAGGGAGCCTGGCATGGTGCTTGATCCCAGGACTCTGGGACCATGACCTGAGCTGGAATCAAGGCAGACACTTAACCAGCTGAACCATGCAGGCACCCCTGTTGTTTCACATATTTAACTGAATAAATTCTGGAATATCTGAATGAAAGACAGATAGGGGATTGACAGATTAAGGAAAACTAGTTAGAATTTAAAAATGGGCTCATTGCCTTGTCAGAATTATTTTCCAGAGAATACGTTTTCTTAACTAATTTTCAAATGAAAGTGTTCTAGCATGCCTGAGTTATTCATCTATTTTTAACAATTGGTCAATTAAAAATTAAAAATTCCATTTCCAAATATACCTCATATGACAAGTAAGCTTACATATTTTTACTAAAGAAATTTAATCCTTCTTTCTATTAAGTCATTTAAGTATTATCTTTTAGGAATAGCACTCACTAGCTTTGTTCCCTTACTAGTAGGCATAAATAGAGCTGCCTACTTGAAATTCAGTGCTAGATAAAAACTCCTTTTCCGATAAGCCCACTGGCTATAATTGCCAATTTAATGATGAATATGGGGACTTTAGAATTAAATATCACTAGCTTGCTTTCCTTGAGTTTTTAAAATATTAGAAACAAAATAATCTTTTAAATTGTCCAAACTTGAGGAGTATCATAATAATAATAAGAAATGATTCATTTATTCACCACCTAGAATATTTTTTTAATTGAGTTTTCCAGAATTCTAAGAAGAGTTGTTTTGTTTTATTTTGTTTTTGATCCATTTGGTGCAATACCTTATATTCCTTCTATTTACTATGTCACTTCCAGCTTAATTTAAAACATTACTGCCATTACACAGCCATACAACAGAGTGGTCTTGTAAATGATATTTGCTACAAAGGAAAATGAGGCGAACTAGAAACTCGCCGTGGTGCTGTTACCCCCTGAAAGATTGGTAATATCACTAAAGCCATTTGGCGATATTTCCACTCTTAGAAAATTGCAGTTGTGGAGCACGAGACCAAGTCTCTTTGACTTCACCCTCAATAGCTTTCAATATATGATAGCATAGATTTGGATAAAAAGTGGAAAAAAATGAACAATTTTTTGTATATTTTATTTATGGCTAGGGTGAGTACAGGTACTTAGATCATCTAGCTAAATCTGGCAAAATATTCATGATATTTCTTAGGCAGATGCCATCTGGAATAGCTACCATGACTATTTCGTGTTGTGTCTGTACAGTCCATGGACCACAGCCTGCTAAGCTTTTTTTTCTCCCTTATATTACTTTATTTAATTAAAGAAAACATATCGAGTAAGGTCTCGTGTGAAGTCTCCTACAGATGAGGCATCTGAGACCTCCTAGAAAGATTAAGTAGCTTGTCCTAGTCAGATGGGGTGTCGTGTTTTTACAAAACAAAATGATGAAAGCATAAGGAAAAGTAGTAGAAAAAAGAGTAGAGTGTGAATGTATATGGAAAGGGGGAGGTTGAAAAAGCAAATTGGAAAAATCTACATATTCAATAGGTAGTAAAGCTGATTTAGGGAGAAGAAAGATAATAATTAACTAAGAAAGCCATAGTTCATTGACCAGGATCCATCAGGAGGAATACACATACATACCAAAAAACTAACAAAAAGCAATTACACAACCAGGCAGTCTAGCTTCGCAGTCTGCGTACTTAACCATTGCACTCTACTGCCTCCTCTCAAGGATGAAATACCACATCCCAGAGTACTGTGACCACAGCAACCAAATAGTTAAAAAACAACAACAACAAAACAACAAAACAAAACAAAACAAACCTCCAGAAATACACAGATGGGAACACTACTAAGGCATAGATCTGTAACCCCCAGATCTGGTTATAGTAATGAAAGCCCATGTTTCAGGTCTGGAGGGAGTTCACTGGGTTCTGAAATCTGGGATCAGTATTTCAAAAAGTGAAGAGAACAATCATTTATTTACTAATAGTATATCTAAGTATGTAAATCATCAAATTTATTTATATTTGACTGAAGTCACATCAATGAATAGTGTTCATCCAGTACTCCTGATTGCTGATGACAATCAAGGGCTTGGTGAACTACATAATATAAATAAATCCACGTATCACATAACCAACCAATAGTTTCCAGGTCTGACCAAACTTGGACACATGAACAGAGTGATGACCAAATTTAATTAAATAATTCTGTAAGTATTGTACATACTTATAATTGCTATTAGTCATTAGTATCACAGTCATGACCATGACTTATATAATAATAATTATGCATTTTGTTATAAGCTGGATTGATGCTGAGGTGGAAAAATAGTGATAGTTAAAAAAAGTACATTCTTTTTTTTTTTAAAGCATAGTAACTATCTTTTTTTCTTAAGATTTTATTTATTTATTTGACAGACAGAGATTACAAGTAGGCAAGGGAGGCAGGCAGGGGTAGAGAGGAGGAAGCAGGCTCTCTGCAGAGCAGAGAGCCTGATGTGGGGCTCGATCCCAGGACCCTGGGATCATGACCTGAGCCGAAAGCAGAGGCTTTAACCCACTGAGCCACCCAGGTGCCCCAAAACAAATACATTCTTATTTAATAAATTAAATTCTTCCAGTAAACAAAATCTTGTAAAGCATTCAACCCAGGAAGGAAAAAAAAATCAAACAATAATTTTGATGGTGAGAACACTTATTTTTAGGACAAAAAAAGCCACATAAATTTCAATAATTTATTTTTCTATTGATTGGAATACACTGTATATATATATTATGGTGTAGTACCCATAGTACAACCAAACATATTGTCTGGTTCTTCTATAACATAGTTTAAAAATGTTGACTATTCTAGTTTCTTTCCATCAGATTATCATTATCAACTGAGATTTGGGGATTTAGGGGATTTAGTACTGTACTGTTACTATTAGAATCCATAATATATTTTCCTTTTTTTTTTCAGTTGTCCTGTTTTATTTCTCATTGTCACTGGTGAACAGGGAGTTTATTTATCCTCATAGAACAGCATCATACATCGGGCTCCTTGCTCGGCAGGGAGCCTGCTTCTCCCTCTGCCTCTGCCTGCCACTCTGTCTGCCTGTGCTCGCTCTCTCTCTCTCCCTCTCTCTCTGACAAATAAATAAATTTAAAAAAATTCAAAAAAAAAAAAAAGAACAGCATCATAAATATAAAGTGTTTGAAATCATTGCTACTAATCTGCAGTGGTGCTGTCATTGTTCCATAATTTCATAGCTTTTTTTTTTCCTTTAAAATTATTGAAATTTCATGGGGTACCTGGGTGGCTTAGACAGATAAGTGTCTGCCTTAGGCTCAGGTCATGATCTCAAGGTCCTGGGATCAAGTCCCATGTTGGTTGAGCTCCCTGCTCAGCAGGGAGCCTGCTTCTCCCTCTCCCTCTGCCTATTCCCTCTGCTTGTTCTCTCTCAAATAAATAAATAAAATCTTAAAAAAAAATGAAATTATTGACATTGGGGAGGGTATGTGCTATGGTTAGTGCTGTGAAGTGTGTAAACCTGGCGATTCACAGACATGTACCCCTGGGGATAAAAATATGTTTATAAAAAAAATAAAAATTAAAAAAAATAAAAAGAAATAATTTATGTATAAAAAAATGAAATTATTGAAATTTCAGTATTTAGCAAATATTGATTTGGAGATTTTTCATTACTGTTTTATACTATCAAAACCAGAGTACCCTGGTTAAGAATTCCTATTTTGTGTTTTATAAAATGCCCAAGGCTTGTTAAACATTTCACATAAAATATTTGTGATATGGAAAATATTAATTATATTGAAGTACACATCTTTAGTGGATTAGACCCCTTTATTTTTTCTTGGTTAGTTTGTTTTACAGTTGCAGATTTTTAGAAGTAAGTGAATGCCATAATAAAACTGACTTTGATCTCACTAATTGCCAGATTTCAGAAGTTTAACATTCTGTTAATAAACTACACGTACTCATGCCAGCTGATTTGTACTGGAACTTACCATTTAGGAAGGTTTACCTAAAGCTGGATTATCAGCAGGAGGAAGCAAATATGTACTAGTGGTATCCACTGTCTTTAACCTAGAGCACAATCTCTACACGTCAGACCTCTCTCTGCAAAATTGTAAATTTTGGAAAAGAATAAGTTGTAGCTGACAGGAGATTCAAAAATCAAGCCAGTAAGTTTAAAAGATTAATCCCCTCATGCTGAGAATTCAACATGTTAGTTCTTTAACATTAGAAATGTTATTGTCTTGGGAGAATGTGGCTATTACAGAAAAAACATTGGGTTGAAGTCAATGAAGCAAAAAGGACAGTGGCAATCTAATGGTGAAAATTGCTGGGCGATTCAGTAACATCTTTTCTAAAAGAAAAATTACAAACTGTTAGTTCAGTATGAACTGGAAAAACTTGTATATTCTACTTCATGCAGGTCTTCCAAGATGATAAAAGCCAGCATTTTGGAGAAACTAAAAGGTCTTTATAGAAAAATAGCGACTCAAAAATCCAAAGCACTTGACTTCTAAATCATGGTATGGGTGCAATTTTGAAATGCTGGTCCATTACAAATCCATTTTTCCCCCTGTAATTTATCGTTTGAAGTTTTATTTTATTTTTTTTGAACTGTTTGTCTTTAACAACTTACTCCTCTGTCCACAAGCCTTCTAATTTGTTAAGCTTTCTTTAACCTAGAATGCTATGACGTTATAGAAGTTTTGCTTAGTGTCAGTAGGAAATTGACCTAATGATGTTTTTTATTTTTGTGTGTGTGTAAGCAAGAAAATAGGACCAAATGTGTGAGTGTTAGCACTAATTCAAAACTATTTTAAGTAGTTTTACATGAAAGTATATGTTTTATATTATATTTGTTAATATGACTCCTATTCAGGATGATAGTTTTTGTCAAAGTCCTTTTCAGACTATCAACTGTATAGCAATTATACTGGCCCTCATCCTTCTATATTCAGTACTGTCTAATGTTTACATTTTTTAATGTCGTAATTTAACTGCTAGTGTGAACTTAGAAATAATGGAATTCTTTGAAAAAATAATTAAATTATAATATGGCTATACTTATTTGCTAATTCACTAAATTAATTATGATGTGCATACCTAATTGTATGATTAATATGCATGTGGTTCTTGTACTGAACACTTATCCCTTCTAAATAGAGTTACCAGCTTGTCTCTAGTCGGGAGATGCAAGGCAGGGGCTTGGTCATGATTGTGATTATCTTTCCAGCTTGTCCTTCCTCTGCCTGAGATTATTTTCTCAAGAGCCTGTTTGTCCCCCATATGCTGGCCATTATCTTTTCTCCTTAGCAGTGTGCTGGTTTTAGGGACTCTTAGACTTGCGCTGTAACTGACTCATTGTCCAGTTTGTAGATTACAAGAACATACCCAGATGACTACAAAGAGTCCCTTGTTACTGCCCCAGCTGTTATTATCCTCTTTCGCTTTAGCACTACTTTGCTGTATTATACAGTGAGCAAAGTCTTGAACTTGTTTAATGACTCCCTAACTGCTACGCTGACCACTAATCTCCAAATAATTCCTCCTTTGTGGTGGGTGGTTTTACACATGTACATACACACATGCATAACACACACAAACAGACACATTTATATTTATGTTTATATGTACTTGAACCTCCCTCTGAGCCTGTGATTCTAAAGCTTAATAACTAGGTATCCAGTAATGATATTAGAAATAAAAGCTATTCCTTTCCTTAAGAAATAAAGACATATCCTTTCTGTATGTTTTTTTCAGTTTCCCACTTCAAAATTCCATACTCTCCTTCAGGAGATTTAGATCAGAAGTTGGTACCACTCATGTGTGAGAATCATTTCCAATAAAGTCTTATGTGTGGTGGACTGAGAATCACTGTGGGCAGGGAAGCAATATTAAAAGGCAGTTACTTAAAAGTAATTGTTCGTTTAGGTATTACTTAGCATGTGATTGTTTTGGGCATAATTTGTGTATTTCCTGATAGCAGAAGAGAAAAAAGTAATAAATATGGTAGCACGACAGGATGTTGGTCACTCTTGTACCATTTTGTTGTACTGAGAATATTAGAATAGCCACATGCAAATTCACTTAGTGACCCCACTTAGGGAAAGAACCAAGAAAACAATGACACCTTCTCACCAAATAGACCGAACTGCTTAGTATACCTGAAAGGTATAAGAACTAATGGAGTTCTTACTTTTCCAGTATAAAAGCAAAAGTAGGACCACAGCTCATAAGGAAAATAGCCATCAGGTTGTGGCACATCAGGTTACTCATGAATATGGGTATCAGTGGTCCAGAAAAAAAAATCCTTATGTTTTATTTCATTATCTTTGATATGTTCATCTTATTAATGCCATAACTCTTTACGTTTCTGATGGAAACATGTACAATTCTCCTAATAATCTATTGAAGACATAATAAATATTTTGGGGAAATGTTTAGCCAAGTGTATGGATATTTTCATAGAAAGTGGGAATGGTTTTCTTAACAGTATTGTGTTTCTTTAGTTTTGGAGCCTTTTCAGTCTGACAGGCCTTTCAGTGCTGGCCCTTAGTTGAGTAATCCATCCACCAGCAATGTTGGGCTGGGAATGAGAAGCAAATAATGAGAGCTAGGGAAATGTGGGAAACAGGACTATGTCGATGAAGAAAGAGCTTGCCTTGAAGGTTTAATAGAATTGTCAAAGCCTGGTTGTTTGGAAGTACTGTTAAAACCAAATGATTTTGAAGATGAAAGGACCTAGCCTGGTTGAGAATTGGAGACTGAGCAAACAAGAAGACAGCTTGCCTCTTCGCTTGCATTTTATACTGCTCAGATATGCCCAAGAGGATGGAAGGTGGGAGCCACCGCAACAGAGAAGGAAAGCTACCTGGCTATACCTTTCACTTACCATCACGAAGAGGTAACTTTCCCTCTGTGTGGTGCCATGGTCCCCACCCACTATCCTCTTGGGTATGGCAATCACTTTCATCCTGAAGTTTGGTATCAAAATAGCGAATGTTCCCAGCTATTTGGGATAAATCATTTATCTTAAAACTGAAGTGCACAAGGCATAAGCAATAGCTACATTCAACAGCCCAAAGAAGTAGTTTTGTTCTTTGTTATCAGTTTTCTTAGCTTCATCTCTTTCTCCTAGACTTGATCAAACAATCCCTTCAATATTATCCTTTCACAAATAGGAACTCCTACTTTCACACCAACCTGGAATTATCTTTGAAAGAAGTTTCCTTTCAAACATATGTCTTCCCCACATATAATCCCTGTGAGGGGAGGGAACCACACAAGCTTGCAGGATGGGGACTGCCGAGGATCCACAAAGGCTCAAAATTGCAGGTCTGTTTGGTCTTACTGACTAGATAAGACTTATCTAAGAGCTGGTTGTAAATCTGCATCTCTGGAGATTCCAGTTTAAAGTCCAGGGATCTAGTTTCCAATCCTCCCCCTGTGTTTCTGGTGTAGAACCAGGTAAGGGAACCACCATCAGATGCTTGGAGGTCCCACCTTCTGACCCAGTGTTGCTGCAGACTGTGTGGAAAGTTGTGACTCAAAGGCTTAAAACAAGCATCTCAGACAAGTTGAAGGCTTTCGGCTTGCACCAGAGCACGCTCTACAGACTTGTCATCCAACTCTGTCAATCCCAAAAGCATCTCAAAATCCCTGACTTCGTAGTTAATGGATTTCCAAATTAAGCACAGCGCAGGGCCAGTGGAAGAATCCTCGGGTAGCACATATTTCTCATGCCCCTATTGGTTGGGAGGTGGTGTTCTTAGTACTGGGGATACAGCAACCAAGACTGACCAGTTATACTACCTCACAGAGGTTATATTTCAATGGGAAAGATCAGGGAAGAAATGGCGTTCAAATTAATAAGCTAGACAATTCCTGGTAGTGTTAAGTATTGTGAAGAAAGTAAATTAATGGGATGAGGAATGATTTTGGAGAGAGACAACTCCTTTACAAAGAGTGCTCAAGAAAGAAACCTCTGACCTGTGACCAGTGGGTGAAAAGGCATCAGCCTGTGGAAATCCAAGGAAGAAAGAAACTTGGATTATTTAAGATATCGAAGACCCACATCTAGCGAACAAGAGGAGGAGAAGGGGAAGGAGATGGAGGTGTACTAAAATGGTTTTATCTTAAATTGATTGCAGCATAGAATGGGTTAAGATGGCATGCTTTAGCCTCCTATTTGTTGATATATTCATTCCATGAACCTCTTAGTGTTCAAGAAACAACCACATCATTTTCATCATTTAAACATAAAATTATTTTAAAATATTAAATACATGTACATAGGTAAAACATATAAAATAGCAAAGATATTATAAATGATAGTTGGCAGCAAAAGCTTTGAATTAGGCAAATCTGAATTTAAATCCTGGATCATCCATAGAGAAGAGTGATCTTCTTTAGCCCCATAACCTGTCTTAGCTATACCATTTCCTCATCTGTATAATGGAGATTATACACACACACACACACACACACACATATATATTTAAGGCTTTGGAAGTAGTAAAGGAAATGATAAGTACTGAATAAGTGGTTTCTAAAAAGAGAGGCTACGTCATTCTCTCAAGGATTTTGGTTTTAAAAGAGAAGGTGAGGAAGTTAGGAAATACTATTTCCCAGTGATTTTGGTACTTTACAAATTTTGATTTTTTTTTAATTTAAAAAATGATGATTTCATTTTAAAATGACGATTTTTTTGGTCATTTTAACATCTGATATTAGAGTACATCTTATAAAAATGTTCTTTTATAATTTAAATTTAAATTGGAGGGTTTTTTTTCTTGGTGGTGCATAAACTAATGATGTATTTTATAATTGATAGCATTTTAGAGTCAATGAAATACAGTTTTTATGATACATATTAACTTTCTTTTTCTCCAGGAGGTAATAAAATGTAGTATTTATTTATTCAGACCTCAGTTATATAGAGATAATTCCAAATTTCTGAACCACTTTTTGCCTTATCTCTTCTCTGCAAAGGGAAAATTCATCCCATGACCTTGTTGGTATTAAATCAGAAATTGTGCATAAATTTCTTAGGACAGGGTGTGGTGATGCATTATTGAATGCACAGCAATACTATTCATTATTATTATTATGTTCACTTTCACAGTTAATCTGTGAATTGGTAGGTTTGGATCCTAGAGCCAGGTCTGCCATTAATTAACAATGAAATCTCTGTCTCTCTTATCCTATTTTGCAAAAGAATGTTCCAGCTAAGATGAGGTCTACATTCCTTCTGCCTCTAAGATTTTGTAATTTTTTAATCTAATTCAGAATCATAATGTGACCATAAAATGAATTTTCTTTGTTTCTTTCAGTTTGTGGGGACATCCATGGACAATTCTTTGACTTGATGAAGCTTTTTGAAGTGGGGGGATCTCCTGCCAACACTCGCTACCTCTTCTTAGGGGACTATGTTGACAGAGGATACTTCAGTATCGAAGTAAGTCTGTATCATTTCTTAGCTATTTGGGAATGAATCAACAATATCTTGGCAAACCACAGGTGGTTAATGTTATTGTCTTAAGGAAATTCCTAGTCTATAATAGAACTTTAATACACGCAGCTATTGGGATACTATGTGTTCTGTATTTGGTTGATTCCCATATGCTTTATTTTAATGCATAGAGATGCCAAGGAAATGGCTATTATTAAGACTTTGCCTTTTATACCTTTTCTATATTTGCGACTTTGCAAAAATTGCATCATATTTTACATTAGATAATACTTTTTCCTATTGACAGAACTAAACTAAGTTTATTAAATAAGCAGGAATGTGTTTGTATGATTATGCCTTATAATTGTGAGGCAATAACTTATCTTTGTAATTTGATAACCATGTGCGTGTGTGTCTATGTCTGTGTCCATGTTTTTGTGTGTATGTGTGAGTACACTTACAGCTGCTGTATTTTGTCTTTTTTTGGCATCTGTCATCTAACTAGGGTAATTTGTCAAACCCATTAATTAAAACAAAACAGATAATTTTTGAGTAGAGTTTCTTCCTCAACCTCCCACCTGCATATGCTTCAGGTAAGTAGAAATTATATTCAAAGTAAAGGCGAAGACCTCACTTTATTCACTTGTTTGTTTTTCCTGGTGCTTACCATGGTATCTCAAACATAGAAAGGGTTCATTAGATATTCATTGAAAGAAATGACTTGATGGGATGCCTGGGTTGTTCAATTGGTTGGGTGTCTGACTCTAGATTTCAGCTCGGGCCATGATCTCAGGGTTCTGGGATGAAGGCCTGCATTAGGCTCTGTACAGGGAACTTGCCTGACGATTCTCGATTCTCTTTCTCCTTCTGCTCCACCCTCCACTCCCCACTTGTGCACACGCATGCGCTCTTTGTGTCTCTCTCTCTTTAATAAATAAATAAATCTTAAAAAAAAGAAATGATTTTTGAAACAAGAATGATTGGTAAAGAAGCAGAGCTCATGCTTAATACTGACATTATTATATGCGCTCTCAGAAGAAAAAGCATTTAAAAGGAAAAAAATATTCTTTTTTAAAATTTCTTATTTATATTTTTAAATTCTTTTCAGTGTCCTAGAATTCACTGTTTATGCACCACATCCAGTGCATCATGAAATCCGTGCCCTCCACATATTCTTAATTCAGAGAGAAATCAACTTTATAAAAGTCTCACACCAACATCATATATTCATAATAATCATGTTAAAAACAGAGACTAGATTTTTAAATTTTCATCATAATATTTTATTTACTATAGGTATATTTTATGTTGAAGAACATACCGCTCTTAAACAGCTTTTGTATTTAAAACTATCATACCAATTTTATATTTTTGGTTGTTCAATTTACCTTCAGTAACTGAATCTATATATATAGAGAGAGAAGCTGTAGTCATTGGTTATATATATTAAAATATATTTAATATTTTCACCAAATATTAAGCCTTTGTGTATTTGAGAAGCATACACTTCTTGATTATTCATGATGATGAGGGAAGGGGGGATGGTTTCAGTATATTAAAAACAAAAGGAGAAAGTAAATTTTTGATATTTCTTCCATTTGGTAAACATGTACTGTATTATTAAACACATGAAATGTATATGCACTATGATCAGAACTATAGAGAATTTGAAGAAGTGTGTAGCCTTGCTCTCTAGAAAACTAAATCTATGTGGAAAAATATGGCTATAAAAAGTTATATAGAATCAAAAGCCTAGACTAAGTCTAGGTCTAGGTCGTCCAGGCTTCAATGATTTGAATTACTAAAACCTGTGATAAAAGAAGTACGGAAAATGATTGCCATTGCAGTATAGGAAGTGGAACAATTCTGAGCAGACATGACTGAGGAAGACTAAATCAAAGGAGGGAGACTAGCTAGGAAGGAAATTGAAATAAGAAAAGTACAGGGGAAAAATTAATAAACTCCATAGATGTCATTCATGTGCTAACTCGACAAACTTAGTAGGGAAGGGAGATTGAATACAAATTTTCTAAGACCTTTATATCACATTAGGACTGGTATCTGCCAAGAGAAACTAACGGCCTGAGAAATGGTGGTTTGAACAAGATAGAAGTTTATTTCTCTCTCCAGTAGGAGCTCCCAGATGGGACTGCCCACGTGGTATGTCCCAGCATGGTGCCAGGGCCCAGGTTCTTTCTGCCTTGTTGCTCTGATAGGCATGGGATGCATAGGCTCATTTCAAAGACTGCCTTGTGACCCAAGACAGCTACACCAGCTTCAACCATCATGTCCCATGTTGCATTCAGCTAGAAGGAAAAGGAAAAAGAGAAGGACATGTTTTCTCATTTATGCATATTTCTTAGAAGTGGTACCATTACTTCAGCTTGCATCCCATAGACCAGAACTTGTTGCTATGGCCCGAGGTGATTTTCAATATGCAGCCAGGTTTGTAAAAGACTGCAATAAGCAGAAAACAGAAATGGGCATAAAATGTTTCTACTACTTCCCTTAAGTTACAACTGTGTGGAATCTGCGTATATATTTTCAAAAATTATTTGAGTGGCTCTTAAATTCATCTTATTCATTTAACATGCAAAGTTCTCCTATGTAAGGTTCCGAGAGTGAACAAAATAGATATTCTACTTTCCTCGAAGCTCACCTTCTTAGGGAAAGCCCAAGATTATCCTGTTGGGAGTGATTATCTTTATTGGCCAAACGGTGGAGTGCTATGTTGGAAAATCTTTTTAATAGCATATTTGCGATTTTGAACTACTTAATTGGCATTTTCTCAATCTAATCAAAGAAATAATACCATTCCCTATTAATTTACTGGTAAAGAGGAACCACTAAATCATGTGTTCCTTGAGGAACAGTTGACACATTTGGACTCCATCTTTGTCTCACCAGCTCCTTCTTTGGATAATATTATTTCTTAATCTGGTTGGTGTTTATTTATCTTTGAATTTTCACTCTGAGAGTTGAGGCTTCAGAAGCTCTGGCCTCAAATTGCTTGAAATTTCCTAAACTCTCCCTAATTAGGAGCTTTTTAGAGCTCTGTTTCCTTAAATGAAAGAACTCGAGAAGCAATAATCACTAACTTACTCTTCAGCAGATTTCCTTTGAGTCTACAATTTATTTAGATACTTGAACTATAGAATTTGCAATTTTGTGTGTCGTGGGCACCTTTTGGAATTCAAAGGATCAGAGACTGAACCCTGATGTTGGTGACATAGCAAATGTATCAGGACATTTGGAAGTTCTGAGATGCACATACCAGAGTTCCCATCTTCACAAACAGCTCTTTAATTAAACTCTAAGTGTCTGAGAGTATAGCTCCAGGGACTTGCCACATGCATACAGAAATAACAAAAATGTGAAGGCCTCCTCCATGAAGAGGATCCATTTTGATTAGACTGTGACCTTTGAGGAGCTTTGGGATGGCTCAGTGATATCATCATGTTTAAAATGGAACAGATGTTTCTTTAAAATATATTTACTGAGAATACTTTGGGGCTCTTAATGGTGGATTAAGGAAGCTTACATTGTTTGCATGCCGAAATGCTATTGTGGGCTGGGATACATGAGCTCCTTTATTCCTCACAGTTCGGCAAGGAACGTGCAAATGTCTTCGTTCTGTGCGGGTGAAAACCAGAGCTCAGAGAGAGTTGCATGCTTAGTAAATGACAGCGCTGGGCTTCGAAGTCTGTGCTTTTCCCACTCCACCCCACGCCTTGGCCACATTCATGAGGCGAGCCACAAAAAATGCACACATCAGTGTTGCAGAAACTGATCCACACTCTTATATCCACTCACGCATGTGCAAACATGCACACGGGGCCCTCTTCTCCACCTCTTCAGTCTGAAGGTCCAGCATGGAATACAGAATATTCTGTTTGAGTAAGATACTGTCAGTTTACGAGAGTTCCTAAAATCAGAGCTCCCCTTTCCGGCGTGGACTATCCTAACAGCTTTCAAAAGGTTCTTGATTCCTCTCAATAATTCAGGGCTCCCCTGCAGGTATTCTTTGGCTCTCCTCCGGGCAAAGAGGAGCCACTTATGTTTAATTTTACCAAATCAGCTTTGGAGAGTAGGTTCATACAGTCTCTGCCGGGTAGTGTTTCCAGGCAGTAGGTAATGTGCCGTGGGCAGGACACGGAGTTCGTTTTCTGCACCCCTCCCCACCCCTTCCCACCACCTTCTCTTTCTGCCAAGAGTAGAAATCACTCCCCACAACATTAGCTCAACTAAAACAAGCGGGCTTTTGAGTAGTGATGAAAGAGGTGATTTTGTTTGGAGTAATAATTTGTCTCACACCAAATACCATCCTCTTTCTGATGACGGCATTATGCTACCTAATCTCTTTGATCAAGCATACGTGTCTGTAGAGGGCCACATCTGAGTGCACTCCTCCGAGAATGCAGAGAAAACCAGAACTGCAGACGAGGCATGCCTCGCCGTTTCCTTCTGTTTGCTTGCTCGCGTGTTTTTCCTAGCCAGTCTGTGCGGCTCCACGCCTCAGGGCTGTGAGCTTAGCAGTGAGCCCCCCCTCCCGCGCTGCTTACATACAGGTCTCAGCCCAAGCCTCAAACTCGGTTAAGCAGGAAGAGTTGTTGTGTTTATTCGCTGTGAACTCAGAGAGGAAATGAACCACGGCAAGTCAGGCACCATCCCGTGCTTCTGCATGAGAATAACAAGCAGTACGGCAAGCCATGTTAGGTGACAGAGTGATGCCACGGACAGGAGGAAGGAATTGTGTGCTGTCTCCCTGCCGCCGACGGTCTCTGTTGGTGCAGGACTAGTGCTCTGCTGCCTGTCGGCGTGCTTGTCAGACCAGGCAGGGAATGTGTGAGAGGAGGCGCATTTGACATTTCGGGAGTTTGGATCTTTTCCCAGCCAGTGTACATCCCTCACTTAATTGTCCCATGGCTGAGAGGCGTCCCTTTTGAGTGGAACGTATCACAGCTTAGAGAGTTATTTTGGAAGGCTGCTTGATGTATATCTGAAGCTGTCTATTTGCTTTTTAACTTCCTCCCTCTTTTGCCTCTTTCTTTACTCCCCTATGCAAGTTTTCAAGAATACTCAATATCAAAAGGCATAAATTACAAAAATAAATCATTGCACTACTCTTATCAGTGAACCAATTAACCTAATGAAGAAAATGGTATCCTTGGCAAAATGATATCCTTAGTGCTACTTCATTGGGGAAGATTGATAAATTAAATAGGAGAAAACCATGTCTGTGACAGAAATTAATAAAAATATAGAGGGTGCTCAGTTGTTCATACTTTAAAACTAATTGTAAGTCGTAACTGTTTAATTATTTCAAGTAGCCCTGGAAAGATCGTCAAGGTCTGGTTAAAAGTCATTAGCACAAGGAATCTACATCTAGCCGTGCAAAAAAGCCAACGTAACTTGCCTCTCTGTTTCCACCTTAACCAATTAATTCAGTGAACATTTTGTTCACATTAGCCATCTCCTACCACATAGAAGAAAATAACCAATATTTTAACTAATTTGTGTTTAACTAATTGATGATTGTGATACTTTTTTTTAGAAGAAACTTTCCTTTTTTAAAAATAATATCCAAGTATGATTTCGCTTCAGATCGACAGGTCCCTGGAATATTAGAACTTTAGATGGCAGAACAGTTGCCAGCAAGACAGTGTTGTACTTGGCGGCTCTCGCCCACCAGATGTTGAGGGTGAAGGCTGGCAGGGCTCCACTCTCCAATCCACTCTTGCCCTTTCATTTACCATGCCACTTCTTCCATATTGGCTGCATTTGTGGTTTTATTCAGCGTTTGGGAAGATATTTTGTTCTTGCCACAGGGGAGAAGGAAATAAAATGTGAAAACAGGATTCTTATTTTGAGGGTATGCTGAGCCAAGAATTTGGAAATTAAGTTATGTTTTCTTTTTCCCTTTCTTTTTCTTTCTCCTTTTCTTTTCTCTATTCTTGCTATCCCTCAGTCCTTCCCTACCTTTGGTGTTCCTGTCTTCCTTCTCATTTACGGGAAAAAGGAACTAATATTTCTTAAACTCCCACTATATACTAGGTGCTTTATATCCGTTAAATAACAAGGATATTAAATGTGCCGTGAATCATTAAAAAGGTAAATAAGTAGGAAAAGCATATCATAAAATATTTCTGTATCATTCTTTGAGATTTCAGTTAGGAAAAAGCTACAGAAATTAAAACTAAAGGCAATAAAGCCATGTGCTAATATCAAAACTGGATCTTTAACAGAAGGCAAGAGGGAAAATATGGGTCCTAAAAAGCGACTCCTGTAGCACTTAACAGGGGTTAGAAAATTGTGTTTTAGATTTTAGTTGGGGAGATAATAGCTTTGCTTAAGATTCTTGCAGACAAAGCTAATCTGAAGAGTTCAGAATTGTGGTTACATTTCCAAAAGGATATTGATTGGGAAGGGGCACAAGGGAGCCTTCTGGGTGCTGAAGTGTAAGTGGATTTGGTTAGTTGTTTCATGAGAATATACACATATACAGACTCACTGACTGGCGTATTGAAAACATGTGCACTTCTTCCTATATAAATTAGACTTTAATAAAAACAGCAACAAGAAAAACTTTTTTAAAAGCAGCTAGAGTATGGCCAAAACATATACTCTTTCTCAATATAAAAACAGAATATATTAGATGTAGCAATTTTAGTAAATAAATATAATTTTTTAAAGATTTTATTTAGTAATTTGATAGAGATTACAAGTAGTCAGAGAGGCAGGCAGAGAGAGAGGAGGAAGCAGGCTCCCCGCTGAGCAGAGAGCCTGATGCGATGCGGGGCTCCATCCAGGACCCTGAAACCATGACCTGAGCCAAAGGCAGAGGCTTTAACCCACTGAGCCACCGAGGCATCCCAATAAGTATAATTTTTAAAATCTTATTCCAAACTAGACATCCAAAGTTAACAACAAAATGGAAATGTGTGTGTGTGTGTGTGTGTGTGTGTGTGTGTGTGTGTGTATCTCTTTAGTATTAAGGTACAACTTTGTAAAGTTTAAATTGGGAATAGTTTTCTCATTGACCATAATAACCATTTATAAATATCTTCTCTGAAGTGCGAGACGAGTTTGAGTAATACTCCTTTTGTGAAAGCATGTCAATGTACTCTGAAAACCAGATGTGTAACAGTCAGAGACTCATTAAGCCACCATACTACCCACTGGGATAACAGGGAATGTGCACCATGGACAACGGATCATAATGCCTTAAGGATCATTTGTGTAGACCATTTGGTCAACTGTTCAGAAATAGTAATATTATTTGTCATGTGAACTTTAGCTAATAAGTATAACGAGAAAATGATAATTAGAAAATTAATTGAAGTAACATATATATGTGTGTGTGTGTTTATATGTATATATATATATGTAATTTGATGCCAACTCATTATTTCTGTTTATTCCAATTATAATTACATAGTTGGAAACAATATCTTACTTGAAAAATACAGTAATACATACTTGCTTTGATAATTAGTATTTTCCCAAGACTTGGGCTGTATATTCAAACATAATTATTTCCACTCATTTAATAAATTGGTATATAAGCTGACAGAGGTGATTAGTCTTCACAGGTATCACAACAAATGAATCACTAGTAGCTCTTCTCAGTGGACTTTATGCAGCATATGTACTTTATGTTGGAAAGCTCTTTATAAAAATGTAAATGTTTTAAATGTTTTTTGGTTTCAGATTTTAGTAACCAGAATCAGACTTGTCTCAATATTTTTGTGGTCCTCTTATCTTCTTAGCCTCACTTTTAGAAGATAAACTTAATGAGGAAAAAAGAGCATACTTGTTTTCAAAGAGTGGTTTTCTCTTTCCTGTGGGTTCTTGATGAATGCCGGTGAAGGATAATGAAATTGATGGTAGTACTCCAGTTTCCTGCTTATCTTAATTCACACTCCAGGATGACTGTGTCAGTGGAGGCTTATTCCAAACCTGGTGAATTCAAAGGGGACCTTCATTTTTACACAAACTGTAATACCCAAGTAATTAATTTGAGAGTTTTAAGGTATATGAAATTCTTCCCGTAGTTACTTACAGAATGTGTAGTGATATTCCCTGGCCTTCAGTTTAATTATATTTGGATGTAAACCAAACCAAAACCAAAAACAAACAAACCACCACCACCACCACCAACAAAAACCCTTAAGGATTTATATACCTAAGGCACTGAAATAAAAGACAATGTGATGAGGGAGAAGAAAGCTAGTGAAGGAGAGAACATAATAGACGCTGAGCACCTGGCTGGCTCAGTTGTGCAGCATGTCACTCTTGATCTCAAGGTTGTAAGTTCATGCCAAACACTGGGTATAGAGATTACTTAACAAATAAAATCTTAAAAAAAAAAAAAATCAGTCAGCCTGAGCCTGGTGTCATTGTTTACTTCCAAATTTTGTCTTGCCTTTCCTTCTCAATTCTCCTGTTTCTTTCTTTCTTTCTTTTTTTTAAACAAGTATTTATTTATTTGACAGAGAGAAAGATCACAAGTAGGCAGAGAGGCAGGCAGAGAGAAAGGAGGAAGCAGTCTCCCTGCTGAGCAGAGAGCCCGATGCGATACGGGGCTCCATCCCAGGACCCTGAGATCATGCCCTGAGCTGAAGGCAGAGGCTTAACCCACTGAGCCACCCAGGCGCCCTCTCCTGTTTCTGTTACTGTTTTTTTTATTTGTTTTATAAGGAGAGGTGTCTTTATTCATTAGTTGCTAATCACGTTTCTTCTCATACTTGTACACCAGTATATTTTGAGTATATCTTCATTCAGACTTCTTCCAAGAGACCCTATAAAGTCCGTTGTTTTCTTGTGGCTCATAGAAAACCTTGGCTTTGTACTAATATTTTCTGTTTAATTTTTAATATCCTCCTTAATAAGGCCTAGCCTTTTGGGGACTTTTGGTCATAGGTGCACATTAATTCATGTCTTTCTCATGTGTAAGCAATGGGACCCTTAAGTATAATGGGAAAATGTTTATTTTTATGTTATTCTTATTTTTTTTTTCAGTGTGTGCTGTATTTGTGGGCCTTGAAAATTCTTTACCCCAAAACACTGTTTTTACTTCGTGGAAATCATGAATGTAGACATCTAACAGAGTATTTCACATTTAAACAAGAATGTAAGTATACTTCAAGCTTCTTCCTTTAATGCCGCATGTGCTAGTCATTTTAATTTGTACCAAGAGCACATGATGATATCCATTGCCTAAAAGTCAAAAACTTAAAAAATAATACCATTTTATTCTATGTCATTCCATATTTCTTTCTAAGCATGGACAATGAAGAGAATTCAGAATTTCTTTTTAAATTATAAATTTTCTATATAGTGATCTGAAAATTCAAATTAATTTTTTATGTACTTTGTCCTAAGAACCAATGATTAACTTAGTTTCTAAAAATAGCCAGAATACTACTATTCAGGAGAATAATTTTACCCTTTCATCTCAGATCACTCAAGAAAAGCAGATGGAGGGCAAATTCAACAGTGCCTCTTTTGGACTCAATAAATTTACTAGCTTCTAGTGGATTTTACAAAATTAGAGATGACGTCTTCCTTCAGACATAAATACTAGAAGTGAGGAGTACTTCATATAAATTTCATTTTCCTCCTCTCTTCATTTTCCCTATTGTCCAGTGAAACAAATTTCTCTCTGTCATTTAGCTCTCTATTCAGTGGAGTACAGAGACTTTTCTCAGAATATTAGCTATAAGTCAGTAAGGGAAAAGCAATGTGCAGTGATATGGAAACAACCTTAGAAAATTTCTTGCCATCTCCTTTTCTATAAGATCACTTAGGAAAGTTAGCCAGCTTTACAGCCATGTTTCTGTTGGTCTCCTAGTTGTTTGTATATATAATTTTTGAGATACAGCTGCAGATCAATAGCAAGGATATATACAAAAGTTCTCACCTCTGCCATATAAAAAGTTACTAAAAACTGTAAAATAGGGATGAACAACAAAAATGTAAAACAGTAGATCTAAGGATTAATAATGCAGGTATTCCCCGCCTTTTGAAAGTATGTCTTATGTCACTTTGCTTTTATGAAAACCTACATTAGTACCTGTTATTGCTAACCAAAAGAAATCCAAGGAGAATTTTGCTTTTAGGAAGAAAAGTGAAAAACAAAAATAGTGAGTGATCAGTGTTACACTTGCGGCGAGCACTTCTGGAGACAACGCTCAGGCCTGAGCAATGAGTCGGTCACCACGCCCCTTCCCTGGGAACCACACTCTGCACCCCACCATCTAGCCGCCAGGGCTTTGAACTGGGTCCTTGAGCATCTGTGCTTTATCTCCATTTATTTTGTGCGTCCGTTACAAGTAGTGTCTCAGGATATCAGAAAAGCCCAAGAGGTTATTTTTTTGGATCTGGGAACGCCCCCCAGTTTTTCCCTATCAGTGAGTGATAATTGCTTCGGCTTACAAATGGCTTCATAGGAGCCCTACACTTCCAGATAGTGGTTGAAACCTGTCCTCTACCTCTTCAAAACGTGTAACTTATTTGATCATGCTTTGGAACTTGGCAATGTGTAGTTCTATGCTAGTGGTTTGATGCTGGGAAGGAAACATTAAAAAAAAAATGTTTTATGGGAATTATCCTAAGCTATGAAATCATGAGTCAATTCTTTGTTTTTTGCATCGCGTTTTAAAAGGTAAAATAAAGTATTCAGAACGAGTCTATGACGCCTGTATGGACGCCTTTGACTGCCTGCCCCTGGCTGCCCTGATGAACCAGCAGTTCCTGTGCGTCCACGGTGGTTTGTCTCCCGAGATTAACACCTTAGACGATATCAGAAAAGTAAGTTCTGTTGTTTTGAAGCCTCGTCATTCTGGACGCTTCATTAATAAACTGAAAACAGGAATGTCCCTGTCTTTTTCAAGAATTTTATCCTTTTGAATTGAAGTAATTTAAAGTTGTCATGCATCTCTTCTTTGTATTCACTTTTCTTCAGGAAGAAAAATATATTTATACTTGAAAGGGTTTTTATCTCAAAAACCCCAGGGTTCCTTTTACCATGTGATATGTGTCACTGAAATGTATAATGTTTGATTGCTAAGAAATAGATGCCTTTTTTTCCCCTTTGGCTGGTGTTAAGCAACCCATTGTATATTCATAGTCTATTAGAGCTAGAAAATGTTGCTTCACTCTTGGGAAAGTATCACAAGTCAACCTTTAAAATATGTCCATATTATCATTTTTAAAAAAATTATTATTTTCACGCTTAACTCTTTAAAGCAACAGTCTGACCAAAGCAATTGTGACATCCTGTTGATGTAATGAGTGGCTAAGTGAAAGCTGATTTTTTTTGAGGTATTTTTTACTTAATTTAACATTGGCTAGTAACAGTTGTCTTAGCCAGCAAAAAGATGAGTTAGCTTGAGTATGGAATTATCTTTTTCTCTTTTTTAAAAATATTTTATTTATTTATTTTACAGAGATCACAAGTAGGCAGAGAGGCAGGCAGAGAGAGAGGAGGAAGCAGGCTCCCCGCTGAGCAGAGAGCCCGATGCGAGGCTCTATCCCAGGACCCTGGGATTATGACCTGAGCCGAAGGCAGAGGCTTAACCCACTGAGCCACCCAGGGGCCCTAGGAATTATCTTTTTCTTGAGAATATGTGATAATATGAGATAGTTTTACATAGTATAAGAGAAAATCTTTTATATATTATTATTATTGGTTTGCTCAACATTCTTTGAAAAGTTCCCTGACTTTTAAAGAAAAAACTATATTTAAGGAAATGAAACATTCAAATTCTATCTTAATACTCTCATTAAGGTCTAAGTTTTCAAGTGTAAAAATAATACAGTATTTAGTTTCCCATCAGAAAGGAAATACAGGATTTTTTTTTAATCAAACAGAAGTACATTAAATAAACCTTTGCTTCCTGCTCTGTCTTTTTTTATAAGACACCACTATCCATCTGCTTCTAGAATTCTGTAGCACACAGAGCATTGGTATTTGCTCTCTGTTGAAAGTATGAGAAAGACATGACACTGAACTATAGTCATGGAGTTGAAGGGGAGAGTGGTTCACTTTCTGTATGAGTTCTATAATCAGATGGACTTTTATTATATTATCTAAACTCTTATTATAAATTAAGTAAATTTTAAAACTATCACCCACTATCCCCAGTATTTGCTTTTTGACATATTTCAGCTATTCCGTTCAATTTTCACATGTCATTAAGCTCTACCTTAGCCATGAAACAATTTTTAGCTTTGCATTTTGCCCTGTGTCAGAGTTTCTGCCACCCTTACTTTATTTAATAAATTTTGTAGTTGTTTTTTTCTTCCTGTTGGTGGTATTAATTTTAGAATGCACTTTGTAACGTTTTGAGAGTAAGTTCCGTATTCTGGTTGCCGTACCAGACGTTTAGCTGGGAATTCCGAGTAATTAGAAAGACTCCCCTCCTTTGCTGTTCTATCCCTAATAATAAGTTCTTCTTTCTTAGGAAGAAATTCCGTGTTTTTATGAACAAGCATTATTTTTCTTGGATGAATTATTCCAAAAGCATAAATTATTTAAGTCTCTTAAACAAGTCTAAGTTTGCAATGAATATTTTATGGGTAACATAATGGTTGAAATATAGAGGGTCTTTGCTTATTGAAGTTTTTCATTGAGTGTTGAAAATGTGAGATATTGCCTCATTCTTTTTAGATATTAGCAAAAAATGGTGTGTAGCAAAACCATTATTTATGTCACCTTTTATGTATCAGGAAAAAGAATTTGACCAGCTGCCAGGCTTATATATCCACCTTTCCCTATGGGTTTTTGAAAAATATTAAAGTATTGAATATGAAGAATATCAGTTCTTAATAGGTTTTCACAGCTGTTTTATGCTTTTTTTAAAGAGACTCTAATGTCTGCTAACTTCACCCAAGATTCTTTAATTGCAGTTCAATCAGGATAAACTACAGGAAAGTGGTAGTGTTATAAAATTGTTGGTGAAATGTCATTTCCAGTTATTATATTGCTCTTGCTTTCTAAATACACCTTTTAAAATTGAAATATGACCTTGCTAAACATTTATAGCTGGAAAATGGATTTCATATGAGGGTTCTGGTAAACCTATAAAGCTTAGAATTGTGAGCTGAAGAATGACCAGCAAAATTGGGGTTTATTTTACTGCTTATCATTCCTCTTGGTTTGTAACTACTACGATAAACTACAACAGGCTTGGACTCTAATTCGAAACTAGATGGCCCCTAATAATGACTATCCAGAATACCGTGTAACAAGTGGCTGCTCTTAAAATGAAAGCCGTTTGTTCTCACAGTCGTATCGTTCGGTATACACCCGATACGTTGTTCTGCATCCAGATTTCTAAGCCTCAGTTTAATAGAGGCAGTAACAGAAATTTCCCCCAAGACAGGACACCATAAAAGCTCCTCTTCAGAAGTGAGACACGGGGTCACATCAACTGGTAATGACTAAAATATTTAGATCAAATACGTAAGGAGGAGCAAAAGAAAAGACAAAAAGTGAACTCGGAGATGAAAAGAGAAGCAAGCAGTAGGAATTAAAGAAACACGAGGGAGCTGAAGAGTGAGATGAAGACAGGAGGAAGGAGGGAAAGCTGGAGAGAGAGAGGAAGCATGGATGAATGGGGAGGAAGGAAGGCAGGAGAGCAAACAGGAAGAGAGGAAGACGGCTGCCCTCACAGGGCACAGAGCTGGGGAGGCAGTCAGGGACTTCAACAGCGCTTCTCCTTTCTGAATTCCAAGCTTCCAAAGATTAGTATTTTGCTCTCTATCTTCTATTTTTCTTAGTTAGACCGATTCAAAGAACCACCTGCTTATGGACCTATGTGTGATATCCTGTGGTCAGACCCCCTGGAGGATTTTGGAAATGAGAAGACTCAGGAACATTTCACTCACAACACAGTCAGGGGGTGTTCGTACTTCTACAGGTGAGGACGGACGGCTTGCCTTCGGGAGCGCACTTGGTTCATCGATGTTCTAAGTTATCAGTTCATGGGTTGTTCGATGTGTTCATGATGTTTATATAACTTCTCTAAGAAACAAGGCTAAATGAAAGGTTCACTTTGCAAGCCTTGTTCAGGTGGGTTCTTAGCACTTGCAAGAGGAAAAGATAAGTAAAACATTTGTATACACAGATATAATAACTGTGAATAATAGAAAAGACATAAAAGAGGCATGTGGTATAAGTGGCGAGACAGCTGAAGAAGATGGTAGAATTTAGGAGAAAATGTGTTGTTTCAAGAACTGAAGGAAAAAATCCAATACCAGCCTTGATTTTTCATTCAATTATATAATCACTTAAAACATTGTTTACCCATTTTCGTTACTTAAATCAGGAAAAGAATTTTAAATCTGTTAATGAAATGATATTGAAATTACTCTTAAATTTTCTTAAGTTTATTAGACTTCCTGGGTAAATTAAAATTAACATAGCAATCAGTACATAGGGACCATAGTAAATTTATTTTTAGCCCTTTGATAAGCCACTTTGCAATATTGTGACAGTAATTTTTATACTTGCCAGTGTAGGGGAATCTGTCCATTCTCAATGTTTCAAATCACTTCAGAAAGAAGTCGGCGACATAGTTGGTTTTTTGCATCCTCACGATTTTCCTGATGTCTCAGTTGTTGCCTCTGCTTTTGATTAGTCTCTGTTCCACTGCGTGCTCTTAGCATGAGACACACAGTGGATGTGACAGTGGCCAGAATAACAAGAGGAGGAGGTCGTGGAGAAATCGAGAATGTTCAACTCTATAAGACATAATCTTTAAAGAAAACAAAACAGAACTTATAAACCTAATGTGATGTGCACTAAAGTCAATGCTTAATTCCAGCCCCTGCAGTGGAGTAGCTGGGAAGGCTGGGGTGGTTGGGGGTGGGGGGAGACTCTGACACAGGTGCTTGTCTTCTGTCTGGAGAGCCAGCAGCCAGCAGCGTCTATAGAACATTGATCAAAGTTGGTTCAGTGGTGGAACATTTTGTTCCATATCTTAAGTTTTCCTTACAGAGGGGAAAAAGTTGCCTTTTATATATCTGTTGAAGTGATTGAAAAATTAGTTTGTGAACAGAAAGTCTTGCATACTGTCAAGCATCCTTCAAAGAATACTTTTTGTTATAAATATTAATAAAGCGGTTTGCTCTAAGCCTATTCATCAGAAAGGTTACAAATCATTTCTGTGTTTTGGAAATTTGGGCTCCAGGTCAAATGAGTCTATTCTGGGTGGAATGAAGAAGCATGGTAAAATCATTTCTGCAAAGCCTAAGGTTCCTTCTCAGTAATTAATGTAGAAGTGATCTTTTATTAAATATGCTAAAAGTTTTAAGGAAAAGATGAATGTTGTGGACATATATTAAAGCGAAGTTTTCGATTTTTAAAATCTGGTGTTAAATCCCTCATCATACTGCGAGTGTTTAAATTACTTACTTGATATCGCTGAGCTGTGCTTCAAGTACTATGACGGCAAACAAAAGCCAAACCTCTTAACTTTGATGTTGAGGCCCATTTCCCTGACCTTTCCTTTCATTCATAGTATATAGAACATTCTTCTATTAGTTTTCTGAGTCAGCTGTTCAAGGAAATCATATTCTAAATGAGGTTCCGTACTGAACTCATAGGAAGTTACGGTATTTTTGTTTTGTCAATATAGACACAGATGTGTTTACATCAGAGATAAAGTCCATCAACTAGATCATTAGAAGATTATTCATGTTTTCACACTTTTGTTCTCAACAAAGTGGTTGCTTAACTCCTCTCATTAGAGCTTCTTTAGTATCGCTGGCCATGACAAAGACTGAATATTTAAATCCATAGCCTCTGATGAATGGCAAAGCAGTCTGGATTTTGTTTTATCTAAGGAGAAGAAAAACGACTGTTTCCTTCTCTTAGAGCTTTTTGATTCTTGTCTTTAGTTCCCTTGGAGGGGTCAAGACATCCTCTTGTGGCTGCGCTTGATAGAGCTGACCTAGGGGCACAAGGGAGAGCGATAAAATTGGTCGAGAAACTCGGTGACAACGCACCTGTTTGAGTTTCTGCAGTTATGTTGATTGGCAACTCCCAGTTCTATTTGATGCATTTATATAGAGTCTGCATACTTAATTTGCTATGCCACCCTAGCCTCATCAAACATGGTGTCTGGGCCATGATTTAAATAAAATGAAGTTCTGCAGAAAAGGGTATCAGTAAGAATGCATGGACGCTGCCATGAGTTAGAGAAGAGAGCGTGACCAGGGAAGGAATCCTCTGCTCTGGCCCCAGTGCCGCCATCTTTGTAACCTAAGACCACAGTTTGCGAACTCACATGCCTATGACGTCCTGACAGGTACTTGAGATACTTGAAACAGCCCAAGCCTTACACTGTAAAAATTCGTGAGGCTCCTGACAAGTCGAAGGTAAAAGTTTCATTTTCACGTAGACCAAACAAAGTTGTTGGCTGGATTTGGTGCTTGGGTTGGCAGTTTCTGTGTCTGCCTTGGATGAATCACGTAAGCTTTGTGTTCTAGGTTTAGCTTACTTCAAAAGGAGTGAGTTACATCAGACCTTCTGAAGTTCCTCTAAACTCTGAGCCTTAAAAAACATCTTGACAGTCATTCTAAAAGCTTTTTTGAAGCTGCAAATCGAGGCTCACTCAAATCACTGCCAGTCTCTTAATCACCCATCAGCCATGTGTCTGCTCGTCACGTGGAGCCCACCTTCCCTTCTGCAGCTGACGCTTCTGCCAACCCCTTCTACCTGGAGATCCTCTGCTTCCTCCTCCTGCATCCTGATTCTCCTCTAACTTGTCCAGCAGATCCCTACCACTTCTGCTGTCCGTTCTTGGTCATCCTCCTGCTTCCAACATTTTTTTTCTTCACTTTTCCCTGGAGTCTCACCTCTTCCCTTAGCTTCTCTGTAAACTGTACAGACTCTGAGGTTTGATTACCAGATCTAGCCCCTTCATCTGTTTATCTTTCCTGAGCTGGACTTCTCTATTTCTAGGTGGCTGCTTGAAGTTTTGTCTTAGATGTCCCATGGTCACCTTAACCTCAACTTACCTTGCCTGAAAAGGCTATGGTTTACTTCCCACTGGGAATTCCTCCTAGTTTCACCATTTCTATTAACAGTTTCTATCAAGAGTCATGGAGACTAGCAGATATTTTCACTTGTTCTTTTTGCATGGAAATCACTACCATTCAGTCATCATATCTTAGTGACCCTTTCTTAAAAATATCACCAGCACCTAGATCCCACTGCCTTCCCTTATTCCCACTCTGAGTTCAAGATTTTCATTTTTAGTTCATTGAAATCACATCTAAACTTCACAATGCCCTTCTCACTCCCTCCTCCAAGTCATATGGCTTCCTTAACGGATATCCTTTTTAGAATTCATTCACTCATTCAATTATTTAACACACATTAGTTGAGCACCTATTATGTATGTCTTCTGTGAGGCTTTGTAGATACTCAGAGTGCCCGCCTTTGAGGGTGAGTGCCTTTGAGTGGCAAAGACCCATATGCTATGACAAATAAAATTCAAGGTGAGAAATGCTATGAGAAATGTGGAGATTATCACAGACACACACGTACACAGCTATACAGGGTTGGGGGAGGCCTAACCCAAACAGGTGTGGATTGGAATTTAAGGGACAAGTCATGGTAGAAGTGTTATTAGATCTGAGCTCTAAAGGATGAACAGAACACATCCAACCAGAGTCATCTGGGAAGGCTCTTTGCAGGCAGAGAAAGTGGTGTTCATGAAAATATGGTGGAAGAGAACACATCTGGAAATTTGACCATCTGTCCCCTTCTACCTCTCATCCCCAGTTACAGTCGGCTGCTTCAGTATACACTAGAGCTGAACATACATCTAACTAAGCCATTCTACTTGTATTTTTATATTCACTAGAAATGTGCACATGTTTGTACCCAAAAGATTGCATATAGCAGCCATATTCGTAAAAGCCAGGACATGGAGACAATCCAGATATCTATTTAATAGAATGAATAATAAATTGTATATCTACATACCTAAGTACAGCTAATGAGAAGGGGTTCACCAAAGCTGCACATAACGATACGGGTGAATGCCACAAGGATAGTGATGAGTGGAGGAAGCCCGATACTAGAGCTCATGTTGATAATAGCATTGAAATAAGAGTTTAACATGACAGAAAGCTAATCTATAGTGTTCAAAGCCAGAGTGGCCGTGACCCTTACTGAGGAGGTGTGGAGGGTGGTGGCTGGGGTTCAGGCCATGCACGTTCTGTGACTTGATCTGAGTGTTAGTTACAAGGGGAAGATAGATCTATCCATTGGCCCCCTCTGGTTTGGGCAATTTTCTGTATAGATGTTATACTTCAATAAAATGTCTGCCTTAAATAAAAATTGCTCATTTGCTCCTGAGGCAGCCTCCAGTCAGGTGCAAGTGAGGACTTAAGCTCTGGCAGGAAGAGTTGGAGTCCTTCCAAGGCTTGATACCTAGTGGGTAAAATGAAATTAGTTGGAGAACCCTGGGGCAAAGGAAAAACAAAACAGAACAGAGGAAGCCCTGGGAACAGGTACGCCTGACAGCATCCAGGTGACGCCGGGACACCCCAGGGCTTAGGACCTATTGCCCAGCCCCCAGAAGCAGAGGCGGAGCTTGGGAGTCGGTCAGAGTCCTCCCTGGGAGAAAGTAAGGACACCAAGGAGGCACGAGAGTCTTCCTCCCGGCCCCTCAGCAGGGGTTGTGAGCTGCCTGCCTATGCTTTGCTGAACCCCATGAGGGAAAGAAACCTCTCCATCTCTCACCGGCTAGACTGCCCCATTGAGACTACTCCCGTGATTGAGGGTAAGCTCTGATAAGCATTTAGGATATGAAGACAAATACGATAATGTCCATCTCTTAAGGCATTCAGTATTGCTGGAGAGCAGATATATACACATAATTTACACTACAACATGATGAATGATATCTTAGACAAATATGTTATGGGATCATGGTGGATGCAGCAATTCTCCACACCTCAGAGTGAGGCAGGTTTGAGGGGAAGGGTTTTGGGGGATAACTTAGCCAAGGCTTGGTGGAAGAGTAGGCTTTTCCAGAAGAAAAAATACTCAATAGAAGTAAAGACATAAAAGCTATAAAGAAAGCATTTTAATAATGCTGGCTGGCTATATCTTAAAGGGACAGAAACCTGGGAGGTTTAATTCAAGGTCTAAAACATAGTTTCATATAGGAAGGAACAAAAATAAGAGAATAAACAGAATGAGTCTAATAATATCTATTTTATCTAATGCCAAAACAGTTTCTCTCGCATTTCTCATGTTTCTCTTTTCTACCTTCTTTACCTTTGTTTATGCTCAGTCTGCATCCGTCCCTCTCCCGCTCTCATTCTAACTCCTTTCCTATCTAGTATTCCCCATATGTCATTGCCTTTGTGATCTAATATGAGTCACAACTAATAAATTTAACGTGCTAAAAAAAAAAAAAAATCCATGGATTAAATTTTAAGATCTAATTGGCTTTATTAAACAATTCATGACCTGGGCAGCGCTGAGGGGCTCTGAAGGGCTAGGCAAAATGGAAGGTTTTTATAGGAAGGAGGGTGGGTTGAGGGGTTATTAGAAAAAAAAAAAAAAAGAAAGAAAGAAAGAAAGTCTTGTTTCAGGCCAGTCACGTTGCTTTGGGTGAGGGGAAGGAGGGGGGTCTCACACAGATTACCTCATCTGCCTGTGGTGGAGGCAGAGGGCCCATGTGACAGATTACCTCACTGAAGCACGTCAGAACATTCCTGATTGACCCGTTAAGAATTACTTTTCTGGGGAAAGTTGAAACTTCCATTAGGTTGTGTATAAAGCCCCAGATGGTGACTTGGCCTAAGTAATGCCATTTTAGGCCTATAGGTTCCTTTTTCACAACAGCTACTAACTAGACTCTGGGGTTGCTGACTCACTTCTGTGCTGCGTTCTTTCTTCCACAACATGGTAGCAGAGAGAAAATTAGGAGTTGTTAAATGTCTACCACTCTCAGTTGGGCCCTAGACTAGGGAATTTACATATATTGCTAACTCATTTAATCTTTATCTCGAGTCTATGATACAAGTGGTACCACCTGGATTTTTACCAGTGAGGTAATTTGGGCTCAAAGAGGTTAAGCCATTTTCCAGAGTTTACACAGGAAATTGGAATAAGAACCCAGATCTGAGGATTCCCACTATTCCATGGAAATTTCCACCTCCTTTTCTACTCAGAGGAAAGCATTCTCTAGTGCTTAAGGAATAATCATGTTCCAAGAGGAAAAAAAATTTTTTTTTTCAGAGAGTCTTTTTCCCCAAACACGGGTTTTTTTTGCATGCTGGTAAGTGAGTATCACAAAGCTAGAAGCTGGCCTTCACCAATCTTTGCATTAAGTCTTCTTTCAAGACATGTCCAGGACACTGGGTTAAACAAAACCATACTAGGTTTGCTTGACAAGGGTGCCCATGGATAGGTTTGCGAGTAGGACTGAGATCCAGCAAGCCCTGTGTTCAAAAGGAGGCCATGGGCCCATGCTTGGGCTTTCTTTCTCTTTCTTGTTGGTGGTCATAATATCTCAGAAGCTTCACCTCATTAATGTGAAGAAAATGAAAAAAGAAAACAAAAGATCTAACATGTGATAGAAGTTTTTCAGAAAATTTCCTCAGACCAATGTACATTATTTGTTCTATAACGTCTCAATAAATGCTTTACTTTCCTGCCTAGGTAATAAATATCCTCAAGACAGAAACTACACCTTACACTTACCATACCACCCCTCCCTGTGCCTAATACAATCTTCTAACAAACAGAACAAGTCACCAGTCAGTCTTTGACAAATTATTGGGAAATAAATGATTTTCCAGCTTCCTCCGTTATATGAGGGGTTCTGAACCCTGCTTTCTCTATCATTCTACACATATCTTCTGTAGTGCTTTTTAGCTTGAATGCTTTTTGGTATATCATCATTTCCACTGAAAAGCATAAAAATCTTGTGAAGTTTGTTTGTTTGTTGCTTTATATTATCAAAAACTTTAATGTATCCCAGGAAGGCAGTTGCCCAATAATGGGAATCCAGATGATATTCAAGTGTTTTCTAAATTGATTTAGAAAAATATTTGTAATTCTTAGAGAGTTTGAGTGTTTGATTATGTATGCCTTTAAATTTCTAAAGATTTTCATCAAAATGAGTTCCTTCCAAGTAATAATACAAGTGTTCCTCACTTAATGCTATTAACCTAGCAGATTGCTGCAAGGTTAATTTTATTTTCTTCAGATTACCATTAAAAATCAGATATATATTTCCATGAGGAAAACTTTAAACACATAAGGGTATCAAACTCAGCATGAAGAAAATATATTAAAATTACGCTTTCATAAATCTAGTATAGGATCTAACAAAAGGAAAAAATAAATTTAAAAAGTGCTGTCAAGCCTTTTGCCCAAGGACAAAAAGGGATAAACCTAGACAAACAACCTCTGTCTTTCAGTGGTACAACAAGGCAATAAACTGTCTTTTTAAGGAAGCATTTCAAGGGCACAAGAAATCAATGGCTGAAAGAGATAGAGTAGGAACATTTACTGGGTGCCACCCTATGCTGTCATCCATTGGCTGGGCACTTTATGGCTAAGTATGTCCAAACATGCTATTTTTTAAAGACCAACCCGTGTCTCAGCAATTAAGCTTTTTTTTGGTTGACACGCTGATCTCAAAGATGATATACTCACCTTTTCCTAAGGTAGAACACAAGTCTTTGAAGACGCATGTTGGTCAGCTCTTGGCCTAGGTACCGTTATGGACATGTTTCCATGTGCGTAGGCTGGGCCATCTTCTCCAGTCTATAGGTTACACTAATGTTTATCAGTTACATGGTGTATTTACTGGACTGACCTGGGACAACTAGGAAGTAAAGGCCTGATGAAGGTCTCCTTTTTTTCTCTCCTTAGCAGATTGATAGAATATTCTAGAACACATATACATATGCATACAAATGCACATAAATGTGTGCACAGGCACAAAGACTATTTTTGATTTCAGATTCCAGTTTTGCAAAGAACTGAATCCTTTTTATAATCAACTTCTCTACTATGGTGTGCCATATTAATGATATTTTTTTTCTTTTTGATCAGGGAATTCTTACAAAATCTGTAACATAGAAAATCTTTTCTTTTTTTTTTAAAGATTTTATTTATTTGACAGAGATAGCAAGAGAGAGCAGGAATGAAGAGGAGAGGGAGAAGCAGGCTCCCCATTAAATAGGGAGCCCCACGTGGGGCTTGATCCCAGGACCCTGAGATCATGACCCAGGCTGAAGGCAGACGCTTAACCAACTGAGCCACCCAGGGGCCCCTAGAAACTATTTTCGTCTTCTCTTTTATAATAAATTATTTGAGTGACATACACTATTTAGCATTTCTTCAAAGTGTTATTTTTATCATTGCTGAATTATTTCTCATAGTGCATGTAGTTTAGGTTCTAGTGAGCTTCTGCAATTTATATTAAAATGAGCATTAGTTTGCTGTCCCTTTATTTGAAACACCTATAATTTATTCATTTTTATGACATACATTTATTTCATGAAAAATTTGTAGAGCAGAGACAAGGTCATTGCCCACGGTTCCACAAGTTCAGTTTGTAATTTGAATTTCATTTTGAATAATGTTCTCCTCTTTGGTTTTGAGACTTCCTTAACAGACAAAATCATCTTGATTATATATTTAATATTTTTATTAAGTCAAGGTAAATCAGCAGTCTTAAGATACAGTTCTGTTGATCATATTTAAAGTACACAGTTTAAAACCTGTGAATTCAATAATTCTGTTTAGATTTTGAGTGATATATCGGTTACTGTATTCTTGCCCACTCCCTAACTCAGTCCACTCTGTAGAGCACTGAGGCACGCACAGGCATCCAAATACAAATAGTGCTGTCTTGGAGAAAATCGAGATCGAGGTTTATATCTTCAATTCCATTCTCATGTTATATTGATGCTTCTGTTCACTTGTGCTTAAATGTAGACTTGATAATATTGATGTTTCCTATGAGTGGACATTCCTCTAGTGTTGTTATATAATGGCCTGTGTTCATTGTCCAATTTACGCATCTCCAGCCCTTTCTGATTATGTAAAAAGTAGAGCTGCAGGTGCTTTCTGTGCCACAGGGGAAAAAAACCTGTCCTGAGAGCCGAGAGGCTTGTTTATGAATGATGTATGTTTGATTACGTCTGATCGAATCACATAGGTCGGGATGTTACAGACAAATGTGCTACTCTTGACAATTTCATAACAGATACTTCTTTCTCTTTTCTTTTTGTCTCTGGCAGTTACCCGGCTGTATGTGAATTCTTACAGCACAATAATTTGTTATCTATACTCCGAGCCCATGAAGCCCAAGATGCAGGGTGAGCAGTTTTGTGGGTTTATGGAAACCGTGCATTGCCCCTGGGTCACAGCTTCCTCACTTCGTTCGGGCTGTGGAGGATTCCTTTTGCTAGGCTCTCTCCCTGAAGAAATCAGATCCTAAAATTGTCTTCTGATGGCACAGATATGGCAGGGCCCTGGGGAATGAGTGGTCACAAATGTGTGGTAAAGTCCCCCTGAAAGTGCCTCTATTTTTAGCTTGAACAGGTAAGACTTTCAGCTGGCTTTCTTAACTTCTATGGGTCCATGTGATTCCTTTCCAGTCCTGCTCTTCCCACTGTCCAGTAAGTGAGTACATTACCAGCAGCTTTTCAGTCTTGGTTGGCAGTGTGAGTGAGAACTACACATAAATATTTAACAGATACTTCACGGTGTACTCTTGTTGAAAGAATATCACTCCTGACCCTTGTGAAGTTTTAAAGGACAAAAGCAGAGGCATTTAAATGAGGGAGAAAATTCTATATTCTAACTAACAAATGCACAAGAGGATTTTGTAATACATGGTAAATTTTAAAATTTAGGGTCTAGGGTTAGTATAATATTTAATATAATTGGTAGGCCAATTGTAAGGGCTTAGAAAACTAAGAACCACCAGATATTCCATTTGATAGTGCATTAAATCTGCATTAAGGAGGAAAAGGCGTAATGCGTTCTAGGATTTGAAGTCCACTGCCATTCTCAGTAGGCTCTACTGAAAGGTATTGTTTGCCTTCAGATGCTTAAACTCGTTCCTCCATATTCTGAGTTTTCTGAAAGGGAGGAACACCTCGTATTACATAACCAGTGTGCTGAAATTAGGAATAGCGATGACCGCATTCTGAAGTTAGCCCATATCTGATGATCCTGTCAAGGCAGAGCTTATCTTTCTTTCAAAATTAGCTTATTTCAAGCAATAATCAACAGGTATGAACTGATCCAATTCTGTGTACTCAGTGTGTTATAGCTGAGCTTTGATATAACCTGTCAATATGCCAACCAGTCGGGTTCTCAAATAATTTTTTTTCTTTTTTCCCCCCCAATTTTCAAGGCAGTGGTGGTGTCACCATGCTTTTTTGACTGACTGTCCCAACGGAACATTTTAAGCAGCTTTCTGTTAATCCCACTACAGACCTGTGATCATCTGCTTATTTGAAAATATTTTAAGTTCATCGGTTAAAATCAATTAGCATATTTGTTTGAAATGAGCATTTGATTGATTAAACTGAGATTATGTCATCTCGTTTCTTTGTTTTCATTTGTTGTCAAGTAGGCCTACCTAGCCAATCACCGTTTGTAACGCCAAGATACTAAGATTGGGGGCGTTAATTATCTTTATCTTTTACATTCTGATTTTTTTCCACCAGCAGAGTTTAGTCCAATAAGCAAAATAAATACTTCTAGAATATTTCAAAAGATTCTTGAGCGTATATTTTCTCCTAGGGAAAGTAGTATCAAATATTTGTTAAATTATAAATCTTAAAGTGGCTATTTAT
Organism: Mellivora capensis; assembly: GCA_004024625.1. Taxonomy (NCBI): domain Eukaryota; kingdom Metazoa; phylum Chordata; class Mammalia; order Carnivora; family Mustelidae; genus Mellivora; species Mellivora capensis. The sequence continues at coordinate 1,539 of PISX010001436.1, read as the reverse complement.
CTACCTAAAGGCAGATATTTGAGCTACTTTAAAACCCAACTAAAGTTGGTATGGTTAGTCAGCCAGAAATAACATGACCCAGAATACCCAAGAAATGATAAAATTTTGTTTTGCACTTTATAGGAAATTTTCTAAACCAATATTCCTAAAATCTGTTACATAGACATCATGAGATATGTTTTCACTTTAATGGAAAAGAGCCAGAGTTTCCTGTATTTTTTGATTATTTGAGGACTAGAGTCCTATTTTTATCTAAGTAGAAGAAAAGTAACTGGCTTATTGGTTTATTTACAAAGATCTCACAGATGTTCTGTTTCATTACTGATTGATTAAATATTACTCTGCTCAGACAGTAATCTTCGACCTGCAGATGCCAGAAGAGATTAGTAATAAATAAAGTTCTAAAATAGAAACACTTTGAACATGTAAAAACCCGTAGATTTAACTGCACATCTTTTGAAAAGCAAATTGCTTACTCAAGACCATAACAGAATATTATAAATATTATAGATAAATTGAATAATCAGCCCAGTTATTAGTGTGAAAGATTTATATATTTCTCTGCTTATTTAGTCTTATGTCAAAAATATTGGTAAACTTCTAAAAAACATGGTAGGTACAAGGATATCATCATACAAAAGGGACCTTCTTGTTCTCCATTGCACATTTGGATATGAATTATGATTTTGCCTTGAATTCCACCCTCCCCCAGGCCTGTTAAACTTAGGAAAGGCCTCTTTGGATATGATCCACCTGATTGTATGTTTTCATGGTCGATCTTGGGAGGAATTCATGTCTGTGTGTAACAGACTTTAGAGAGAAAATTTTGTTTAATGTTAAGTAATTGAGTTGTCTCAGAGTGATAAAACGTAACTTGTATATTTTATTTTGAATCTGTAATTTGATACCATCTTCCCCCCCATAATATCCTGTTGTAACTCGTCTTTATTGTGTTTAGGTATCGCATGTACAGGAAAAGCCAAACGACAGGCTTCCCTTCTCTAATTACAATTTTCTCAGCACCAAATTACTTAGATGTATACAATAACAAAGGTAAGTGGTTTTAGATCCCTCTTGCAGTCTTGCCTACCCTGTGCAATGTTTCATTTGGTTTTGATTTGAATGATTGAATGGCTTGGTTTGAAGGATTTTTAGTCATTCTTTTTTTTTTTTTCCCTGGCTTTTTCACGTATTGCTGGATGCAAATTTTGTGATTGTCTTCAAAGTTACAGATTCAGTTGGTCGGTCAGACGTGGAGCCCAGGCACTGTTATTTTTTTTTATATATATATATTTTTTTTAAATTTCTTTTCAGCGTAACAGAGTTCATAGTTTTACACAACACCCAGTGCTCCATGCAATGCGTGCCCTCCACAATACCCACCACCTGGCTCCCCCAACCTCCCACCCCCTGCCCCTTCAAAACCCTCAGGTTGTTTTTCAGAGTCCATAGTCTCTCATGGTTCATCTCCCCCCCAATTTCCCTCAACTCCCTTCTCCTCTCCATCTCCCCATGTCCTCCGTGTTATTTGTTATGCTC
>PISX010001435.1:0-196587 GCA_004024625.1 Mellivora capensis | reverse complement strand
TGAGACCTGATTTATGACCCAGGATGTGGTCTATTCTGGAGAATGTTCCATGTGCACTAGAGAAGAATGTGTATTCTGTTGCTTTGGGATGAAATGTTCTGAATATATCTGTGATGTCCATCTGGTCCAGTGTGTCATTTAAGGCCTTTATTTCCTTGTTGATCTTTTGCTTGGATGATCTGTCCATTTCAGCAAGGGGTGTGTTAATGTCCCCTATTATTATTGTATTATTGTTGATGTGTTTCTTTGATTTTGTTATTAATTGGTTTATATAGTTGGCTGCTCCCACATTAGGGGCATAGATATTTAAAATTGTTAGATCTTCTTGTTGGACAGACCCTTTGAGTATGATATAGTGACCTTCCTCATCTCTTATTATAGTCTTTGGCTTAAAATCTAATTGATCTGATATAAGGATTGCCACCCCAGCTTTCATCTGATTTCCATTAGCATGGTAAATTGTTTTCCACCCACTCACTTTAAATCTGGAGATGTCTTCGAGTCTAAAATGAGTTTCTTGTAGGCAACATATTGATGGGTTTTGTTTTTTTATCCATTCTGATACCCTGTGTCTTTTGATTGGGGCATTTAGCCCATTAACATTCAGGGTAACTATTGAGAGATATGAATTTAGTACCATTGTATTGCCTGTAAGGGGACTGTTACTGTATATTGTCCCTGTTCCTTTCTGATCTACTACTTTTAGGCTCTCTCTTTGCTTAGAGGACCCCTTTCAATATTTCCTGTAGAGCTGGTTTGGTGTTTGCAAATTCTTTCAGTTTTTGTTTGTCCTGGAAACTTTTTATCTTTCCTTCTATTTTCAATGATAGCCTAGCTGGATATAGTATTCTTGGCTGCATGTTTTTCTCGTTCAGTGCTCTGAATATATCATGCCAGTTCTTTCTGGCCTGCCAGGTCTCTGTGGATAAGTTTGCTGCCAATCTAATATTTTTACCATTGTATGTTATAGACTTCTTTTCCCGGGCTGCTTTCAGGATTTTCTCTTTGTCGCTAAGACTTGTAAATTTTACTATTAGGTAATGGGGTGTGGACCTATTCTTGTTGATTCTGAGGGGGGTTCTCTGCACCTCCTGGATTTTGATGCTTGTTTCCTTTGCCATATTAGGAAAATTCTCTACAATAATTCTCTCCAATATACCTTCTGCTCCCCTCTCTCTTTCTTCTTCTTCTGGAATCCCAATTATTTTAATGTTGTTTCGTCTTATGGTGTCACTTATCTCTCGAATTCTCCCCTCATGGTCCAGTAGCTGTTTGTCCCTCTTTTGTTCATCTTCTTTATTCTCTGTCATTTGGTCTTCTATATCACTAATTCTTTCTTCTGCCTCATTTATCCTAGCAGTAAGAGCCTCCATTTTTGATTGCACCTCATTAATAAATTTTTTTAAAATTTCAACTTGGTTAGATTTTAGTTCTTTTATTCCTCCAGAAAGGGCTTTTATATCTCCAGAGGGGGTTTCTCTTAATATCTTCCATGCCTTTTTCGAGCCTGGCTAGAACCTTGAGAATCGTCATTCTGAACTCTAGATCTGACATATTACCAATGTCTGTACTGATTAGGTCCCTAGCCTTCAGTACTGTCTCTTGTTCTTTTTTTTGTGGTGAGTTTTTCCGCCTTGTCATTTTGTCCAGATAAGAGTATATGAAGGAGTAAATAAAATACTAAAAGGGTGGCAAAGACCCCAGGAAAATGCGCCTTAACCAAATCAGAAGAGACCCCAAATCGTTGGACGGGAGAAAGGGGATAAAAAGAAGTTCAGAAAAAAAAATTTAAAAAAGAAAACAAATAAAGAAAAAATATAAAAAAGAAAAAATATATATATATTAGACTGGTGACTAGAACAGGGTCACCCACTTAATGTGGGGGTATTTTGGTCTCTTAAAAGAAACTACCTCCCAAGATTTTAAAGAATGAAAAACGTATATAAGGGTAAACACAATGAAGGGATGGAATATGCCTATAAAGATGAAAAACAAATTTTTTTTTTTAATTTCTAAAAAAAGGAATTGATAAAGTAAGTTGGTTGGGAGAATAAAGAAAAAGAAAGTGGAGAGAATTTGCTCAGGCTGGAGACTAGAACAAGCCCGGAGGTAGATTTAGGGTTTATTTTGATCTACTAGAGGAAGTTGTACCCCAAATTTTTTAGAAGAAAAAAACCCTATGTGTATACAAAAAGTTAAATACTATGAAGGATAAAATATGACTATAATAATGAAGGTTCAAAAAAGATTTTTTTTTGGAAAGGTATTGTTAAGATAAACTAGTTAAAAACATTAAAAAAGAAAAGGATAAAAGTTTAAAAAAGTTTAGCAGAAGAAAAAAAAATAAAATTAAAGAAAAAATTAAATTAACTGCAAGACTAAAGAATCATGGGGAGAAAGCCATGAATTCCGCGCTTTGCTTTCTCCTCCTCTGGAGTTCCGCTGCTCTCCTTGGTAAGTGAACTTGGTCTTGGCTGGATTTCTTGTTGATCTTCTGGGGGAGGGGCCTGTTGTAGTGATTCTCAAGTGTCTTTGCCCGAGTCAGAGCTGCACCGCCCTTACCAGGGGCCGGGCTGAGTAATCCGCTCGGTTTCACTTTCAGGAGCTTTTGTTCCCTGAGCGCTTTCCGTAGAGTCCGGAGGACGGGAATGAAAATGGCGGCCTCCTAGTCTCCGGCCCGGAGGAGCTGAGAGTTCGGGGCCCCACTCCTCGGTGCGCCCTCAGAGAAAAGTGCTCAATTACTCCCATCTCCCAGGCCTCTGGCCGCTCTCCGAGCTCACCCAGCCTGTGACCGGTTCAAGGTAACCCCGAGCTGAGAGCTCACTCCTCGGCTCTGTCTCTGTGGCTGGCTTCCCGCTCCGATACCTGCTAGCTCTGCAACACTCAGACACCCCCGATCCTTCTGTGACCCTGTGGGACCTGGGGCCACGCTGACCCCGCATGGGCTTCACCCCGGTTTAGCCTCTGGAGCGATGTCCCTCCGTGGAGCAGACTTTTAAAAGTCCCGATTTAGTGCTCCGTGGCTCCACCGCTTGCCGGGAGCCGGCCCCTCCCCCACGGTCTATCCTCCCGTCGCTTTCGATTCACTTCTCCGCCGCTCCTACCTTCCAGAAAGTGGCCGATTTTCTGTTTCCAGAATTGCTGTTCTTCCTCTCTTTGATCTCCCGCTGGATTTGTAGGTGTTCGCAATGGTTTGATAAGCTATCTAGCTGATCTCCTGCTACCTGATGTAGTCTCAGCTGCTACTGCTCCGCCATCTTGACTCCTCCCCCTACTTTTAATTTTTGATTGTCTTAATTCATATGGTAAATGCTTTCCCACTTTGTTCTTCTAGTTTTACCACCTAAAGAGAGGTACCTCTAGCAAAACTGAGATAACTTCTGAGTTGCCCAAGAAAGTTTGGTGGATTGATTTCATATTTATTGAGAGATATAGTGTGCAGAAACTGTACCAAAACTAATAAAGTAGTATACTATTTACTCTCCAGCAGCTTGCAGTGATGAAAAATAAAGCCAATGTCCCAGTGATCAGCTTGCCTAATGCCCTTTGTTCCACTTTCCTATTGAGTATAACAATATTTACCAGAAACAAAAGTAATACTAGCAATTGCCCTTTTTAGAATTATTTTATTTTCTTTTTTTTTTAAGATTTTATTTATTTATTTGACAGAGATTACAAGTAGGCAAGAGAGGCAGGCAGGGAGAGAGAGGAGGAAGCAGGCTCTCCTTGGAGCAGAAAGGCCGATGTGGGTCTCGATCCCAGGAGCCTGGGATCATGACCTGAGCCAAAAGCAGAGGCTTTAACCCACTGAGCCACCCAGGCACTCCTAGAATTATTTTCAAAGCCAACTCTGTATCCATTCCCATAACACGAAGAGAAGGAAGAATGGAAAGGGGCTTAATATTCATTGAGTTCTTGTTACATGCCTAGCAATGTGCTAGAGATTCTCTATTATACTTACTAATTGTTACAACAATCTAATAGGTATTATTAACTCTATTTGACTTGTAAGGAAATTGAGGCAACAGCTCAGAGTCAGGACAATATAATCTTAAACACGGAAAATGGTGAGACTTTTATGTGACTTCATTAGGAAGCTATAATACTTATAAATGTAACTGCACCTAACAATAGAGTCTCAAGTTGCATGAAATAAAATCTAATAAAATTGAAAGACCCAACAATTATGGTTGGAGTTTTCAATACCTCATTCTCAATAACTGATAGAAATATGAGACAAAAGATAACCAAGAATATAGAAGACTTGACAACACTATCAACCAACTCACCCTCACTGACATATGGAGACATTCTAGCCAAAAATCACAGAATGTACATCCTTTCAAACACATGTGGTTAGACCAGGAACATCCATATGCTGGGACCTAAAACAAATCTCAATACATTTGAAAGGATTAAGGAAGTAAGGATCTTACAAAGTACACTTTTCAGTCACAACAGAACTAGAAATCAACAACAGAAAGAAATCTGGAAACTTCCCAAGTATTGGGAAATTTAAAAATACAATTCTAAATAATCCATGGTTCAAAGAAGAAATCACAATGAAAATCAGAAAATATTTTAACTGAATGAAACTAAAGTATAACATAGCAAAATCTAAGAGATGCAGCTAAGGTAGTGCTTTGAAGGAAATTTAGTTTTAAATACCTGTATTAGAAAAGAAGAAAGCCTTCAAATCAGTAACCTAAGCTTTCACTTTAAGAAATTAGGGAAAGAAAAGCAAGCAAACCCCAAATAAATAGACAAATGTAAGTAATAGCTATTAGGGCAGAAGTCTATGAAATAAAAAAACACAAGAAAAATAGAGATTATCAGTGGAACCATTTTTTTTTAATGATTAAGAAAATTCACAAATCTTTGTGTAGATTGGCCAGGATAAAAAGAGAGAAGAATCAGGAAAGGAATCAGGAATGAAATGGAAGATATGACTACTAACTCTCCAGGAACTAAGAAGGATTATAAGGGAATATTATGAATAACTGTATGATGGTAACTTAGACAACTTAGATGAGATAAACAAATTCATAGGATGTCACAAATTACCAAAATAGACTCAGGAAGAAATAGAAAATTGGAATAGATCTATAACAAAAAAAAAATGGTATTAGTAATTAAAAATCTTCCCACACAGATAAGCCTAGACCCAGATAATTTACTGGTGAATTTTGGCTAAAATGTACAGAAATAATAGCAGTCCTTCACAAAATCTTATAAAAAGTAGAGGAGAGAATACCCCCAGTTTATTTTATGATTATTACTACTATCGCCCTGATACCAAAGTCAAAGACATAAAATAAAACTACAGGCCAATAATAACCTTCATAAACACAAATGCAATGATCATTAATACTATTTTAGCAAGTTGAATCCAGCATTATATAAAATTAAGATAAGGTAGGATTTATCCTAAGAATGCAAAGTCGGTTTAAGACCCAGAGATAAGCCTAAAATATAAAGGACAGCCCTTGATCATCTCAACAGATACAGAAAAAACATTTGACAAAACCTAATATCCATTCATTATTAAAAACTCTCAACAAACTAAGAACAAAAAGAACTTCTTCCATCTGTGGATGTGGTGTTTGCTTATGTCTCTAAATTTATTACAAACATTTAATGGGGGGGGTTAATGAATTTACAATAGATAAATTTGTTTTAAAGTTTATTTACTTATTTAAGTCATCTCTACACCCCATGGGGGGCTCAAACTCATGACCCTGAGATCAAGAGTCACACGCTCCTCTGACTCAGCTGGGTGTCCTCACAGTAGGTAAATTTCACTGTATATAAACTTTACCTCAATATAAATATTATAGAAAATTGAAAATGTCTAAGGTGTTTAATTCTATCAATAGAAGTTACTATAGGGAAGAAGAGTATCTTTATTATGTTCTCTTTAGAACACAACTCCTCAAGATCACTCAATCAATTTTTAGTAATTTATTCTATTGAGCTTTAAAAAGTGAAACATGTTCCATGGACTGTATAATCTATAGCCTGCCATTCAAGTTGCTGCATGTTCTTGCTGCAATTTATTCTCTTTTATCTACTCTGTTTCCATCAAAGCAGCTTTTAGACCCACTTTTTCATGTCTGTGTCTTTGCTCATGCTGTGCCCTTCATCCACTAGGTGGTACTTTGGGCTCTTGTAGCTTTGTTCCTACCAGGACAGATGTCAGGGTGATTTCAAAGAGGGAGACACATCACGTAAACAAGCCATTTCTCACTCCAGTAGTCATAAGCCGAGGCTCTTTGCCAGGTATAATTGGACAACTTTAACTCACAGTCATAGAATTAATCTTTTTCTTTTCCTCAGCAAAAATTGACTACTAAGGACCTCGTGTGTCAGAATTTTTCCAAAATGCGGGTTCCCTGGGCTAATTTAGGGCTTCACTCATTAATTCTTCAATCGACTTTTACTGAGTGTCTCCTCCGTGCCGAACACTCTAGTTATTGGAAGTACAGCTCCTGCCCTCATGGCGCCCATGCTGTAGTTGAAGAAGAAAGCAAATGAACAAATAGTTGCTGATATTTAGTATGTAAGGACTTTGCAGGGCCCTGAAAAGCAGGAAAGGGGGACAGGGGAATGCTGAAATGGCAGTTACAGTTGTATGTGGAAGGGACAGCCAAAGCTTTTCTAACAAGAAGACAGTACATCTGAAGGAAATAAAGGAGGGAACCACTCAGCTAACCTGGGAGAAAGCAATGAAGGCAGAGAGAAAACCCAATATATACATGGTTGTAAGCAGGGGCATCCTTGGTATGTTAATGTAAGAGCAAGAAGGGCAAGTGTTTGGGTGTAGCACAGTGTGGACGGGGGTATGTGGTAGAGATAAGATTGGAGAAGTAGACGTGATTGGGCTTGTAGAGCATGAAGGGACTTGCAGGGCATTTTATGGCCTTTTGATTTTACTCTGCATGAAATGGAAGCTTCTGAAGGATCTTGAGCAAAGAAGTGACACAATCTGACTTCTGTTGTAAAGGGCTTACTTAGCTGCTGTGTTGAGATTGATTATAGTAGGACAGAGGCAGAAGCTGGTAGACCAGTTAGGATGTTATTCTAATAATCCAGGCAAGAGGTAAGGATGGCTTAGATCAGGGTTAGCAATGGAGGAGATGTGAAGTGACCATATTTTGCAAGGAAGAGGCAACAAGATTAGCCGACAATGAGATACAAGGTGTGAGAGAATGAGAAAAGCCAAAGATGAATATTAATTTTGATCATTTAACAAAAGTTTATGTAATACTAATTAAATGCCAGGGACTGTTCTAAAATTTGACAAATACTGACTCATTTACTCTTTGCAATAGCCCTATGAGATAGCTACTATCTTTGTTCTCACTTCCTGCCTTCAAGGTTCTTGCTCTGAGAAGCTGGACGGATGGAGCTGCCATTGACAGAAAGAGGGAAGACCATGTGTAGAGCAGGTTCAAGTTGATGGGTTAAGGTTGACAGGACTGAAACAACGGTGTGGTGTCAGGCAGGTGGTTGGTCATACAAGTCTGGAGTTAAGGAGAGTGGACATCTGTGTAAAGATAGTTTAAAACCGTGAAATTGGAGGAAATCTCTAAGGGAGTGTAGATATAGAAGAGAAGAGGACCAAGGACCAGTCTGGGATCCATCCAGCATTTATGTATGAGGACACAAAGACAGACTATCAGAGAGGACAGGAGAATGACCAAAGAGCTTGGGATCCTGGAAGCCAAGTAAAGGAAGCATTGGAAGGAGAAGGGCGCAAGCAGCTGGGTTAAATACTGCAGATGGGTCAAGTGAGAGAGAACTGAGAATTTATTTATCGGTTACTTTGAAAAGAGCTGTTTTCTTATGTGGTAAAAATGTAATAGGTTGCAATAGGTTCAAGAGAAAGCTGGAGGAGGAGAATAAGAGATGGTAAATAAAGAGAACTATACCATGCCATTTCCTATAAAGAGTCATGGGAAAATGTGGCAGCAGTCAGGGAAGAGTATGGGGTCAAGAGTGGGACTCTTGTTTTATTTATTTTGCTTTGTTTTAAATATGGGAGAAATAACAGCGTATTTGTATGCTAGGGGAAATAGTCCAGTAGAAAAGGAAAAAACAGTGGTGCTATAGGAAAGAGGAGATGAAGTGATGTTAATGAGGTGATGAGAGCGGATGATAATGCACAGGGCTTGGACCTAGAAGCACAGACAGTTCATCCTCAGCAATGGAAAAAGGCAGGATCTGTGGGGATCAACACGGTTATGTGGGGGATGTGGTCGGCACTTGTGGATGTTCTCTTCTGATCGCTTATGTTTTTTGCAGTGATGTGGGGAAAAGGTCACATGCCAAAAAAGAAGCTCAGAAGAAGTACAGGAGTTTTGAGGATTTTAAGGGAAATGAGGACTGTTACCCATAACAGCCCACCCACAGGTCCTTCTATCATCACAATTTCTTTATTTGGGTTTAGAAAAGTTCGGTCTTCAGGAGGCCCCTGTTAAAATGCAAACACTGGGGGGCCTGGCTGGTGCAGTCTGCTGAGCACTCAACTCTTGGTTTCCGCTCAGGTCCTGATCTCAGGGTCATGAGATCAAGCCACAGGCCTGCGTGGGTCTCCACACTCAGTGCGGAGTCTGCTTGAGATTCTCTCGCCTTCTGCCCCTCCCTCTCATGCTCGCTCTCTTTCTAAAAATAAATAAATAAATCTTTTTTTTTTTTTAAGGGCAAATACTTAGAAAGCCCGGTGCTCTTCAGCTGCTTTTCTTGGATAATAATGCATTTGTATCAGAAGATGTCTGAGTTGTCAGATGGTGGAGAGTGAGATTTCTCAGGTCATGATGCTTAAACTCTATTTTTCCTGGGAAATCTAAATTTCACTTCATTTTATTTTTTTCAATAAAAGTACATTGTTAAATATAAAACTGAGTGTAATTCCTTTGAAATGTTTTGCAAGACTTAATATCATTAAATCCACATTAGAAAAATAATTCATCAAACCACTTGTCCAATTTTTTCTCTATGGAAATAAGACATAAGTCCAGGCCCTTGGCAAGAGTCAAAGAGGTAGGGTGAGGAAAGACACTCTTTCTTAGAAAGGGGGAAAGGGGCTTCCTATAGGAGATAAGGAGTTGTTCTAGGCCAATAAGTGTTACAATTATGGGGACCTTCTCTGTGTCTATCAAATCTAATTATATGTTGTTTAATGAATACCCCCTTTCAAATTAATAACTATTCAACAGGAACATACTCATTCTCTCCTCTACTATTTTTTTTAAGATTTTATTTATTTATTTGACAGAGATCACAAGTAGGTAGAGAGGCAGGCAGAGTGAGAGGGGGGAAGCAGGCTCACCACTGAGCAGAGAGCCGGATGTGGGGCTCGATCCCAGGACCCTGGGATCATGACCTGAGCTGAAGGCAGAGGCTTTAATCCACTGAGCCACCCAGGCGCCCCCTCTCCTCTACTATTAAGGCCAATGAATTTCTATAGAATTTTCTTTTCAAAAAATGCATTGGACCACCCATAGGGTGGTAAGAGAATGCTATCTGTAAGGTACATAGACCCTTAAGCTCAAGTTAGAATCCTAGTTCTGTCACATCTCAACTTTGTGATCCTGGGAAAGTGTCTGATCCTCAGTAGGACAATTTATTTTTCTATAAATATGGGGTATGAACGAAGGTTGTTGTAAAATTAAATGAAGTCAGGTATCACAGTAAATGTGCAGCACAGTGTCTGGCTCATCGAAAGATTCATTATGATTTGTATGTTGCTAGACACTTAGGCAGGATCTTCCCTTGTACCTGGAGAAACATCCAGAGCTCTCTCTCAGGATTTCTGTTCCTTCTCAACCCAAAGACCTGAATGCCACTAAACAGAGACTGAACTCAGTGGGCCTAATGAAGGATAACAACCTAACAAAAATGTGAGAATTTCCTAAGCAGGTGGGTTTCAGAGCACTGCCACCATGAGTTCCTTTTCATCCTGGCTTGGGCCTGGGCAGTGAGTGGGTGTGCTGGGTGTCAGGCTGGAAGCTGGATTTAATGATACCCTCCAACACTGCATCCTTTGCTGATATAGCTACTCAAATCTTGTAGCTGTTTTGCTGTTGGTGTGTATTTTCTTCTATGTTACAGTTGAAAATGATGAGAGCAGGAAGAATTGTGGGGGTCACACATACACACTCCCCAAGTGCTTAGGGAGCAAGAGAGCCAGAGTTCTGTGTTCTGCCAAAAGCCTGTCCTTCTGTGACCACTGTGTATCAATCAGCCCAGATTCCAGACACACCGGCCGATGGAAAAGATTAGAGCTCCAGAGCAGCCCCACCAGACAAAGCCCCAGCTGATAACTGGGATTGTTAACCATTAACTTAACCAAGTGGAAAGGAGTCAAGTCTGTTCCTGATTTACAGGCGGCAGCCGTGGGGCCATATGTCTTGTGCAACCAGCTGCAGAGTAGGGGCCACTCCCATGCTTGTCACCTGGCCCTTCTCTTTCTTGGCCGGCGACTGCTTACATTTCGTTCCAGAACTCCAGAAGCTGGGCCAGGGCTCTGGGTGCAACTTACAGGTTATTCTGTGCAAGGGTTTTCCGTGTCTTTATTTAGCCAGGGAGACTCTTCTCCTGTCAACATCTCACACCAAAGTCCAATATTAAATCCTTCCAGTTAGCTCTGGAAGTATTTGGTATGAAGTAGAAAGTAGATGATCCAAAGCTGGTCAAATCTATGTCCCCCTCCCAAATCTATAACACACACAGAGAGACACACACACTCTCCTTGAGGCACCTCTTAAGAATTCCTAGCTCTCTAAGCAAAGTCAGTTTGATAGTCTTATCCTTTCATTTTGTAGATGACAAAACGGGTCTAAATCTGCCCTGTCCAATATGGTAACCGCTAGTCACAGGTGGCCAGGGAGCATTTGAAATAGCTAGTCTGAACTAAAGTGGGCTGTAGTGCACACTACATGCACAAAATTCCAAAGACTTCTATTAAAAAAAAATAAAGCATATAAAGTATCTCACTAATACAGTTTTTTATTGATGATGAGTTGAAATGATAATATCTTAGTCTAGGTTCAATGAAATATATCATTAAAATGAATCCCACTGGTTTCACTTTACCTTTATAATATGACCACTAGAAAATTCAAAATTATACAACTGGCTCACATTATAATTCTATTGGACAACGTTGATCTAGATCATCCTGCTAAATGCATTGTTCAAGGCCACCCAAGCAGTGGAGGCAGGTCAGTGTTCACGGCTCCTGACCTGATGCCTCATTCCACCACCCTCACATAACTCATTCACATGGAGACATGACTGACAGCAGCTTAAAGTGACATTCCTGGGTGGTTTCATTGAATGTGATGGGTGAGGAGGAAAGAGCTTGTAGGTGAGGGTAAGGGCAAAGACAGGGTAGTATTAGGCCGTTGGATGGCCTCCCCAATCACATATGTTTGTTTGGCAGAGGAAATTCACCTAGGGAAAGAGAACTGACTTAGAAATAGAAAAACCCAAGTCTTAGACCCTTTGGTGTTTACCCTCTCTCCTTAAACACGTCTCCAACTTTCCTGGGTCTTCTGTTCCTTATCTTGAAGGTAAGAGAGTAAATTCACAAGTGCCCATATCCCTCTTTCATCTCTAAATTCTGTGATTTACAGCTTGTGCATTCACGACCTTCTTCCCCGATAGCAAATACTATTTCGTGACGTGTTCCCCGTCCACTTCTTTTCCTTGTTCAGATTTCACTCCCAAAAGCTTTGAAAAAGAGAAATCGGGTTGGGTAGGGAAGATTACTTCAAAGACAATTCCGAGTCACTTCCTTTTGTCCTTGACCTTAGAAGCAATAAAAGATTAGCTATGGGCTCTTACCTGTGGCCAGTCAAGGAGGAGGAAGAGGGTAAGGAATGGATGAAGGGGAGAGAGGGTAAAAGGAGAGAAGAAGAAGGTGAAGAATAAAAAGGAGATGAGTTTTAGAAATATGTAGCTAGTGGGATGATTAATCTTCTATCCAGACTCCTTGACCTATGAACTCCTGGCAAGCAGGGACTCTATCCTATTTTTTTGGAGAGGGGCTTGTCCTCAACAGTACCCAAGCACACTGCTCCTCACTGGACCATGAACATGAAGCAATCCTTTCATTTGGTTCAGCGGGTTCTTTACACTCCCGCCCTCTGTGGCTGGCGTGTTCACAGGAGGCATGATAATGAAGGCAGGTGAAACACAGGGGCACAGAAAATAGAAGTCAATTTAAACAACAAATTTATTAAAATTTTACTCTCCTTAAGAAGTCCTATGAAGCAGAAAACACCCAGACATTGTTTTAAGTCAGGGAGTTTCCAGCTTTGCAACTGAACTCTCTGGCAGAGGGCCAGGCTTGCCGTCAGCGCGTGGGAGAGAGTGGCATTCTCAGGGCCGTGCTGGAAGTTCCAAGTTTATGAGGCATTTATGTTAGGATTTAGTGGTTACCTATGGGTTTAGGGTTTAATTTTTTTTCTCTAAAATACATTTCATCACTGAACTGCAGCACATGCTAAGATGTGCTTCCTGCTCTGTTTTCTTCTTAAGGCCACTCTAGATTTTGTCTCAGGTGAGACGATGAGGATACAAAGCTTCTGTCAGACCCCACCCATGCCTGACAGCCCTGCGAGTAGCATGAGGACAAGTAGCTCCAAGGACCTGTCCTGAGTCACTGGCTCACAGTGCCCTATTGTCCTCTTCTTCATGTGGGTGTTCTAGAAGGGACAAGGAACTGGTGCAACTTTAAAGGACAGCTCCAACTCCAACTTGCCTGCCCACACCAGGAACGTTAACAGTTGAGGTTAGCTTTGCCAGGAACCAAAGAACATTTAATTAAAATAGACTTTTACAAAAGAAAGGAAGAAAGAAAGAAGGCAAAACTAGATGGTTCAGCTAAAACGTCAGATCTCTGGAAGGTTAGAAAAGATAAAATGGAAGCAATTAATACAGTGGGAGTGGGGGTGGTGCAGTGCAGTCGTGATTCCTTCAGGAGTATTACCCAGCCGATGCCGGTGTCCATACTTGCCTCACACAGGACACAGAACATGAAACCGAGCTCTACCAAAGCTAACAGCCAACTTTCTAGTCTTGTGTCTGAGGCAGATTTTCTTCCTCAAGGGTCTACTGAGATCTTCTCAGTCAAAACCTCAAATTAGTTCCCCTTGATATACTCGAAGCATACGGATAAACCCCTCCTTTGGCAGTTTCTTAACTGAGCAGGGGCTTCTGGAGGCTTGGCCAGGCTCCAGGTAAATGGGGTTGTAAACTGGAGCTCAGGGGAAATGCCCTGTAGGTTGAGCACAGTCTGTTCAGACAGTGCCGGCTAAAATGTCTTGGCCTAGAAAGCCCACGTAACTATATTTCCTTAGCAGGGCCTTGGAAAACTCTTTTGCTTCTCCTCATCAGGGCTATGAGCCTTGGTATTTTTCTCGAAGATCCCAGGAACCTGGTTTCCATAGCTCCATTCACACTTAGGGGCTATAGTGGGGAAAGGGAGACTTGTTTCTCTGCACGTCCTAGCTTGTCTTCTGAGAACTATGTAGGAAAGGTCAGGCTTTGAGCTGCTCAGAAAAGTCAAGGTCTCCACATTTAGGGGGTTTGCAGGGTCACCACATGGCAGTCTGCTAGGGCTACCACAACGAACTGCCACAGGCTGGACGGCTTAAATAACAGAAATGGATCGTCTCCCAGGTCTGTAGGCTGGAAGTCCAAGATCAGGGTGTCAACGGTGTTGGTTTCTTCTGAGGCCTCTCTCCTTGGCCTACAGATCTCTGTCTTTCCCCTGTGTCTTACTTGGTCTTCCGCCTGCCTGTGTCTGTGTCCTAATCATCCGTTCTTGCAAGGAGACAAGTCATGTTGGATTAGGGCCCAATTTATGACCTCAATTTAACTTAATTTTCTCTTTAAAGACTCTCTCACCAAGCATAGTCATGTTCTGTGATACTAGAGGCTAGGACTGCAACACACAAATTTTGGAGGGGGACACAGTTTTGGAGGGGGACACTATAATACCATGTCTCTGCCTGAGAAGGCTGAGAATGTCAAGGAAATTCCCCATTCATGGCGGTGTATCCCATTTAGATAACTGAATGACATCATTCCATCTCCATTTCTTACCCAAATGCCCCAAATTTACTGGCCTTTCTAAGCTCCTTAGGCCAGTCTCCTTAGTATCTAATGTCTCTGTGATGTCATTCTATTTCCTAGAACGTTCCTCATGAGGACCACAGCATTGCCACGCTGGTGGCCGATATGCTCCCGCCCCACCCCCCATCCTCCTCCACAAGCCCCTCCCAACTTAGCCTAGATGGACAGTGAGGCCCGGTGAAGGAGGGCTGTGTTCTTGCCTAAGGATCCAGGTAAACACACACCCTAAATCCCCCAGGGGTGGCATTAAAAAAGATAGCCTTCTCCTCATCAGCTTGTGCTTCCTGTGGTGTTTATAAGCAGGCCTTCTCTGTGTGAAGCAGATCCCAGAAATGGATTTTCAGAATTTGTTTTGCTTCCTACCACTACTCAAAAGTAATTCCCTGGCAAGGCAGGCTAGGAAAGAAGACAGGATTACGGAGCCCACAGATGATCTCGCCTAACCCCTCTGTTTCTCTCGAAGAGCAATTTAAAATCACTTCTCTCCCTGAACCAGATAAACAAGTGTCTCCTTTCCTCTGGGCTCTGCAATTCAACTCTATTTTCTATGATCACAGTGCTGAGCTTGTTACACAAAAACAGCCTTTGCGAATCCTCCCTCTCCCTAAGATGATGATTCCTGGGTGGTCCTTCTTGGGTGGGTCCCTGGGTACCCAAGCCCCGTGCCATGTTTCCTCCGCTGCTTGGCGTGCCGGGGGAGAGTCTGCCTCCGGAAGCTCAGCTCCAGCTCGTCCAGAGATAAGATCAGAAACACCGGAGAAGGGCCGTGTTTTAACAAGGCAGAAAATACAAGCTACTCCAAACCTCAGGCCTACTGTGCAAGAAACAAGCCCTGCAGCACACCCAGGCTTTGGGGGCCCTCTCCCGGAGAGGCTTCTCCCCTCGTAAAGATTGGTATCGTGGGGTGAAGAAAGAGTCATGTCACTCCCAGCAGGATTTCCAGTCAGAAAGGCTTCGCTTTCAATTACCCAAGAGCAGCTGTAGGCTGCTGCTTATGTAACGGGCTCTGTGCCTCCCCGGGAGGAGGATGTGGAACCATTTGGTGTTTGCTGAATAATGAGTCATGGTCAGATTTAGGGAGTAGAAACAGTGAATTTCTCCCCTGCGTTGCTTCATCCGGAACTTCTAGTAAAGAGTGATAAGCACTGAGTCAGTGCCCGGGGTGGGGGTGGGGGCCGGCCTGGGAAGGGAAAGCACCTCTGAAATACAGGCCCCCAGAGCGCTCACGTGTTGAGCTGCTGAAGGGGACTTGAGGGGCACTCGAAGCTTCGCTGGGCAATCTCTGAGGAGATTCGCTGTTTACTGAGGCCCATAGCTGACCTGACAGGGATTTTCCTATCTTGGGCAGTTGCAGACTTTTTCCAGGCCCCAGTCAGGATCTGGGAGTGTCCGGGTAAAGACGGGAGCTTCAGAATGACCGGAGCTTCCTCCAAACCTCATTTTAATTCTCAGAAATGAAAAGAGTCTGAGAAGTGGCGGGAGGTGAGGGGGCCTGGGGGGGCAGAGCATAGTTATACCAACTGAGAAGCTAAAAGGTTCGGTTTCAGCCAGCAATAAAAATTAAAATATTCTATTTTTCATCACGTTCTGAGCTAAACAAAGTCCCAAGAAAACAAAATTAAGCTCTGCGTGAAAATGGGCCAGAAATTATTGGTCCCGCTTCACAAGGAGATAATTATTTGTCCCTCTCCTAAGAAATCCAGTCAAAGTTTACAGACTTTTCACATCAGCAAATAATTTCTTGTAACTTCCTTCCCCACCCCCACCCCCGCCCCGTGATGCTTTTCAACATGTGTGGCAAGAAGTCACAGACGCCATTGTCCCTCTTTAGCAAGTCACCACCCAAATAAATCTGTGTGAGAATGCAAGGGTCTCTTACAGAGCTGGTGGTTCTGCCTGATGTTGCGGTAAAGGGTACTGCAAGAATTTCAGAGCAGCTTGCTTGACGAGCCACGGAGGGAACATCTTCTTCAGTGTACAGAGCTTCAGGAGGCTGAGAGCTCTGCTTATGAGAAGCAGCATCTAGAGGTCAAGGTCGGACTGCCCGGCTTTGAATCCCAGTTTGCTACCTACCACCGGCTCTGTGACTTGACGTACAATTAGCTTCTCTCCTTGATTCCTTCATCTGTAAAATGGAGGCTCTAAGATCTCTACCTCGCCGGAGGCGGGTACAAGGTCTGAGGGAAAGCTCACAAAGCATTCTGATGTTTTTTTAAACCATCATTACTGATTTTATCAGTATCATTACCATTACCATCATTATTTAATGTTAGCATAATTTTCATCTCTAGTGATTTCTACCCAAAAACATGTTAGTGAAATAGAATAGCAGGAGCCGTTTTTAAGGTCAAGCAGATATGACCTTTATACAACTGATAAAAATTTCCTTTAGCATTTTCATCTGTAAAATAGGGGAAATACTAAAAATTTATAGTGAAGTACAATAAACAATAGCTATTTTTGGTTATTATATTTTCTAGCCCATAAAATGGAATCTCTGCTCAAATACATTTCAGATTTCTTTATCCCACATGGCAAAATGAAATTCCAGCCCCCTATCACAAACACCCCTTTAAAATATTTCTACATTTATTTATGACATAAACTTTCCACAGGGAGGTGAGTTTCTAGAATTACAACTCAACCCAAAGGTCACAAGGGTCCTCCTCTGGTGTTTGGTTGAGAAAAGAAATGCTAAAATATAAAGCAATTCTTTAGATTCTTTAAGAAAGCTCTTTTGGCCTTGGTTATATTGATTGATTTTCTGGCTTGATTTACTTCATGGTATTTTGTTGACTTCGGCTGACCACAGGAAGCAGATGACATTTCTCCTCAGAGACCAGCTCTGAGAGCTGGAAGCTGAGGAGAGCAGCCACACACGACTGACATCACCCTCCTCATCACCCCATAGAGCCTCCACATTCAGGGGGCACTTAGTCTATGTGTTAGGTCCAGTGCCAAGGACATTTATCTCAATTTCATACTTAAGATGGCCCTGCTGGCTTAGTATCATTTTCTCTAGCCTAAGACGAGAAAACAGTGTTCTTCAGAGGCTTGCAACACGCCTGTGATCCCACAGCTGTATGTGGTACAGCTGGGGTTAGAATCTGGGAGAGTACTGGGTTGACCAGGCTCTGTTGCTGTTACTGCTGAGGGTGGGCCTCGCTGGAACAGCCCCCGCAGTTGTAGTGTATATGTCATCTGCCTTCATGTCCCTGCTCAGGAGCCATCAGATGACCCACTGTCCAGGAAAGCTCACAGGCTGTCTGTGTTTGAGGAGAGACGGCAGCCGTCGCCGACAGGCGGGAGGAGGCCCTTGCCATCCTCCAGCTCTTGGCATAACCGAGACGAACTTGACAGAGACAATTCAGTTCCACGGGAGAATGCAATTCTCTACTCACTGCCAAGTTATTCTGTGGAGTCAGCGGGAAGGGGAGGGGTGCTCCCTTCCCACCCATCCTTTGGTGTGGTGGCCTCACACAAGAATGACCCCAGCCCCCCATGCCTTCATGCAGCTATCAGAGCCCTTTGAGAAGGGCAGAGCTGATGGCTTGGACAAGTTTCTTTTCTTGAAACAACACTAATTTGTCCAGTTTTGTGGCTTTTTTATGTGGAACAACATTAGCTCATCCAAGCTTGTGGTTTATTTGAAAATGAAATTCCGGTAAATCTTTCGCACCATCTGGCAGTGCGGTGATTGGCCGCCAGTTAGGAACAAGCCACTGAGCACACAAGAAAACAAAGCAGAGAAAACCCACCCCAAACAGAGAGGCTCTCTGTAATCTCTGTGCCCAAGGAACCCCATGGGGTTCTCCGAGGACGGGGCTGTCCCCGTGAGCAGAACCCTAACCTGTCACTCTCCAGGTACTGGTTTCTCTCAAAAGCTGAGGACCAGTGGAGCTTCTTAGCTTAGGCTTTAGCCAGAGTCTTAAATTCTTTCTATAGAAACAGATTAGAAGGGGCCCTCTGATGGCGCATACAGAGGATCTAGAAACCAACATGAGTGATCAGGAGAAAAGGGAACTTGAAACATTGGCGGTTGATTCTTTGGAGTGTGGAAAAATGACTAGGCCTGGGTCCCTGAGGGACATAAATGTTATTCTTACTTATGTGTCTGCCACACCCACCCATCTTGCTCCAGGCTTCATTACACATGCAGTCAACGGTTCCCCGGTGCTCCCTGTGTGCCTTGTGCTGTCTTGGGTACAGGGGACAGACATCGTCCTGCCTTTAAAGATCTTATTTTCTGGTAGGATAGATTGAAAAATACTTAAAAATACTAATTTCAAGTATAGTAAGTGCTATGCATGGAGAAATTAGGGGCTTCAATATGGAGGTGGGCAGATCAGGACCATTTTTAGCTGGACTGCTCCGGAAAGGCTCTCTGAGGAGGAGACATTTAAGCTGAGACCTTATGATGAGGTGTTGCTGGCCATACAAGGTGTAGAAAAGCCTAGGGCCTGAAGGAACTGAAGGACCAGCCTGATTAGATGGTGAAAGAGTAGGAGGGAGGCATGAGATAAGGTTGGAAAGGCTGGCAAGGGCCATGTCTGTTAGGCTGAGTGAAGCCATTTCCACCTTTTACATAGTGAACAGGCAAGATCTCATTTATATGGACAGAAGAGCACTTCTGTCACTCTAGGGAGAATAGACTGTTGGAGGCAAGAGTGGAAGTAGAAAAACCAGTTAGGAAGTTACTCCAGTTGTCCAGCAAGAGAGATGGCGGCCTTAGCCAAAGGGAAAACAGTGGGAGGGAAGAGAAGGAGGAGATTTAAGGTAGAACCAACTGAACTTGCTAGTAGATTTGATGTGCAGTGAAAGGGAGAGATCCTCCCAGGATCTCCTGGATGGTGTTCCTAGGTCCTTCAGCTTGAGCAGCTGAGTGGATAGTGATACCATTTACCACGATGAGGAAGCCTGGAGGTCGGAACACAATGTCTTGGGGGAAAATAAAGAAACCTGTTTTAACCACGTTAGATCTAAGATACTTGATTGATCTAAGCAGGAATATCAAGTAGATATTCTAGAGCTCAGTGGAGAAAAGTACAAATTAAGATGTCATTAGCATGAAGAAGCTGGTATTTGAACCCATGAGAATTGATGAGCTGCCCTAGCAGATGGAAAGTAGAAAAGTGTTCCAGAAAGGAATGTTTGGGGATTTCTCATGCTCTGGCCTGTATGGGCCCCTGGGCCCAAGTACACACAGAGGCACTAAGTCACATCAGGAGGGGGCTCATGGCTGTATGTGTGGAACCCCCAGCCCACTTGTACACAACCTCCAATCTCCTCCACCCACCCCCACACATAGCACTCATTGTCCACGAGTCAGGGGTGAACCTGGGGGAAAGACCCCCATCTGGGTCCTCAAAATGGGCATTGAACTGTTTGGACAGGAATTCCAGGCCCTGGTCTGTGACATAGACCTGCACTTGGTCGTTATTGGCCTTGCCATAATGGGAACAGGCACCTTTCTACACTTGCCAAAACGGACCCTGGTGGGCAGGATGAGAGAGCAAAGTTGAGGGCTTGGGTGAAAGAGAAGCAGCCTACCTGCAGAGGTGAACCCCGGCTAGCTTAGTCCTGGGCCTGATGCACAGGGCCCCACGGGCACTTAAGGGATTAGAACATTAAGTGTGTTTCACTTAAGTGCTTGTGGAGGCCATGTCTCGGGCTGTGTTCACAAAGGGGAGTTCCAGACCCTGAGTGATGTGCAGGGAGGTGGAAAGCACCATGGCTCCTATAGGACCGCCTGTTCTAGGCCCAGATACAGCCAGGTGCTGAGTGGCTGAAAAATAGGATCCATGCAGGGCCCTTTGGCCCGAAGGGCTGGGAGTTAGCAAGAGTCAGCTAAGAAATTTGAGGCTTAAGACTATACCCCCTTCTTAGTGTGTTACGAGGGTGCTAGGCAAGACAACTCATTTTCATTTTGGAAAGTAGATCAACATTTTGGGAGAGGCAGTGGCCCTGACACGCCTGCTCACTCACATACTCACACCTCCGATGCTGACATTAGTGACGTCATGAGTTAATTTCCTGCCCCACGTAGAGAGCTCAGTTGTCCCACGTGATTTGTGATTCACTCAAACCAAGGCAAGTCTGTGGCAAGGCCCATTAGCATTCCCTCCCCAAAGACTCAAGGGGCCGAAGCCTTCCCATCCATTTCAGGACTGGTGACCAGGCCTTATTCTCTGTCTGAGTCATGACATCCTTAGCTGCCCTCATCTTCTGAGCAAATTCAGAAGGGGCAGATGTCACATATCACAAGGTTGGAAAAATAACGTAACTAAATGTTCATTTCTTTTAGTCTTCATAATAAAACCCATGGCGAAATAGAGGTAGGACTATGAAGGAAAGGTCCTGAGAGCCAGGGATGATATGTCTCCTTACAAACCCCAGTGGTGGCCTATTTTGTGGCCTCGGGCAAGTCACCCAGTCTGTCTGCTCTTTCTTTCCAAAGTGAAAAGGGGCTGGGAGGATTCATTAGTTCAGTGGAAAGGTTTGAGCAACTTGGTTCCATCCTGTGCAATAATGACCTCTTTCTATTTACAAGACTCTGGCTCCTATCCTCATTTCACTTTTGATAGTCAAGTGGATTTGCAAGTTAATGGGAGCTCTCAGTGGCAATCTGTAGAATATTCTAAAAGCCATGTCCTGAGAAAATGTCAGGGACTTTTCACAGTGTTTCTTAAAGGGGCGCCTGGGTGGCTCAGAGGATTAAGCCTCTGCCTTAAGGTCATGGTCCCAGATCCTGATCCCAGGGTCCTGGGATCGAGCCCCGCATTGGGCTCTCTGCTCAGCAGGGAGCCTGCTTCACCCTCTTTCTCTGCTTGCCTCTCTGCCTGCTAGTGATCTCTGTCAAATAAATAAATAAAAACAACCTGAGGGTTTTGAAGGGGCGGGGGGTAGGACATTGGG
Organism: Mellivora capensis; assembly: GCA_004024625.1. Classification (NCBI taxonomy): domain Eukaryota; kingdom Metazoa; phylum Chordata; class Mammalia; order Carnivora; family Mustelidae; genus Mellivora; species Mellivora capensis. The sequence goes on along the minus strand of PISX010001435.1, from coordinate 175,527 downwards.
GGAGCCAGGTGGTGGGTATTATGGAGGGCACGCATTGCATGGAGCACTGGGTGTGGTGTAAAACTATGAATTCTGTTATGCTGAAAAGAAATGAAATAAAAAACAAACAAACAAACAAAAAACACAGAGTGTTTCTTAAAGGGGCTTTCAACAAAACTTAAGACCATTCCAAAGCAAGTTTCATGTGGGAATGAGATTATGCTATATTCCTTTTTCACATTAAAGCAACAGAAAATTTGTATTTTTGAATTGTGGCCTTGGACTCTAAATGTTCAGTTATTTCAAAAGTTTGACTCCCAGCTAGTGCAGCATTCTGAAGGTGACACATTTAAATGCTTAACAAATATTTCTGGTGAGATAAGTGGGTGAAGAGATGACAAAATCATAGTTAGTGAAACAGACACCTGTCATTAAGTTTTACCCTGGCTCTGGAATTCTCCAGATGTAAGATTTAGGATCCCCAGGCACTCTTCATGTTAACTTCCGTCTTCTTACTTCAACAGAGTTCAGGTTTCACTTGGATTGACATGAAGCCAAAAGCAGACTCACTATGCTTCCTTGTAGCTGTGGAGGGCACTAAAAAGTATTGTCTGTGTAGGACAAAACCCCTATGGTATGGGTATGATTTACAGAAAGAGAAACTAAGACTTAGAGACATTGTGCATTTTAGTGTGGTCTTATCCCTAGGCAGTCACCTGTGATTCAGGAGGCATTGAACCTCCTGCTCCCAAAATTCAGTCTGCCATCTTGCTTCCAATTCTCTAGATGCTCACAGGTTCTCTGACGCAGGAGACTCAGGAAGTCAATGTCATGCATAATATCTTTGCAAGATCAGTTTATCAGATTAGCTTCTGAGCACAGTCAGGCCCAGAGAGGAGACCAGTTAAACCTTGGTGGCCACCAGTCCAGAGAGCAGCCCAGACCAGCCACTCTACAGTAGAGGCTAGGGGTACGATCCAGAGGGTTCCATGCAGGCTCGTAGATACCATCTCCCTCTCCCCCATTAGGTCACTGAAGCCATATCTCTTCCCCATATACTCAGACGCTATCTCTGGGAGAAACAGGGGGAGGAGACAGAACTCCAAAGGAATAAATATTTTCTGTAAGAGAGACTACAAAATTACATAAGGAGACTATTTAAATGATAATACCAGACTAAGTTTATTGTCATGTCTGAAAGCCTTACAACTCAAAGTATGGGCCCCAAATCAACAGCTTCAGCTCATTAGACATACAAAAATCAGGACCTGCTTCAGACCTAATGAATCAGAATCTTCATTTTAACCTCTAGTGAGAGGATTCACTCATGTGGACATAAAATTTTGAGGCACGCTGGTCTGAAGTGCAGAACCTTTCCTTGTCCCTTCCCTATCGTCTAACAAGGGGAACAAAAACAGTCATAGCATAATATGAAACTCTATTTTTCTTAAAAGATTTTATTTATTTATTTGAGAGAGAGAGTGTGTGTGAGCATGAGCAGGGGGCAGGGCAGAGGGAGGGGGAACCTGATGTGGGACTTGATCTTGGGATCATGACTTGAGCCGAGGCAGATGCTTAACTCACTGAGCCACACAGGCGCCCCTATGAAACTGTATTTTATCCACGGATCTCCATGCACAATGACATGTGACCTTGCCACGGATGAATGAAAATAAGGAGCAAACTGAAGAGAATGGTGGGAGCTGCCAGCATCCTTCTGAGTCAAAAGGAGCAGTTAAAAACCATGTTGGTGACTGGATGTCAGTTCACACATTAATTCATTCTGTTGAACCAATGTCTTCAGTGCTGTGTTGAGAATTCTGAGCCACACAAAAGGTCAGTGGGAAAGAGTGCCATGCCAGATTAGCTATGACTGTCAAGGGTGAAGGATGGCTGAATCCCAGCTTACCTTCCCCAAGTGTGCCAGCTCTGCGGTAGGAGACGTGCTGAGAAGGACACAACAGCCTTTTGATCGCATCTCTCAGAAGTTGCAATGGTGGAAACTCTAAGTGCTCTCTGATATTTGAAGGACATTTGTCTATGGACCAGGTGGCCATATGGCAAGCCTACCTCATCGTAGGAGAGGCCACAAGCCTCCTTGTCTAGGATGTGTCCTTACTTGGGGCCCCACTCTGTTGGCTTTGTAGTCATTAAGATGGGAGTGGCCAAGAGAAAGGGTTTTGCTAAGCACCATGTCAGAAGACCAAATTATCAGGACCATGCTCACCCTGTTTGTGAAAAATGTTGCTTTAAGTTTTAGATTATATTATATAGGGTTTAGGGACCCTATGGAGAAGATTTTTTTTTTTTTTTTTTTTTTTTGCGAAGTCAGAAATATATTTCCTTGAAACCCAGAGCACTGGATCGGGACTTGAGAAGATATGGATTCCAACTCCGATACTCCTACTTACTAGCTATGTCTACAGCGAGGTCAGAAAGTCTCCCTAGGCCTCAGTTTCATTGGTGACTGGCATATACTAAGTAAACAATAAGTTTTTTTCTTTTTAAAGAAATTACTCCTAGTCTCCACTATCAATTCTGTCTAGTTTGAGTACATGCTTATATTTAATAGAGCAACTTTCATCTGAGAAATATTCAGGGCATCTGGCAGATGCTAGAGGTAGTGGGGAGGGCAAACCTTTCCTGCAAAGATTATTTCTTTTCTGTCTTGAATGAGTTCATGTTACAGAGCTTCCTGGATGTGAGAGACGGAACCAGAAGACCACGGGAGGTCCCTGGTACCTTTCGGGTTATACCATTCTCTTAAAAAAATGTGCCTAGGTTGAATATTAAGAGCCGCAAAAGCACAACAGGAATTTGCCTCTTAGTCTCTCCCTCCCAAACAACTAAAACGGAAAGAGATAACAGGGCTCCTTCAGATAGCAGGCCTCTGCCACATCCCCAGCCAAATCAGAAGAGAAGATGAAGCTTCTCGATGCATAAAGTGCTGGTCCCAGAGTTCCCAGACAGACAGCACACTTCTTGATTCCGATGGACCCATTCCAGTGTCACTCACAAGCAATTGACCTTGTTGGGTTCTTTAACAATGAGGATGGTCCCACCCTGGACAGCCAGAGAGCACGAAGGTGAGCAGCCCAAGCCCACTCACTTCCAGTGGGGAGGGCAGGAAAGGGGGAGAAGGCTGAGGTCCTCTGCCTGATTCCCAGCTGCCGGCTCTATTTGGAGGCTGAGAGCAGGGACAGCAGATGGGAGAGAGATGATCTCCTCCCGCTGCAGGTGATTCATAGGGCATCTGGGCACACGGCCCACCTCCAACGCCAGTGGGAGCAGATTTCACATAGATCCAAGAGCCTCGGTTGGCGCATGAGACCCGCATGAGGCTGGGAGGTGGCAGGGAAGCGGCGGGGAGGGAGCTGTTCTCAAAGCCCAGGCCATGGTGGTGCCAGCCCCGCACATATCTTCTTGCTTCATTTGCCCTCAGAGGCTTTGGTTCGTTTCTCCATTAGCCTGCTGAGGGCAGCTGCATGTGCAGCTATGTTTGCCTTCAGGCTGCTCCAGCTACGTTCCTACCTCACTGTCACAGACATCCCACCTCTCTGTCTCATGGGGCTGAGTTCTATGTCCCTTCTACCGATATCCTCACTGATAGGATCCCCATACTTTCTGGCAGGATGTAGCCACTCTCTCCCCACAGCAAAGCAGCACTCCTTGGCCAGGTTTTCTGGCACCTGATTGCCTATGCCGTTGTGTGGAGCACGGGCTCCCTGCCTTGTAGTGTGAGGATTCTCAGACTCCAGAGAAACAGTAACTCAGCTATTTGGCTTTTTCCCATGAGACAGTCTCCAGTGGAGTTTGACCCATTTATTTATCTCCTTTCTCTTTGCCACAAAATGCCTTGGTCAGAATATTTGGCCCTGGAAATCGATCACGTGCCAACTAGGAATCAAGGTGCCGCCTTTTCCTTGGGGATCCCGGTATTTCCAGCATCACTGAGGCCGAAAGTCCTTCCGTTTCTCCATTGTCTGAGGGGTTCCCTCTGCCCTTCCCTCTCTTAGACCATCCTTCTCCCAAGGAAGGAAACTGGGAGTTCTCTCCTCATGTGATTGCTAGTCACAGACATAACCCTAAGGTCAACCCCGCTTTGCCAAAGCTTATGTCTGTGCTGCCTGGTATCCTTCCCTATCTGCCTGGTTGGGCATTACCACAGCAGGGGCCTGGAGGCACTTCCCGGCTCCCAGCATGTGACCCACACATGCCCAGAAGCATGAGGAGTAATATTAACCTCTTAGGAGATTTTCCAGAGCAAATGAGACAGTCCATGGAGTGTTATTTATGTCTCTTCTTCTTCTTTCCTCCTCTTGGAAGCAGCAAATTTGGAATGGACAGACAGAGTAAGACAGAAGTCAAAGAACTGTCTAAGTATCCTTTCCCAAGCTATAATTAAGATAGAAGCTCATTTGCCATCCTGAGGATCGGTGTCATCAAGCGTATGACAGAGCAAGATTTGGGAACATTTTTATCAGTTTTGGAACTACAGCTCTTCCATGGCCACATTTCTCTTCATGTCTCAGATTTCAGAGCAAGGACTGACATTTCCTGCACAGACAGGCCATGCCTCGGCTTCCCCGATCCAGCTGACCACTGTTCACTGGAGCCGCATGCAAGGGGTAGGAGCGGACACATTCCAGCACGCTGGGGTTTGGAACAGCACCTCTCATCCCCAGAGAAGGGATTCTCTGTGGGGGCTGAACTGGCAGTGCTGAAGCCTGCCTTGCGGTCGGCACGTAGGCCATCAGAAATCATCTGGGTGTCAGCCTGCCAAGAGGAGGCTGTCCTGGGGTGCAGGGATTTATTGCTAGCAGAAGAAAGAAAAGAAGTCCTTTTCTTAACTCTGCTTTGCAGGCCACTTTGAGGCAAAGGGACACCACTGTTGCTCCAATCGGTTCAGTATCTAATTCATCATGCCTGTGTTCTTCCAGCCATTTGGGCCTGTCTGCTACCAGGAGCAGGTGCCAAATCAGAGTGTGGAATTTTCCCAGTAGGCCCTAGGGTGTGTTGCTGCCAAGGCAGCTGTGGTAGGGTTGAGGAATAATGAGCGAACCACAGATCCAGAAAAGGAAGAGGAGGCTGCCTTTTTGGCGGGGCTGACTCAGGTACAGGCTGTCCCTTGAGAAAAGATGTGGGTTGTGAAGACCCTTCCAGTGCCAAGGCTGGACAAGGCCAGGGCAGGCAAGAATGGACCCCACAGAGCAGCTTCCCAGAACTAGGTTAATCAGACCAGGTGAGGACAACCGAGAGTGGCTGCCCGCTAAGGCCACAGCAGGCTCTGCCCAGGAGGACTAGCAGAAGGCAGTTGGTTGTTGGGGAAGTCCTGGAGACCAACATTCAGTGAGCAAGAGCATCACCAACCGAGCATCTGAAGTGCGGTCTGGAGCTAAGTGTGTGCCAGGGAGGAAGCGGAGCTGCGTGCCACATAGGGCGTGTGGGATCTCAGGAGCAAAGCCAGTGATAGCCAAGGAGTTGAGGTCAAAAGTCCAAGCCAAGTGAGTAGCAAAAGAAAACGAGTTCTTTGGAGTCAATCAGTAACAAATATATGTTGGCATCATCGGATAGAGTATGTTTCTCCTCATACTTGTGAAAGGAACCCTGCTCATAGCCCACAGGGGACACCGTATGGTTAGACAGACAGAAGACTTGTGATCAGAGCTGCCTGCCTACCTTTAGCCGTCCTGGACTCCACAATCTTGGCTGAAATTCTAAGCCATCCAAGGTCAGTGAGAATGAGTGCCATGGTATGATGTCTGCCGTGGGAACAGGAGGGGAAACAAGGCGCGTTGGCCATGGCCGTGGTTTTATTCTTCCCAGGGTTTTGCTTCATTTAAAGATTCCTTTAAATTCACAAAGAGAGCAAAATGTTTTGTTGAGAGTGAGCCCGTACTATGACATGAGGGTCATAGTTTTACATTTTACTCTACGTGAATGTAAACAAAATTGTCTAATGCAAATTAAGGACATTGAGGTGAGATTGACTGAGAAAGTCTAGGCCTTCATCACTAAACAAATGAACACCATCTCTCCGTGTACCTCCTTTTTCTTCTCTCATCAAATTTTGATCCACCCACTTCTCTTGCTCCTCTTCCATCTACGTATGTTTTTGATAGGATTAAGATTTTTCTGGTTTGAGTCTGAATTGAAATTCCCACTAGGCTGAAAAACAGATACCATGAAACTCCCTGTATTCCAACATTAAATATCACCTGGAAGAAAAAACTTTGGATTTTCCTTTCTAAACACTGTTGAGTAGGTATAGAAGGGGGTTGTTTTAACCAATGGCCTTTAGGGAGGCAGAACAAAGCTACTTCCTTCTACTTTTTAAAGGGACATAGCTCTGAATGTCTAAAATTTGTATGCAGTCTAAAACCGCAGAGTTTGGAATGATCGTTGGATAGGAAGAAGAGTAAACAAACATTGAATGGTCAGGTATCAAGCGTTGTGCTGCTACTTTCCTGTAGATACAACACAGCAGGGAGTCGTCACTTCTATTTTTATATATGAGTTTAGGAAAATTCAGGGAGATTTAATGTTATGGACTCAGCTGATTGAATTGACATTTGAACCTAGATCTGATTCTAAACCCCATGGTGCTGGTGGTTTCTAGTCTCTTGGTGGTGGCTGTTTTGAACCACTTGTTTCTTCCAGTTCTTTATGTGATAGCTTTGTGGTGTGAAACATTAACTGCATTCATAATTACATAAGTAAACAGACTAATACAAAATAAACCGATCAATTCAGAAAAGGGGTTGGTGTTCTCATTTCCCAGTAGTTATTATTGTTTAATATTGTATCTATAACTAAAGTGTGGGAGATGTTCCAGCAAAATTTTTGATTCAGAGGCAGATTACTCTGCAAAGTTTATGGATGCAATATAAAGCAAAAAAGTACAACATGAGATGACCACATTGATCCCTCCATTTCCATTCAGAGATCTTTAAATTTCCCAGATAGGCCATGGGCATTATAATTCTTGCCTAGGAACTGGATTCATTCTTCTCTGTCATTTCCCCACCCCCCGCCACACCCCCTGCACATGCTCATTCTCCTTTATGTGGGGGTATGCAGATCTCCTGACTCTGGGGATTTCAGCTCCATAAAGAACTACATTTTAAACCATGAATAGCTCTGTAATATCTGATGGAAAGATCTCTGAGGTGTATGGAAGTATGGGGACAAAGAAATTATTGGCATACGTCAGCATTGATTGTAAGGAGATGCTCAAAGCCCAGACCTGTTCACAGGAAACCTGGCTATGGCAAAGACAAAATAAAGGCAGCATCTGAGTCTCAAAACAGAGAAAACCAGAGGGTCTCAGGAAAGAGTCTTTAGAGAATACAAACTCTTGAACAACAACAGAATTACTTGGGGGCACAGGTGTTTTTATCACTTAATTCTACTGAGAGTATATATTTGAGATGAAAGAGAAAGAGCTAAGAGACCAATGACTGTCTGTCCAGATAGTGGTGATGAACTGGATTTAGATTTGGGGCCCGTTGGCTTACGATGCTGGAATACTAGATGCTTGGCCATGGGTGGTTCACATTTCATATGCACAAAAGAAGTGTGTCTGCCTAGAGGATAGACTGATGGAACCAGAGGCTTTAAAGTCAGTATAGTGGGAGAGGGAGAAAAATAGTCAGATAAATCTGGGAAAACAGTTACCATGGAAGATGGCAGGTAGAAACAGGTAGAGAAAAATCAGAATGGGAAAGGGCATAGTGAGTCACAAATGGGATGGTGAGTAGCCTTCAATTCAGTGCACAGACCATGGGGAATTCACAGTGGAGCTGAGATGAAGGTGCAGGTATTTCGTCTTCTGTCACTGGGGCCCAAAGTAACTTCAGAACAAGAGTACAGCATATCTGTGGGATGGAGCACGATGCCAGGATGCAGAAAGACAGGAACTGATTGTGAATTTGAAGTAGTTTATACTGACTGGGTTCAAGAAGTAGGCTGTGCTCTTCTCTAGGTTGCCAAGGGTTACTGAAACTGGCTAACGTATGTGTTTAGGAGATGATGAATGAAGGATGACTTGTTAGGCCTACAGTCGGGCCATAAATACATCATTGGGCTTTTATATATATATATCAATAAATGTGGGTAGAACAAGACTCAAGAATCAGGTAAAGTTTCTTACTGAGTCATTTACTTACTCAACAGATATCAACTGAGTGCCTACTTTATTGAGGTGCTGAGGATAAAACACTGAATGAGAGAGACAAGAGACTTTCAATGATGGAGTTTACTAACAAGGGTGAGAGACAAAATATACACAGGATAGCAATTAAATAAATAAGGATATTTCATATAGTGAAATTTACTATGACAAAAAGGTAATAAGATTGAGAGACTGACAGTGGGGATGTAGTGAGGTGAACAATTAACTTTGGATGGGGAAGTAGTGAGAGTAGGCACTCTGAAAATGTATCATGTGAATAAAGTCCTGAAAGAGGGATCCACAATGTGGAGAAATGGGGACAGAATTATCCAAGCAGAGGGAATCACATCTGCAAGGGTCTGAGGAAGGACTCTACACCTCAAAAAGGAAATAAGCCAAAGTAGCTAGAGGATAGTAAGTGGGGAGAAAATGGGAAGAAGTGAGGTGGGAAAAGTAGTTTGGGGGGCCTGATCATGTACTTTTTTGAGAGTAATGGTGAGGAATTTTGATTTCTTTTTAAGTGCAGTAAGAAACCAATGGGCCCTGATAAGAATATCAGTGGGGGAAGGGGGCGCCTGGGTGGCTCAGTGGGTTAAAGCCTCTGCCTTCTGCTCGGGTCATGATCCCAGGGTCCTGGGATCGAGCCCCACATTGGGCTCTCTGCTCAGCAGGGAGCCTGTTTCCCTTCCTTTCTCTCTTTGCCTGGTTCTCTGCCTATTTGTGATCTCTGTCTGTCAAATAAATAAACAAAATCTTAAAAACAAAAAAAGAATATCAGTGGGTTTCTCAGCAGACAGTTTTCAGGTCAAGGATTCCTGGGTGACTCAGTTGGTTAAGCATCTGCCTTCAGCTCAGGTCGTGATCTCTGGGTCCTGAGATTAAGCCCTGTGTTGGGCTCCCTGTTCAGAGGGGAGTCTGCTTCTCTCTCTCTCTCTCCCTCTGCCCTTCCCCCTTGCTCATTCTCTCCCTGTCTCTCAAATAAATAAACAATTTTTTTTTAAAAGAAAGTTTCAGGCCAGAGGAGAGTGGGATGATATATTCAAAATATTGAAAGAAAAAATCCTTCCAACCAAGAATACTATATCTAGCAAGCCTGTCCTTAAAAAATGAAGGGACTATAAAGACTTCCCCAAATTCACAAATGCTGAGGGAGTTCATCAGCACTAGACCTGCCTTCTTCAAGCTGAAATGATGCTAATTAACAGTACAAAAACATACAGATTTGTACAATTCACCAGTAAAGGTAAATATATAGTCAATATCAGATTCTCTAATATTGTAATGGTGACGTGTAACTCACTTACAACCTAGTTTAAAAGTTAAAAAACAAACATCAAAAATAACTATAGCTATAACTATTTGTTAGTGGATACGCAATATAAAAAAGATGTAAATTGTAACATCAATAACCTAAAATGTGAGGAAGGGGGAGAAGTAAAAGTGTGGACTTTCTGTATGCTATCAAAGTTAAGTTGTTAGCTTAAAATAAGATGTTGTAACTAAAAGATTTTTATCTATATCTCGTAGCAATCCAAAGGAAAAACCTGTAGCACACAGAGAAAAGATTATGATAAGGGAATAAAAACATACCACCACAAGAAATCATCAAATCCCAAAGGAAGACAGCAAGAAGAGAAGAAAGTAACAAAAGAACTACAAAACTGTCATAAAACAATAAAATGGTAATAGTAAAAATTCGCCTATAAATAAGTACTTTAAATGCAAATGGATTAAATTCCATAATCAAAAGACATATAATGACTGAATGGATTAAAAAAAAAAGATCTGAGATGCCTGGATGGTGCACTAGGTTAAGCAACTGACTCTCGGTTTCAGCTCAGGTGGTGATTTCCGGGTTGTGAATTGATCCCCATGTCCAGCTTCACACTCAACAGAGTCTGCTTAAGTTTCTCTCTCCTTCTCCCTCTACCTTTCCCTACCCTGAAATAAATAAATAAATCTTTATTTATTTTTTTATTTTTTTTTTACTTTTTTAAAAAATTTACTTATTTGTCAGAGAGAGAGGGAGAGAGAGAGAGCGAGCATAGGCAGACAGAGTGGCAGGCAGAAGCAGAGGGAGAAGCAGGGTCCCCGCCGAGCAAGGAGCCCGATGTGGGACTAGATCCCAGGCCGCTGGGATCATGACCTGAGCTGAAGGCAGCCGCTTAACCAACTAAGCCACCCAGGCGTCCCTTTATTTATTTTTTTAGAAGATTTTATTTGTTTATTTGAGATAGAGTGAGCTAGAGAGAGGGAGACAAAGAGAACACAAGTGGGGGAAGGGGCAGAAGGAGAAGCAGACTCCCTGCTGAGCAGAGAGCCCAATGTAGGGCTCAATCCCAGGACCCTGGTATCATGACCTGAGCTGAAGGCAGATGCTTAACTGGCTGACCCACCCCAGTGCCCCAATAAATAAATCTTAAAAACAAAAAACAAACAAACAAAAACAAAAGCCAATACTGTGCTGCTTATACTTTAGCTTTAAGGGCACACAAGGACTAAAGTGAAGGAATGGAAAAAAGATATTTCAGGCTAAAGATAGCCAAAAGAAAACAGGGGTAGCTATACTTACACACACCAATTTAAATTTTAAGAGACAACTGAGACTTGTTTTGTGGCCTAACATATGATGTATCCTAGAAAATACTTTATGTGTGTTTGAGAAGAATGTATGTTCTGTTGCTATTAGATGGAATGTTCTGTATATATGTTAAGTATATTTGGTCTTTAGTGTTGTTCAAATCCAATGATTCCTTATTGATTCTGTGTTTGGATAATCTATCCATTGTTGAGAATGAGGTATTAAAGTCACCAACTATTGTATTGCTATTTATTTATCCTTTCAGTTCTATTAGTATTTGTTTTATTTATTTAGGTGCTCCAATGTTGGATGCATGTGTATTTACAATTGTTGTATCTTCTTAATGAACTGACCCTTTATCATGAGACAAACGGAGGTCATTGTATAACAGAGAATCAAGTCTCAACAAATTCAAGATATGGATGTACTTATGGGAGTTGAACACAAACTGTAAAAATCTTCATATCACCTATTAATCTACATATCAAATGGCATCAACCACAAAGCACTAAAATATTAAGTAGAATCACTTAGCTAGTTGACTTCAGCAACCTCTGCCATCATCCACTTTAGTGCTGACACAATAAGAGTATGAATGGAATACAATGGTAACAGGGTTGAAGGCTATTCATGGGCTCAACGGCATGGGCTCTCACTCACCAAGCCTGATCTAGATACTTCCACTGCCCAATGTCCAATATGCCATCAATAGAAACCAATGCTAAGTCCCTGACTTGCCACTTGATGGCAAGTTTACAGTGGTCCCCTTCCACCTAGAAATAGCAATGACACATACTGTGGGTATGAAGTTTGTCTTTCCTAGGCCTTCAGCCTGCACTGCCATCCAAATGCTTATAGAGTGATCCATTGGCTTGGGATCTTGTATAAAAATACATTGGACCAAGGAACTCACTTTATAGCAGTAGTTCTTGAAAGTGTGGTCCCTAGATCAGTACCATTATTACTTGGGAACTTATTAGAGATTAGACTGAGGTAAGGACCAGAAATCTGTGTTTTAACAACTCCTCTAAATGATTCTTATATATATGAATGCAAAAAAAAAAAAAAAAAGATGTGGCATTGGGCATATGACCACAATATCTACTGGTCTTATCATGTACTGTGCTACCAAGAAGCTGCTAGCCTGATAGAGTGACAAAATGGTATTTTGAAAATACAGTGTGTGGACATATCTACCTTGTATAGATGTCATCCACCAGGGTATATAGCATACCTCAGTCTTTCTCAATCAGAATTCCAAGAGAGAGTTAAACCACATCAAAAATTAAGTGACTATTTTTTCAATTTTCCCAAGGACAGTCCATAGCTAGTACCATTTTAGACTCTTATGAAGAAAATTAATTCATTAAATATAACAGATATACTAGGGCAGTAGAGCCTAATGATCACGGAGAATTCTTATTAAGAATAGTTTCTACATCAATGACCATTATAATGTGTTGTGCCTCCAATGGAAGAATAAATAGGTCTAGGAAACAAGGGGGAAAATAGGAGTGACAATTCTTTTTTTTCTAATTAACTATTTATTTATTTATTTTAAAATGTAAATTCAATTTGTTAACATGTAATGTATTATTTGTTTCAGGTGTACAAGTCAGTAATTCACCAGTCTTATATATTACGCAGTGCTCATTACACACTTACCCTCCCCAATGTCCAGCACTAAGTTACCTCATCCCCCCAGCCCCTCCACTCCAGCAACTTTCAGTTTGTTTTCTAAGATTAAGAGTCTCTAATGATTTGTCTCCCTCTTTGGTTTTATCTTGTTTCATTTTTTCCTCTCTTCCCCTATGATCTTCTGCCTTGTTTCTTAAATCCCATGTATCAGTGAGATCATATGATAATTGTCTTTCTCTGATCGACTTATTTCATTTAGCATAATACCCTCTAGTTCCATGCAAGTTGTTGCAAATGGCAAGATTTCATTTTGCATATTATGTATTTCATGCATAATATTCCATTGTATATATACATGGAGTGGTAATTCTTTTTTTATTTTTTATTTTTTAATTTAATTTAATTTTTTTATTAACATATAATGTGTTATTTGCCCAAGGGGTACAGGCCTGTGAATCATCAGTCTTACACATTTCACAGCATGAAGTAATTATTATCATCACTCTCAGTGACCCATTTGAGAAATTTAGGCTTCTTGTTCCTATAACTCTGGGCTCTGTGAGTCTAGAAATCCTAGTTCCCAGAAGATGTGCTCCAGCACTAAGTAGAAATAAACCAAGAAAGAATAAAACATATTATCTAGAAAAGAGTGGGTTCAACTCAGGAGAAGGGTGGAGAGAAGACTTAGGATAATCACTACATAACCTAAAATAAAAAGTAACGTGTACAGTTTGGAACAGCAGGATGGGGAGCTTAGGGGACAGGTATCCAAATTCTTTTTTTTTTTTTAAGATTTTATTTTTTTATTTATTTGACAGAGATGACAAGTAGACAGAGAGGCAGGCAGAGAGAGGAGGAAGCAGGCTCCCCGCTGAGCAGAGAGCCCGATGTGGGGCTCGATTCCAGGATCCTGGGACCATGACCTGAGCCGAAGGCAGAGGCTTTAAACCACTGAGCCATCCAGGCGCCCCGAGGTATCCAAATTCTATAGGGTAGATATTATGGATGGTTATGTGATGGAACATCCAGAAAAAACCAAGACTATGCATATGGAAATCAGGAAAATGAAAATTTAAAAAAAGAACAAAATATATATGGCTATAGAGTAGTATATATAGACTTATACATACAGTTGACCCTTGAACAATTTCGGCGGTAAGAACACCAACATCCTGTTCAGTCAAAAATACACAAACAACTTTTGGCTTCCCTAAAACTTCACTACTAATAGCTTATGGTTGACCAGATGCCTAATGATTAACATAAATTGTCGGTTAAGTTATTTTTTGTATGCTATATGTGTTATAACTGTATTCTTACAGTCACGTAAAATGTAGGTGTGCGTGCTTGGGTATACATTTACACATATGTATGTACTTCTTGTCCCTATAACTCTGGTCCCCAAATATTGGTACAGTGAGTTAAATCTACTAGTGGCATATATCCACCACATATGTGTATGTATACATATAATATATATGCACACATACACACACATGCATATATATGTTACATATATGACATATGTTATTACATATATAATAACAACTTAGGTAGAAATAAGTAATATGAAGGAAAAAAGAGAGTTGGTGATGGAGCGTGACCTTCTAGCTAAGGTGTTTAGGAAAGGCCTAGAAATCCTAACAAAATATAGATGAAATGAAGGAGCAAACCATGAAGTTAAGAAGGGGGGGTGCAAGAGAACATTCAAGGCAGAAACAACAGCAAACACAAAGGAACGGAAAGAGCATTAGCACCAAGAAGGTCAGCAGGAAAGACAAGGAGTTGTTGAGTATTCAGCGAGTGAGGAGGCATATGAAAACTACAGCTAGGAGAGGCAAACCAACTACCAGAGAAATGAAGGGGTAGTGCTGAGCAGTACTGTGAGCCTCTTTGAAGTTTGTGGTCATAAATTTAAAGTGAGACTACTCAGTATAGTTCTGTGATTTTTTTCCAGCAACGTTAAGATGGAAGGAGGTAGGCCCAATATAGGATGTAATCAGGACCAACACTTAACCCAGTAAGTATGATGGAAGGGGGGAAAAAGAGCAAGATATTTGAGATGCGTGTGAGTTTTTCTAATGATGGAGTTTAAGCTGACTAAACAGGCAAGTAGGGACATGAAGGAGGATAATGAATAATGAAAAATTTCTAGGTTCAATAGCTTGAAAAAGATCTAGCCCTGTAAGAGGGGATGCAGTTTAGCTGCATGTCAAGAAGCTGTATCCCTGTGTAGAAATGTAGAGATCTGAGGATGAGAACACAAGATAGGCATATGGGTGGTTTTAAGGAGAACACACTTGGGGCCAGCTGGCAGACAGGATACTTTCCTGACCCAGATCGCAACACAGCTTAGAAGCCTACTCCAACCAGGAGGGCATCTACAGGGAGTCTCATTTGGCTAAAAGTGGAGCATCTGACAAATTCTTGTTTTCCTTAGCTGACAGAATTCTCAATCACTAATGGAGGTAGAGATGGGGGAGCTTCTAGTTTAATAAGGAAGAATGTCTTGGTGAAAATGAAATTGATGGGAATTTTAAAGGAAAACGGTCTGATTCCCTTAAATGAACCTAATTCTCATAATTCTCCTGGTTCATGAGATCACTGAACCCACTAATGGTAAATGTTGCAGAATTGTGAAAAAAATCAGGTAATATCAGCAGTAGGTAAAGGTTCTGACTTCAAGAAAGAAGGTACCTTCTTTCTCTGCAAAATAGCCTAGACTACCAGAGAAAAGGATAATCAGAGGGAAAAATAAACAGTTGCTGACCTTACCCAATGGATGAAGATTAATCAGTCAGAAGATGTTTCTGGTAACAGTTGACAGGAATGACAGGAAGCAGGAGTGAAGGGTTAACAAAAAGAACCTATCCCAATCACCACAACTCTTTGGTGTGGCAAGTTAAATCTACCTATGACAGTAATTAGTTAAAAAAAAAAAAAGCTATTTTTGTATTATGTACCTATATGGATTAGCACTTATACACTTTATTTTAATCCTTAAAACAACTCTGTAAGTTCAATTTTTATACTTACCTTACAGTTGAGGAAACTGAGGTTAGACAAAGCATTTGACTTTCCTGAAGTGTCATAGGATACGATGGAGCCAAGATTCAAACCAGGTCAGTATCTCTAAAGATCATTCTACAGTCACTCGCATCTGAAAAGCAATTCTTTTTTTTTTAAGACTTTATTTATTTATTTGACACAGAGAGAGAGAGATCACAGGTAGGCAGAGAGGCAGGCAGAGAGAGAGAGAGGAGGAGGAAGCAGGCTCCCTGCTGAGCAGAGAGCCCGATACGATCCCAGGACTCGATCCAGGACCCTGAGATCGTGACCTGAGCGGAAGGCAGAGGCTTTAACCCATTGAGCCACCCAGGCACCCCTGAAAAACAATTATTGATGTGAAGTGTATGTAAGAAAACTTTGTAGCGAAGAAGACGGTAGTTCTGGCTGGCAGTAAGCCCATTTAGACCACACGGTTTGGTCATTACAGAAACTAACATTATCTTAGTTTGCAACAACGTGGGATCAGAATCTTGAGTGACCACCATGTGTCCCAGCCACATCGACAGTACTGTGTCCAATTGTGAGCACCATGCTTGAAAAGAGAAATAAACAAACCAGATATTTGTAAAGAAATGACCGATTTAACAGAAACTGGAAATCAAGTCGAAGGCTCATAGAAGGAATTAGGCATTTAGAGAAAGGAATAGCTAGATGGAATATGATATCTTTCTTAAAATATTTGATAAGCCTTTCATGAAAGACATAATAGGCTTATTCTGTATGAAAACTGAATGATGGAACAAGAAGCTAGTGGATCCAAATAAAGTAGGGGCTACCTGAAAAGTTAGTTAATTAATGAAAAATATTAAGTTTCTCCTCCTGGTATGTTTTCTAACTGCTGGAAAGTTATGGAGGCACTTCAAGCCTCAGATGGGTGATTGTGTTACATGACTTATATTCTCTTCCAACTCTAAGATTCTATGATTCCATGACTTCTTATTTTTAAAAGACCAAGTTCTTTATACACACAACTGTCTAGTTTTATAATACATAAGTGCTATTATGTCATACCTGGTTTACTTAACAAGTAAAGTCTGATGATTTTCCTTTTTAAAAAAAATTGGATTTCCTCTCTTAGCTTCCACAACCCACTGATTTTAGCAGCTCTACACCCTTGTGGGTTCAAATCCCAGCTTTGCCACTTATTAACTGCATCGTTGGACAAGTTACTTAACTTTTCTGTAATAATACCTAGTTCACAGGATTATTATGAGGATCAGTAAGTTAATACACGTGAAGCACTTAAAACTGTACCTAGCATTCAATAAGCAGTAGACAAATCTGAGCCTTTTTTATTCTCCATGTAAATCCTTCTATGTCAAGTAGCAGAGCATTAATCGACTATAATGGCTACAGAATGTTCCATAATTTATCCAGTCCCTCTTTCTTTGATGAGTATTCTCTTTTTTCTGGCTTTCCCACTCATACAAATAGCACTACAATATATACATGTACTTACATCTTTTGTATAGCTGTTTTTATGTCTATGAGAGTAAAACAGGGGTGGATTGAAGTGGATTGCTGGATTGAAGGCTAGATGTATTTCTAATTTTAAGAGATGTTGTCATTTAGCTCTCACCAATAAGACTAAATCTTCATATTTCCCACAGTAATGTATAAAAGTACATTTTTCTTTACAGTCCCACCAACAATAGATAGTACAGCTCTTTGTAACTTTTGCCAGAGTAACAGGTATTAGTAAAGTGATATTTCATTGTTTCTTTAATTTTGCATTCCCATAATTTTAAGGAATTTGAGGGTTTTTTCATGGTGGTTGTCCTTTACTCGTTTTTCTAATGGGTGGTTTGTATTTCTCTTGTCAATTGCTAAGCACTCTTTGCATAGTGTATATATTAACTCCTTACATGACTTAACACAGACTTGGTTGAAACCATGAGCATGACCACATTTGGCTCACTTATGCACTGTCGTTTCTATCTGAATCTTTCCCTCTATTCTTGTCTCCTGAGTACCTTGGATGGAGATTGACCTATGAAGAAGTAAATCAACCAACAAGAACATAGTGGGGTTCCACTGCAGACACGTTACCCCATAGTTCATGACAGAAGAAACAAAGACTAGATGGTGGGGTGAGCACAATGAGAGACTAATCTGCAGAAGCCAAAGACACAGGATCCAAGTCAGGATCCCAGAGACATGAGTGTGGAGCCAGAGAGATGAGATCAAAGTGGAGGTAGGTCAGGGGGAAAGGGCAGTGGTATGGGCTATTTGCTTAAAATACCCAATAATGTTTGAAACTTGTTGTTATAGACCAGCAGGAGTATAATGTGTGCTGGATGGACATGACTTCAAATGCTCAGGCAGGAACAGATAATTTGCTTGTTCAAAACTCTTTATTGAAGCCTTAGTGCCTAAATAGCAGAGTCCCAGGTACTTGAACTTGCTCTTCAAGGTCTTCTAAAGTATGATTTGACCTTTCCTTCCTCACTTTGCACTCTCTATTTCTTTATTGTTCCTCAAATTCCTTTCATCTTCTGGTTTTTGCCTGGAATGCCTTTCTCCTGCCTCTCCTTCTGTACGAATTCTATTCATTTTTAAAGCCTCTGCTTCTCTGAATGTTGTCCTGACCATTCTAGCCTGATGTGAACTCTCCCCATTCTGAACTCTCACAGTCATTATTATCTGCCCACGCATTTGGCAATTGGTCATTGTCTCCTTGAGATTCTTTTGGAAAAAATCCCCCACCAAGCCAACTTAAGCAATAAAGAAATTAATTATCTCATGTAGCAGGAAGCTCTGAGTTAGGACAGGCTCCAAGGTTGATTCAGGGACTAAATACATCATAGGAGACCCAAGTTTTCTCCACTTTGCCATCCCATATCTGTTTTCTTCATGGTCATAAGATGGCTTTCAAAAGCAGCTAGGACCACACTCTTCTTTGTTTACGTCTAGCAGCAGAGAGTGGGAACCTTTTCCCTGAGCAGTGGCTGTCTGTTTCTCTTAGTTGGCTTGAGCCAGCATGGTGACATGCCTACCTCTGAACCAGTAACAGTAGTGCAGGGAATGTCACATGTTAATGGTCCTTACTAATTGGACCTGGTCTCGAGAGAGTCATCTTCTCCCCCACCCCCTGGGAGGAATGGATACTTGAATAAAGTTGGGCTTCTGGTAGGAATCAAAAAGAAGAGAGATAAATGCTGCATAGTTATTAAGTTGCCCTATGACAAGTGTTTCTTTTTTTTTTTTTTATTTCTTTTCAGTGTAACAGAATTCATTGTTTATGCACCACACCCAGTGCTCCATGCAATAGTGCCCTCCACAATACCCACCACCTGGCTCCCCCGACCTCCCACCCCCCGCCCCTTCAAGACTCTCAGATTGTTTTTCAGAGTCCATAGTGTTTCTTATATTGAACTGCTATTTGTACTTTTTATTGTCACCTTTTCATACTTCTTATATCTTTTTTCCCCAAAGTATATTGCAAACACTTTGAAAGAAAACTTATATCTTACATTTTGCAATCCCCAAAGGTGTCAGTATTTATTATAGATGTAGATGTCAGTAAATATTTATTGATTGCATTCACTTCTCTGAGATTCACCTACATTCTCTATCTTACTAGCACTATAGTGGATGCCAATTGAAGTTTCCAAACTTCTGATGATAAGCACAAAAATACAAGGTTTTGGGGACCCTAAGCCAAGAAAGGAATTACCTTGTACTCCTTCCCTACCTCTGCCCGCAGAACCTCATGGATATTATCATCAAACCCTAATGGAGAAAGTAAGACCAAGGATACTGAAAATTCTGTAATGCAATAGATCTTTTTAACCTTGATACTTGCATTTGACTACACTTCACTGCTGAGAACTACAACATTTGCCATAGCTACAAAACATGCATTTTATTACATTCCTCTCAGGAAAGACAGTGATCACAAAAACTGATATTTGAGATGTTTCATTCATTCATTCATTCATTCATTTAACAAACAAGTCTTTGAATGCTTATTACCAATCTCTGTATAGGTACAGAAAATATAAAGTGGGATAAGAAATTATTCCCTCCCTGAAGTTACTCATTAGTAGATATGTTATCACTATTTCAAATTTGATAGAAGTCATTTCTTCATGATCACTGGGTTTAGACCTCAAATCACCACCTGGAGTGGCTGCTCTAGGACTGTTTTGCTATGGACACTTTGTTGACTTTTATGGTAAAAAGAAGTATGGTTTTACCCGCTATTCAATGTCTAGCCTAGGGTGATTCTCTTAGCTCAGCTTCTACATCACTAAAATGGGAATTAATACTACCAGTCTACTTCTAGTACAAACTATAAAACCCTTACCCATGTATGAGGCATAATTCTGACACCCTAAGCTGGAGAATATCATTAGCTAAAGTATAGTAAGATTGGGTGAGGTGGTTGTTAAGAGGTTTCTGAATGAGTCAGGCCTCTGGTGCTAAATTTATTAATGAGTCATTTTCCTTGCCTAGCAGACACTGTGGTAGAAAGTGAAAGAAGAAGCCATTCGATGTCTGTTTCTTAAAAATGTATCTGACCATCAGTACACCAAAGCAGATTTCAACATATTTTAACATTTTAGACAATACTTGTCACCAAAACATTCTCCGGGTTCCTCTCAATTTGGAAAAAGCAAGTGAAGTATTTTCTCAAGGAAAGGGGAAATTGGTTTTCATTTCTTCCCAGGGGTTTCAGATGATAAATTTCCAATGGCCAAATATGGCATCTATCACCCTGCTCTGTGCAACTGCTGAAATTCAAATCTGATCATCCCAGCCTTTACTAAAAGCTTATTAACGACAACAATGATGACAACTCACTGACTTCATGTCCATTTGCCTTATATGACTTTACTGGCCTTCATCTCCAGGCTATACCAGGTTCCCACCCACATAGCTATATCTTGGCTGTCTTTACACATTTCCCAACGAAGATCTCAAATTGGTCCTTTCATCTTTTTATTGCAACTTCCTCATCTATTGTCTCGTACATTCACTTATAAGAACTAAAAGTTCTCTTCTACCCTTATACTAGGTTTAATTACTTATTATTCTTCCTACCACACCAGCACCTGGGAGCCCTTCTAACTCCTCTTGATGCTTCATTCAACTTGGGCTCCATGGTCAGCTATTATAACATTGCTCCCATCTTTCTAGGCACCTCTATCCATTTGCCATTTTGCTGTGTTCATCATGCCAACCTCAAGCCCTGATCTGCACCCACTATGTTTCTTGGACCTGCTCTTGGCAATCTGAGAGTGTGGAATTAGAATTAAGACTCAAAATCTTATGTGATTTGTCTTCTTCAAATGTGCACTTTCAACTGATCTGCAAAAATCAATTAAATTGAAAAAAGGAAATCAATAGAAGAAAACAATGGAACCAAAAGCTGGTTCTTAGAAAAGATCAATAAAACCAATACCCCCTCTAGATAGGCTAATGAAGAAAAAAGAGGGAGTACGCAAATTACTAATACCACAAACAAAAAAAGGGATATCACCACAGATCCTATGGACATTAAAAGGATAATAAAGGAATGATATAAATAACTTTATGACCACAAATTTGATGACCTAAATGAAATGGACCAATTCCTTGAAAGGCATAACCTGCCAAAATGCACACAAACAGAAATGGAAAATCTGAATAGGACTATCTCTATCAAAGAAATCAAAAAACCTTTCAAGACAGAAAGTACCAGGTCCAGATAAATTCACTGGTAAATTTACCAAAAAATTTAAGAAGATAAAAGCAGTGGTAATATTTCCTAACTCATTCTATGTAGTCAGCATTACTCTACTACCAAAGCAGATGGAAACATTATTAAGAAAAGAAAACTACAAACCAGTATCTTTCATAAACACAGATGCAAAATCTTTCAGAAAATATTAGCATATTAAATCCAACAATGTATTAAAAGAAAAGAATTACACACCATGAGAAAATGGGATTTATCCAGACATATAAAGCTGGTTCAACATTTGAAAATCAATTAATGTGATCCTTTATAACAACAGGCTGATAAAGAAAACTCACATGATCACATCAATAGACAGAAAAAGCATTTGACAAAATTCTACACCTATTCATAATAAAACTCTTAGTAAACTAGGAATAGAGGGGACTTCCTCAACTTGATAAAATATATCTACAAAAAACCTACAGCTAACATCCTACTTAATGGTAAGAAACTTGAAGCTTCCCCTTAAGATCAGAAACAAGACAAAAATGTCCACTCTCACTACTTCTTTTCAACATTGTCCTGGAAGACCTAGCTAATGCAATAATTGAAGAAAAGGAAACATAAGTTATGCATATTGGGAAAGGAGAAATAAAACTTTGTTCAGAGATTACATTATTGTCTACATAGAAAATCCAAAAGAATTGAGAGAAATAAAGAAAGGAGAGAAAAGAAACAAACAAAAAAGGAAGGAATGAAGGAAAAAGGAACCTCCTAGAACTAAGAAACAATTACAACAAGGTTGCTTGCTTTATACAATCTTAATAAAGAAAGGTTGATTGCAATGCCTGGGTGGCTCAGTGGCTAAGCATTTGCTTAGCGACTTTGGCTCAGGTCATGATCAGGGTTCCTAGGGTCGAGACCCGTGTCAGGCTCCCTACTCCATGGGAAGCCTGCTTCTCCCTCTCCCATACCCCCTGCTTGTGTTCCCTCTCTTGCTGTGTCTCTCTATCAAATAAATAAATGCATCTCCTTAAAAAAATAATGCTTAAAATCTCATAGAAAGGTTGATTGCTTTCCTATATACTTGCAATAAACAAATGGAGTTTGAAATTAAAAACACAGTATCATGGTGCATATATACCACATATTATTTATCCATTCATCAATTGATGGACTTTGGGGCTCTTTCCATAATTTGGATATTGTTGATAATGCTGCTATAAACATGGGAGTACATGTATCCCTTCGAGTCAGTATTTTTGTATCCTTTAGTAAATACCTAGTAGTACAATTGCTGCACTGTAGCACATTTTTATTTTTAACTTTTTGAGAAATCTCCATACTGTTTTCCAGAGTGGCTGCACCAATTTGCATTCCCAACAATAGTGTAAGAGTATTTCCCTTTTACTGTATGTTCACCATTAGCTGTTATTTACTGTATTGCTAATTTTAGGCATTCTGACAAGTGTGAGGTGATATCTCATTGTAGTTTTGATTTGTATCTCCCTGATGATAAGTGAAGCTGAGCATCTTTTCATAAGTCTGTTGCCATCTCTATGTCTTCTTTGGAGAAATGGCTGTTCATTCACAATGGAATATTACTCAGCCATTAAAAAGAATGAAATCTTGCCATTTGCAACACCATGGATGTAGCTAGAGAGTAGTATGCTAAGTGAAATAAGTCAGTCAGAGAAAGACAAATACCACATGATTCCACTCATATGTGCAATTTAATAAACAAAACAGATGAATATAGGGAAAAAAAAGAGAGGTAAACCAGGAAACAGACTCTTAGAGTAAGGGTTACTGGAGGGGAGGTGAGTGGGGGAATGTGTTAGATGGGTGATTGGTATTAAAGAGGGCACTTGTGATGAGCACTAGGTGTTGTAGATGAATGATGAATCACTAAATCCCACACCTGTAACTAATATTACAATGTATATTAACTAACTGGAATTTAGGTAAAAACTTAAAGAAAAAAAGCCAATACCATTTATATTAGCAACCCCCTGAAATTAAACACTTAGGTATTGATTTAACAAAATATGTACAAACTTATATGAGCAAAACTATAAACTCTGGTGAAAGAGATCAAAGAAGAACCAAAAAAGGAAGAGAGATTTCATGTTCATGGATAAGAATACTTAATATTGTTAAAATGTCAGTTCATCCCAGCTTGATCGATAGATTAAATGCAATACGAATCAAAATCTCAGCAAGTTATTCTGTGGATATTGGCAAATTTTCTCTAAAGTGTATATGGAAAGGCAAAAGACCCAGGATAGCTAACACCATATTGAGGAGCAAAGTTTGAGGAATGATACTACTCAACTTCAAAATTTACTATAAAGCTACAGTAATCAAAACAGTGTGGTAATTGCAAAAGAACAGACAAATGGATCAATGGGACAGAATAAGTAGCCTAGAGGACAGATCCACACGCATATAGTCAACTGATCTTTGACAAAGGAGCAAAGACAATGAAGAGGTGAAATGGTGGTCTTTTCACCAAATGGTGCTGGAACAACTGGACATTCATATGCAAAAATGAATCTAGAGAAAATCCTTAGAAGTCTCAAAAAAACTAACTCAAAATGGATCACAGACTTAAATGTAAACTACAAACTGTAAAACTCCTAGAATATAATATACTAGAAAATCTAGATAATTTGGATTTGGATTTTTTTTCTTAGATATAACACCAAAAGCATAATCAATGAAAGAAAAAAATGATAAACTGGAATTCATTAAAATGTTTTAAAATATGCTCTGCAAAAAGCATTGTAAAAAGAATGAAAACAGAGACCATAAACTTGGAGAAAGTGTTTGCAAAGAACCTATTTGATAAAGAGCAGTTATTCAAAATATATTAAGAACTGTTAAAATGCAACAATAAGTAAACAAACAACTAGATTAAAAAATGGGACAAAGTTGTGAACAGATACCTCATCAAAGAAGATATACAGTTGGCAAATAAGCATATGGAGATATTCTCCACAACCCATGTCATCAGGGAATTACAAATTAAAACAATGAGACACCACTACACATCTGTTAGAATGATCAAAATCCCAAACATTGACACCACCAAATATTGATAAGGGTGTAGAGCCACAAGAACTCTCATTCATTGCTGGTGGGACTGTTAAATGGTACAGCTACTTTGGAAGACAATTTGGCCATTTATTACAAAATGAAACATATTATTTTTTTTAAAGACTTTTATTTGAGAGAGAGTGAGTGAGAGAGAGAGAAGGAGAAGGGGGAGGGAGAAGAAGACTCCCCACTGAGCAGGGAACCTGATGCAGGACTCGCTCCCAGGACTCTGGGATCATGACCTGAGCAGAAGGCAGATGCTTAACCAATTGAGTCACACAGACACCCCAAAACTAAACATATTCTTAATATACAATCCAGAAATTGCACTTCTTGGTACATATCCAAGAAGGCTTATATCCACACAAAAACCTGCATGTAGATGTTTGTAGCAATTTTATTCATAGTTGCCCAAACTTGGAAGCAACCAAGATGTCCTTCAGTAGGTGAATGGATAGATTATGCTACACCCAGACAATGGAATATTATTCAGCACTAAAAAGAAATGAGGCATCAAGCCACAAAAAGACATTGTGGAAATAAATGCATATTGCTAAGTGAAGGAAGTCAATCTGAAAGGCTACTTGCTGTATGATTCTAAGTATGTGACATTTTGAAAATAACATGTGATAATTGATTTTATGTGTCAACTTGACCGGCCACAGGACACCCATATTAAACATTATTTCTGGGTGGATCTGTGAAGATGCTTTTGACGTGGCAGACTCAGTAAAGTAGATTGTGCGTAAGCATTATCCAATCCAACAAGGGCCTGAACAGAATGAAAGTTACAGGAAGGAAGAAGTCCCCCATTTTTGCTTCTGCCTATTGGACTGGGATGCCTCATCTCATATTCTCTGGCCCTTGGACTGGGAGGTACACTATCAGTTGTCGTGGTTCTCAGGCCTTTGGACTCAGACCAATTACACCATGAGCTTTCTTGGGTCTCCAGCTTGCAGATGGCAAGTCGTGGAACTTCTCAGCCTCCATAATCATGTGAGTGAATTCCTCATAATAAATCATTATCTGTATATATATCTATATTCTACTGGTTCTGTTTCTATGGAGAAACCTGACTCCTACAGGCAAAACTATGGAAATGGTAAAGATATTAGTGGTTGCCAAGGGTAGGGATGGAGAAGAGATGACCATGCAGAGTGCAGAAGTTTTTTTAAGGCAGTGAAACTTCTCTGGATGTTGTTACAATGGTGGATTCGTGCTCTTAAAAAAAATGTGTCCAAATCCGTAGAATGTACCACACCAAGAGTGAACCTTAAGGTAAACCATGGACTTTGAGTGATAATGATGTGTCACTGTGGGTCCACTGCTTGTAAGAATTGTACCACTCTGGTGGGGGATGTTCGTAATGGGGGTGGCTATGTATGTGTGGGAATAGGGGGTAGATGGAAACTCTCTGTGCTTCCTCTCAGTTTTGCCATGAATCTAAAACTGCTTTAATGAATAAAAATTATGAACAATATTTATATTTAAGGATGTTCATCACAGTGTTATTTTTAATGATGTAAACCTGGAAACTACCTAAATACCAAGCAGTAAAGGACAATGTGTTAAAACAGAGGAGGGCTTTTGTGATGGATAGATTAGCATCGACAATTAAGCTCCTGTTTCTGGCCCTAACCTGCCCTCCAGGTCTGTGTAAATTCTCTCTGACCCAAGGATTTCTATGAGTCCCCAAAGATCTTTCGCAGGAGCTGGAGTCAGTCTGTTGATACAATCACATGTGGGTTTTGCCCTAATTTTTTTCTCGTTCCCCCTCCTTCTCCTTAGTATCCTCCATTCTCAACACCCTTTGAAGGAACCTCACTCATACCATTGCTGGAAGGATCTGTCATGCATCCCCAGGGTCCATGCTCAGAGCACACCTCCAAGGTTCCAAATCTGCTGGCCTCCAGAGGGCCAGAGCAGTGCTGAGTAGAAGTGGTTAGAATCACTCTTTTCTTCAGGGCTCGAAAGTAGTCTCAAGGCTCCTACAGGAACCAAATGCCATGCTATCCCTCCTTTGCCTGCATCCCTCCGAACTTGCTGGCTGTCTCAGGGATTCCTCACCAAATGCCATCATCATCCTTTAAGGAAAAACCAAAAGCCTTCCCGAAACTCAACTTCATGCAAATAGGTACTGAAAGGAGTTCCTAGTCCCTGGTTCTAGAAACAACCCCCTGTCTTCCAGTTCGGGATCTGCTGGGGTGTGTGTTTGTGTATTTATACATCCAGCTAAATAATCTTGACAGTCATGCTACAGCTTTAGTGTGTTTATTTTGTTTCGTTTTAATACATTATATACATAAAAATGCAGCAGGCTCATCTGTTAATGCAAAGGTTGTAACTGATCTACCCTCCTAGAAAAAGAGCCGGGAGTCACCTGTGGGGATGGGGCAGTGCTCTACCATTTTTTCTTACCCTCTGGGCAAGGGGGACTGGCACCTAAGGGAGATTTGGCTTCAGGTCCTACTAGGTATGGCTAAGGGTCAGAACAGAGCAGTGTCCAAGGAGGACCCTGAATTCATAGGCACGCTTCCAAGGAGGAATCCAGGGATGGTAATCTACTAGAAGCACAGACCCAACAGACCCGCTACAGTCATTCCCCATGTTGGCCCAACCACCTGCAGAGACTTAATTATTAGGTGGCTGACTCTGGGTCACTTGAATTTAATTCAGTTTGTTGAATAATAGATGATGTAAACAAGAAACCTTCATCTGTATCACCTGGGTTTTGTTTGTTTGTTTGTTGGTGGTGAGGGTGCACCTTACCAAAGAGCTTGGACCTTACGTATGAGTCATAATGATTCAGGATTTGTGTTCTGATCCAGTTCAGCAGTCACGTCTCTGAGTCTGAGAGTCTCAGATGGATACATGGATACACCCATTACACGGTTTCATTGAAAATTGTGTTGTGAAGGGAAACTCTACCAATCATTATCTGATTAATCCCCCCAAAGTAAAAAGATGGCAGGATTATATAGCATTTAGTGTCACTGATTAGCAAAGTCATGGGGCTGAGCCAGTCCTTCCAAAACTTAATATCCACAAACTCAAGCGCACGGGGCCTCTTTTAATTATTTGGGAATAATGGGCCTCAGGGAAGTGAATGCTTTCAGCCTTGTGATCTGAGCAAGGTTCAGGAGCTGGAACGGTTTTGGCTGAGTCACCGACTGGCTGCATGACCCCGCACATATCACCTGACCTCCACATGCTTCAGCTGGCCCAGCTGGAGAAATGAGTAAACGTGGCCCGGAAGGCCCTGAGGGGCAGAGGCAGCCTCTGCACACAGCTGCCCTGGGGTAGCATCCGGGGGTGCAGGTCAACTCTATCAGAGGCAAGGGTACCCTAAGAGAGACTCCCAGAATAGCCTCTCTAAAAGCCACCTCTGGAAAAGAGACCCACTCACCCTACGTGAATAGAATTAAAATTGGCAAAAAATTTTTGAAGACTGAAAAATATTCATACCTTGTGACTGGATGATTTCACTTGAGTGAATTTATTCTCAGGAAATAATCAAAGATACACACCAGTATTTATGTTCAACAATGTGCATCACACTGTTATCTTTAACAGCAAAAAACTGGGAAATATCTAAGTGTTTAACAGTAAAGTGTTTTAAAATAAAATATGGTACATTCATATGTTGGAATGCTAGACAACCACTGAAAAGAGGTCATTGTGGCAAAATAATTAATGACCTGGAAAAATGCCCACTATAGACCCGCAAGTAGAAAAGAACTATCAAACAACATTGTGGGAATGATCTGACTTTTTTAAAACTACATATACTCCCACACATACAGAAAAATGACTAAAAGGACATATACTAAATTGCTAACAGTATTTCATCTCCGAGTTCTAGAATTATGAGTCCCTTTCTGATTCATGATTCTTGCTGTATGCTCCAAAATTTTCATAATGACTGTGTGTTTATTTTGCCATAAATATCAATTCCCCGGGTCTCTGTTCACTTGGACCGTGGTATGGGAGCCAACCTACATGCGTACCTATGGAGAAGATGAACACAGTGACAGGGCTGTGAACCACGGCTTGAGCAATTCCAACCCTGGAGGCTCGTTGGCCTGGGAACAGAGTGGGATTTTTGTTTGAGGAGACTGAGCCTGGAAGAATGATGCCTCTGTGGGTGGTTTCTCAGATCCTCAGTGCATGTGGCTTCCAGCCCTGACGGCCCAAAAATTCTGGCTTGCTGGTTAAGACTGAAGAGTGAGTTTGCCGAAGCAGCTAATTCCCCTAAATAAGCCCATGGTTTACTCTGTATCTTTTTAATATATATTAAGCAACAAGTTATCCTGCTCACCAGGAAGTCTGTTCCAAGGGAAACATTTCTTTCAAAGCTAAACAAATGGGGCGCCTGGGTGGGTGGCTCAGTCAGTTAAGCGTCCAACTCTTGATTTTGGCTCAGGTTAGGATCTCAGGGTCGTGAATCGAGCCCTCTGTTGGGCTCCATGCGGGGCGTGGAGTCTGCTTATGACTCTCTCTCTTTCCTTCTCTCTCTGCTCTTCCTCACCCCTGCTCTCGCGCGCGCTCTCTCTCAAAACAAAACAAAACACAAAAACAACAAAAACAAAAAACAAAATAGCCACCAAAAAACAAACAAAAAAAACCCAAAGTTAAGCAAACAACCTTGGTAAAGGCCCTAATACCTGGGAATCATGCAGTTAACTTTTTCAAGCATTCAGTATACGTGAATTTCCTGAGTCACATTACCACGGTTGGCTGGATAGTGTTCTCACTGTGATGCACCCTGCATGGGAACAAAAATTTTCAAATGGCACAGCTTCTGTTGAGAAGGAAGTTGTCTTCTCCATAATGCATACTGGAAAGAAAACAGGTAATTTATGAGACAGAGCTCATCACCTATACAGCTTTCAAGATGATATTTTCTAAAGTAAATCAGTCATTCTTACTCCCCTTTACCAAAGCCAAGAGGCAGAGGCAGCAGATAATTTCAACATTCCTGATATCTGGCTTTGGGATGGAGTGTGTTATTGCCTTGCCTGGGTCAACAGTAAGCATATGCCTTCCTGAGACTTGTTGAAGATGGCCCAGAAGCATGGGAGTAAGCAGGAAAGGCAGTCTAAAGTATATTTTAACATTGTTACAGACACATCACAGTGTGAAATTGAGGTAATATTTATCTCCATTTCATGTAAAAGAAATAAAAAAACTCTCAGATTACTGATACATTTTATTTAGCATCTACTTTGTTTCAGGCCCTGGGGAAATGGCAATGAATATAACAGACCATGTCCTTACCCTGAAAAAATTTTACATTCTATTGAGAGGGAACAAACAGACCTATAATATAGCAGGTAATAACTCATATGAAGAAAAATAAGGCAGGATAAGGGGCTAGAGAATAAGGGATGTGTAATTTTATAGGGAGTTTCTCTGGGAGATTTGTGAGGAGAGACACAGAGGCAGTGGGGAAGTGAGCCATGTGAAGTCTTGCAGGATAAATGCCTCAAGCAGAGAAGAGAGCAAGTGTAAGGCCTTCAGCTGAGGCCCATCATGATGTGTTAGAGGGTCAGTGAAGAAAACAGTACAGCTGAAGGCCATGGTGAGGATTTTGACTGTTGCTATGAATAGGTCGAGAAGCCATTGGAGGATTCTCAGGAGAGTAACATGATAGGACTCAGCTGTGTGTTTGAGGGTGGGAGTGAGACTGGATGGAATCAGGGTAGCCAATGAGGTCACTACTGTCACTGTCAAGGTGATCATGGTTTGGACCTGGATCGAAACAATGTAGGTATAAGAAGTGGAGCAATTTCAAAAGAAGATACAAAGAAATTGGCTGATATATTGCACGTGGGAGGTGGGGGAAAAGATAACAAAGAGAATGGGCCTAAGCAACTGGAAGAATGAAGCTATTTTCTGAGAAAAGAATTGGGTGAGAGGAATTCACAGTCAAGTTTTAGGTATGTCATCAGTCCTCATTATTCATAATAATGTATTCTATAATGTCACCATGAACACCGAATCAATCAATCCTGAATTGCTCCTGGGGAAGTGCAGGGTTAGCTTTTCTTTTTCTTTTCTTTTTTTTTTTTTAAGATTTTATGTATTTATTTGTCAGAGAGAGCTGGAGCAGGGGGGAGAGGCAGAGGGAGAAACAGTCTGCCGGCTGAGCAGGGAGCCCAATGTGGGACTCGATCTCAGGACCCTGGGATCATGACTTGAGCTGAAGGCAGATTCATTTTTTTTTAAGATTTTATTTATTTATTTGAAAGAGAGAGATCACAAGTAGGCAGAGAGGCAGGCAGAGAGAGAGGAAGGGAAGCAGGCTCCCTGCTGAGCAGAGAGCCTGAGGCGGGGCTCGATCCCAGGACCCAGAGATCATGACCTGAGCCGAAGGCAGATGCTTAACCCCCTGAGCCACCCAGGTGCCCCTGAAGGCAGATTCTTAACGGACTGAGCCACGCAGGTGTCCCAGGGTTAGCTTCCTGTGAGCCTCTGGTGGCAAATATTTTTGTCAAGTGATCAATACATGATCTGCTTTATGTATACTTTATTTTTAAAAGGATTTTATTTTTTTTATTTTTAGAAAGAGAGATAGTAAGTGTGTGGAGAGGGGTGGGTGGGAGGGGGAAAAAAGGGGAAGGAGAGGGAGAGAGGGAGAGAGATCTGAAGCAGTCTCCACACTGAGCATGGAGCCCCATGCAGGGTTCTGTCTCACAACCATGAGATCTTGACCTGAGCCAAAACCAAGAGTGAGACACTTAACTGACAGAGCCACCCAGGAACCCCTACTTTATGAGTGCTTTAAAGACACCTTCTTTAATATATATTGCTCTCTCGTTGCCCTTGAACTCATGGCCAACAGCATTACAAGTCATGCCTCTATGAAGCTTATCTACACACATATTTTCTCCATAAGGCACCTCACACCCTTCTTGCACTAAGAAACACTAGACAGCACTTTGAGGCAATGCTTTGGAACCATTTTAAACAGCACAAACACCAACAAAAAGCACAAAAATGCAAAGAACGTAGCATTAAATAGATCACAAAAGGATACTTACTTTTATTATGAGAGCCGAAACAAGAAAGGAGGGCGTTGCCATGTTCAGCCTCAGCTGGAATGTGCATGTTGAGTGTCTCACATTTTTCGGAGCTCTGCACATGTCTGCAAATGACTGTGAAAGCAGCAGGGATGTTGATTTTAGGGTCACATATCAATATTCGCAAAGAGGCCAATCTGCAAATATGGAATCCAGCAATAATGAGGGTTGCTGATGTTAAGAGAGGCCTGTTCTCCATCAAAGTGGAAATACAAAAAATGAGTTGTAGTTCAGGGGATTCCAGGGGAAAAGTTGGGGCTGGAGGTGTTGGTTAGGGAGTGTATCTCGATTTATAGCTGTGGTTGGTGTGAGACTGGATGAAATCATCTGGGGAGTGTGGAAAAAGGAGAGAAGAGCCAGAGGCTGACCCTCAGGGCCCTCTAGTGAAGAAGTGCTTGCAAAGGGAGCCCAAGAAAGAGTGGCCCGTGCAAGAAAGAGAACCAAGAAAGAGATGTGTTTCAGAATGAGGGAGTCGAGAATAGGTCTAATGCTGCTAAAAAGTTGTGTCCCACGAGAGGACCTTCAGAACTGACCTTTAGATTAGACAAGATGGAGGTCATTGGTGATTTTGATGAACAGTTGGGCTGGAATAACAGAGACAAATGTCTGGCTGGGGTGGATCAAAGAGCAAAGGCACAAGTTTTTCCAGGAGTTTGATGTACATGGGAGAAAATGAATAAGGTCAAAACTGGGAGGAGGACGTAGGATCAAGGATTTTCAGTCAAGGGAGTTAGGATAGTTTGTGTGTGTGCTGAGGGGAATGAACCCAGTCAGAGGGAATGATTGATGGTGAGACAGATAAGAAAAGGAATAATGGCAGCGGGCCCTCTTGCCTTCGTAGTAACTCATGAACTTCACATCAATGGTATGTGGTCGGTATTGTTACCATCTTCATCCATGGAGGAGAAAAAAAATGAGGTACAGAAAGACCAGAGACTCTTCTGAAACTTGAGATTCTGATCAGTTCCTGGAGATGGATTCCCTTGTAGCCATTAGTCCCCAACCAAGGTCACATGGTGAGAGAAAGAAAGAGTGAGATCCCAGATGTGTGCCTTTCCGCTCAGCAGGCTTTTGGTGGGAACCACCCCCCTCCAAGGAGAAATGCTGCCGCTGCAGTCTGAGGGGAGCCCAGGAAGTCTGGGTCGGTGCTCATACCTGAGGCTCCCAGAATGTGTCTCACCTTCAGAAATGCTACAAGGTCAATCTTGTTGTGCATGGGAAATAAAATCCATTCCTTAGGGTCATTCCCAAATCAAGATTTTAATTAATTTTCTCATAAACTTCTCCTGCTTTTATTTTGGTCCCACATGAGAGATTTCTGAGAAAATAGCTCAGCTTTTCCCAAAATGTATGCAGCTTGGCATCCCCTGGACCCTGTCCGCAGTGGTTAAATAAATCACTTGTTGCTAAACAGAGCAATTTATTCCCCTGACATCTACATGGCCCTCTTGGTTTATTTTAAAATATATCAAATAACTTGCCACAACTGCCATTGCTTTTAATGTGTCTGACACATCCAATTTCAATAGCTCAATGAAAATGTCACATAATAAAATAGAGAGAGGCAGGCAGAGAAGGCAAGGAGAGCAGGTGTGGAGACACACCCTTGAGAAGTAAGCTCAGAAGACACTTGCTTAGGTGGGGTTCAGGAAAGGGACTTCCTGCCAGCAGTTGCAGAAATTAATTCGGTTGCACGGAAATATCTCTTTGTATATAATCTCTCTAAAATGTGAACTCTCCCATATGTGTGATTTTAGTTAATGGAATCTACTCACTCTCCCAAGCTCTTCCACATGAGCTAACACCCACCTAACTAATACCTTTATTTTTGCATTTCCATGAAAATATTGACTCAGGAACATGGTCATGTTATTTAACAGAGTAGAGAATTTTGGAAGGTTAGATGTGTAGCACCCATCTACAAATGAATAAATACAATGATTCGGTGCTGTCTCACACTGGGCATTGTGATAAAATATCAAGATCACAAGAACTAAAGAGACCAGTTCTGTCTTCAGTGGTTTTGCAATCTCAAGAAGATGATTTTTCTACAGGAAATGGTAGAAGAAGGCGGTCCAGTCCTAGCTCTGCTACTCTCTGTGTGGTAATTAAGACAATGGACTTCGATTCTTCATCTGTAAAATTGGAAGGATCTTAAATCTTATCTTGGAGCAATATTAAATGCCTACCTTTAGGATTGTTGGGGGGGGTTAAAAATAACATATGTCAAAGCGCTGTAAAACTTGATACAAATCTCGTTTGTTTCTTTTTAACTGAAATCAAAGTACGTGGAGATGATTGCATCTCCCTTTATAATGTTCAGGAAACAGATTCGGTTGCTGAATATTTACTATCCATTGCCAGTGTCTTTACAGTGAAGCTATCTGACACCCAAAACAAGGTGTTAGGAGATCATATCAATGATGCTAGTTTGCCTCAGCAATTATAGATTCTACTATAATATTCATCTGGATGCCTTGTCAATTCTTCAAACTCAACAGATTGCAAACCTACCCCCTGTTAGGAATTTTCTATCTCTGCTAATGGACATTTACCCTCTTTCTCAGATTAGAACCTCAAGGTAATCCTCAACAATTCTCCATCTATTGTTCTAAAATCTGGACCTCTACCTCATGTGTGTCTCTCGGGTCTGTCCATACTTCTTTGTCAGATGACCACAGCCCTGCTACAGCCCTTTTGTTCCCCCAGGTGGATCTTTGCAACAACCTCTTAACCAAACTGACCTTCCTGTCTCTAGCTTCTTCTTCTCCAATCCATCCCTCACTCTGCCTCTAGTTATACTCCTAAAACTAAACATGATCATGTTCTGCTTCCTCTAAAAGCTTCTGCTACCCTCTCCCCTGCCCCCATTTTTCCTTAGATTAATAAGGTGGAACAATTTCATAGCCTGACTCCTACCACTCTTCCAAGACATACCAGCCATTGTGACTTTGGCCATTCCATGAACACAATTCATTTTCCTCTCTCTCTGCTTGCCTTCACTCTGCCTGGAACTTAGAATGGCCCTTCTCCCTGATTCCTTTCTTGACCACTTCTAACTTACCCATTTAATTGTCCCGGTGTCACATTCTCTGGACCATCTCAACACTTTGGACATAGCACCTTCTTCTTTTGAGCTCCCATGGCACCCCCTGCCCTTGGACCATAGCATGAGCCGCATTGTACTCAAATACATTCTCGACTGTCTTACTCCTGAAGCGTGGGCTCTGCAAGACCAGTGTTGGTGTTTTATTTCTGGTATCTCCAGGGACTAGTCCCGTAGCCCCGTGTGTAACCCTGGAAGATGTCTGATGCATCAATAGACATGTGAAGAGGAATTGCTCCTGTCCCTCAAGCATGTCCCCTGGATCTTCATCTTCTGAGAGCTGCCCAGTGTTCCTCCCTCCTCTCCTTCTCCTGCGTCGACCTTTCTTTAATTATTAAACAGCAGTGCTACCTCCCCATCATTCCTGGAACATTACTTGTCCTAGATCTTCTAGTTGTTTCCTCAGTGCAAGAGGTAGCATGTGGGTTAAGAGTATGGATCTGAGAAGCAGACTGCCTAAGTCCAGATCTTATACGCTGTGGAACTTTGGGCAAATTGCTTAACTCCCCTGTGCTTCGGTTTCCTTTTGAAACCAGAGGTGGTTCTAATCTTTATTTCATAGGGTTGAATGAGTATTAAATGATTTAAGACATGTGCAGCTTTTGGTGACTTTTGTGTGCACTCAAATGTTCGCTGCTACCCATGTTAGTTCAGAGGGGAATGCTCCATCTGTAAACTCTGTTTTCTCCTCCATGATCCTTCTTCTGGCCTCCACAACCTACCTCTCTTATCACACTTACCACCTGGCTTTGCAATTGTCAGTGTATCATTATCTCTGAGTAGCTGCTGAGTTCTTTTAAGACATCTCATGTCTTTTTATTTTTACTTCTTCGCTCCCTGCCTGCTGCTCTCCACCTAGAATATAACATTGGGCACAAAGTTGGCATTCAAAGAATTCATTCACTTAGGCATCTATATCACTGACCTTTAGCCAATACGATGGGAAAATTCTAGAATGCCATGGTCATTTTTCTCCTAGAATCAGGGCTTTTTTACAGAGTGTGTTCTGAAGTCAGTTGTCCACTTCATTCCTCCATCCTCCATGCACAGCACAATTATTTTTTTTAAAGATTTTATTTATTTATTTATTTTACAGTAACACAGTATCACAAGTAGGCAGAGAGGCAGGCAGAGAGAGGAGGAAGCAGGTTCCCTGCTGCACAGAGAGCCCGATGCGGGGCTCGATCCCAGGACTCTGGGATCATGACCTGAGCCGAAGGCAGAGGCTTTAACCCACTGAGCCACCCCTAGCACAATTACTTTTAATTTAAAGATGTGATTACTGAGTAACAGATGCTTCTAATCCAGAGACAGTGCAGTCTGGCCAATCAGGGGTAGGTATGGCCCTCATGGATGCGCTTTTGGGGCTACTGCCCACTTAGCTTATTCACTGAGCCAGCCCAGGGTCTTTAAAGGTGACCTTACACTAAAAAGATTGTGCAGGGTACAAAGGCAGCCTCAACACTTCATAGTATAATACACTTATTATCTATATGTGCATCCACACACAATACTGCTGTATTATTTTAAACCAAGAAAAGGGGCCTACCACAATGTACATGTCTAAGCAATAGAACAATACTAAAACCATTAAAAAAAAAACACAGGTAAATTGTTATGCAGATCATTCAAACCTATAATCAAGAAGCAAGTTTGAACAGATGATGGCAATATGCCTCTCATTTCGAATCTCCTGACTTTACCCATCTCTGTAATTCTCCATGGAACTAAATTTAAAAGTTCAGATGCAGAGAAGCCTCCTCTGGCCCATCCTTTTCAGTTCGGCATTTGGGTGTATCTCAACAATGGGAAGGTTGATTTAAAAGGTTCACTTGAAAGTGTGGGGACTTGGTTCCTGGGGGGATCTGTGCTACCGAAGCCTATTCTGTGCTATCTTCCCAGCTGCCCTTCGTTGGCAATGCTGTTGGAAGGAGAATACGAATTTCTTTAGGTAGAAGGTCATTCTCTTCATTCCCACTCCACTTCTCTTACTTGAGCAGGCTGACATGCACGGCCGGCAGCCCAAATTGCATTGCCCAAAAAGCAATCCTTGAAGAAGCAGAAAAGCTTTCCTTCTACGTTGAGTCTAGAGTCAGACGCAGTGCATTATTTTTTATTTACTATATGTGGAAGATCTCAATGCCAGAAACATTCCTGTCCAGCCTTATACTGCTTTCCCTTGCTTCTTGGCCATCCATTCGACTTCCTGCAGTGTCGTAAACAGGAAGTTCACCTCTAGAGGTAGAATAAGAAGATTTGGTGAGAACAGAGGAGAGATAGAGAAGGTTGATAGAAGAATTGACTGACTCAGACCATAATTCTCCTACGAAAGTTGATGGCCACCTCTTCCTCAGATGAGGGTGGTCCATGTCCAGGAATTAGAGATAAATTGTGAGAGTATATAAAAATTTTCTCCTAGTTTCTTACCTTAGTTTGTCCACAAACTGATTCTGAGATTGGAATGTCTAGCACGTGGCCCAGATACATTTAGAAAAACTTACTAAACTTTCTTTAGCTTTAGTAAGGGGATCAAGTTACCTAGTTTATGTTTGATTTTGCTATTTTGTTTTTATATTATATTATTAGGTGTGGTATTGCTTAAGCTTTTTATGTTTATGAGTAGAAAGTTAGGAGGGATATATGCGGATCTGAGAGGATATGAGCATATTTGATAGGAAGTCTCATACTTTTTGAAAATCCTCTCTTGACTTCTGAATCCTCAATTCTTTTTGTTCTCACACTGGTTCTCTGACTTTTCTTACTCACTTTTTTTTTTCCCCTTAGCTTCACTTGCTAAATTTTCTGTGGACTCATCTTTAATCTTCTCTTCTTAATGTCTACACTGTCTTTGAGCATTCATTTATTCCTCTCTCTCACTGCCATGTATGTCTTTTTTTTCTTATTTTCTTTTTTTAATTGCCATGTATGTCTTGATGACTTTTAAATCTTTTCTCTTTAACCTTGATTTCTCATGGACTCTAAGCTTATATATCCAACTATCTAGCAGATATTTCTTCCTGATGTCTCAAAGAACTAAACCTTAGTATGACCAATAATAAATTCATCTCATTTCCCCCCTACATTCTACTCCTCCCATATTCCCTATTTAAATGGACAACAACACTATTTCCCCATTCATCAAGCCCAAAGCCCAGAAGTTATTCTGGATTTCTCATTTTTTTTCTAAGTCTTCACCCAATTGAGCACCAAAATTCTGTAGATTTTCCCTTTTGAATATTTCTTGCAAACCTCTTTCCATCCCCAGTGCTTACTCTTTAAGATGAAACCCTTATCATATCTTGCCTGGTAGTAGTCCTTAAATATAGTAAGCACTAAATAAAGATGTTAAAATAAATTAATATATAAACATGGAGCTAGATTGTATTCAAAATTTCATGGTTTATTTGGTTTTTACATGAATGGTTGTCTGCCCTGTCATATACTTATGCAACTGAGTATTTTTGGAGCTAAATTTTATATTTTGCCAGTAAAAGCTCATCAGAGTAGACTTGTTCATTGTTCCAGTTTTCTGACATTATTGTTACTGTCATCCGTCATGCTCAATCTATTCCCCAACTCTATGTCATCTCCACATTTTGTAATTTTGCCATCTATTTCTTTATTCCAGACATTGAAATAAATGTTGGTAAAGAGAAGGCCAAGGACTGACATCTAACAATAGGCCAAGGATATTTTACTCTAACCTCACATTAAATAAAATTATTCACTTGCATACAGATTTGTAGAACTCCACTCTGATCCAGGACCAATTTTTGCATCTTGTCTATAGGAATATCATGCAACTTTTCTTAAATGTCTGGTTGAAATCAGTATAAATTGTGGCTATGGTATTCACTTCATCTACAATTCCAGTTATCATATAAAAATGTAAAGGAGTTTGGGAAAACTTGTTCTCAGGAAATACTTGCTGGACTTAGTATCACTTTTACTTACTTTTACAAAATGTTATTAAACTATAGAAGAAATATTAAAAATAGAGAAAATACAGAAAAAGGAAAATAATGTATCATCCTGGCTATTTTAAAACAAATATCATTATAGTTTTTGTTCAGGTCTTTTTGAGAAACATGCTTTTATACAGTTAGTGCTGAACATATAATTATAGCTATTTTTAAAGTTTATCCTCCCTGTTTCCCAGTGTTGCCTCAGTTTGCATAGTTCTCATAGATCTCATCACATGCCATTCTATGAGTGAAGTATAAATTTTAAACACACCAAAATTACTGGACTCTGGACTGTATTCAGTTTTTGAATTGTAAATGATGATATGATGAATATTTTGCATATATAGGTTTTTCTTTACTTTCTATTTTCCTTGGCTACATCCCAGAAGCAGTGTATTTGGGTTAATTTTCTGACGTCTAATACACATATCTGTACTAGTCAGGTAGGCTGGGTTATGCTACAGTAACAATTACACATACCCCAATCTCATTTATTTACCAACAACCAAAACTTCTTTTATTTTAATGCCTTAGCACATGAAAGTTTTTATCATAGCAATTTTTTCATACCCATCAAGGTCTTCAGCGTAGTTCCCTTCAAAGAAGGGACTCGGGGACTCAGACTTTCAGACAAACCATCTTG
This sequence comes from Mellivora capensis, assembly GCA_004024625.1. Taxonomy (NCBI): domain Eukaryota; kingdom Metazoa; phylum Chordata; class Mammalia; order Carnivora; family Mustelidae; genus Mellivora; species Mellivora capensis. The sequence goes on along the minus strand of PISX010001435.1, from coordinate 136,527 downwards.
GTTTCCATAATCAAGGTGGTGAGGAGACCTGGACATTGTGGAGGGACTTTTTCCTGCCTCAGTTTGTCAATCACTCACAGTCCACTCGTCAGAACTAGTCAGGTCTTTCTCCTCTCAACTGCAGTAGGTGCTGGGAAACGTGTCTAGTTTGCGTCCACTAGGAAAGGAACATCATTCTCGGTAAGCATTAAGGTCTACTCCAGTGGGGTGGCTATGTACTACGTCAGTCTAGCTGAAATTATAGCTGTAGCTATAATTTCCCAGAATCCCCTTCTTCATAGGATTACCGGTTAATTTTGAACACAGGAGATACTTTCACAAGATGTGGTAGATGGAAGTGAAGCAACAGCCCTCAAGTTCAGAAAGAGTAGGCAACAGGCACACCAGTGCCTCAAGCCTGATGTCCCGGCACACCCTGTGGGCGCGGGGCAGCGGCCAGTGCCCACTCCCCAGTGCCCATAGATCTCCTTCAGCTTCTCCGAGTCCTGGCTCACGCGCAGCTGCAGCCCCAAGGTGAAGAACGCCAGCTTCATTTTTCAGTGACATGGGCTACGGAGATTGGCGGTGGTGAGAGTTAGATGCAAATTTCTTTGTCCCCATGGGTCGCAGTCTGTCCTTGTTTTTTTTCCTGCTTCACACCCAGCTTTTCTTCCTGACTGCCAGCCCCCCCCCGACTTAGTGACTTCAGACCCACAGCCAGACGCAGAAGCACCAGCCTTCCACAGAGCTCTTCGCCACCACTGCATCACGTCAAACTCTTAAAATGAATCTCAGTCATCATGATTTGCTTCCTGATAAAACCTAATTGATGTAAAATACATTATTATTATTATTATTTACAGAGCAGAGTCTAATTTTAAGCTATTGTGCACACAGAATATTTATTTGACTATACTGCCAAGAAGACCAGGATCACAAAGAAACATTCTATCCATGTTGAAAAAGAAGGTAGAGGTTACGCCAGGCAGACAAGCAGATAAAATTGTCCAAAGTGAAGACAACTGTAACATCAAAACTAAAAGCAGTTACTAGAACAGGCAGCAGCCTCAGAAACCTTTCCCTATGCCAACACATGTGACGGGGCAGGGGTGAGGGGAATTTTGGAGGGATGTGCCGTAGGGGATTTCAGAAGAAATCCACACCTGTATCCACATTTCCACTGTGAGGAGGTAATTCTCCCAGGAGGTGATTTTTAATCCAAGGACCAGTGTTAAAAAGGAATGGGCTAACCTAGGGGAAATCCACACTGAAGTGTAAAAACCAGAATTTTCCATTAAATGGACTCAAATAAGTTCAACGACTGATCTGTTCTTATAGATCTTCTACCTGCATCAAGTCTGGTTTCTGTGTTTCTGTTTGGTATGTGGCCGACTCCATGGAAGGTATCAGCGGCTCTGCTGTTGCGGAAAGACACGGGACATGCTCAAGTGCACAGATTTCTGGCTTGCTATGAAACTAGAGGCTTTCCTGAGACTTCCACAAAACACCATGGCCGATCAGTCAAAGGCAGGGCAGGGTGACTTGCAGACATCCATCCCGCTCCCCTCCACAGGAAAACTCCGGCCCTTCACGCCAATTATTTCTTACTGGAAGAGGAACTCATTGTCCAATTTCCCTCCCTCAACCTTTCCTCCGATTCCAAGCAAAACAAAACTATTCTTGCCACACTGCTTCAAGGAATTGTGGCATACTGGAAAATGCCCACATGAGCAAAGAATTCTATTCCTGGTTTGCATGTGATTCATGTCACTCATTTTGATTTCAGCTATTGCATGCTTGGTTGTCTTCGGAGGGGAAGAAGTACTGCGTGTTAAGAACCAGGAAGTGCTAGATGACCAAGAGGCCTGTGCCCACTGAGCCCACGCTGGGCACCAGACAGGATATAGATTTGCCAGTGTTGGCCCATTGGGGATTTAGCCAGTTCCCAATAAATGCTGGGCGCGATGATCCATTTGGATTAGTACAGTGCGGTTCAAGCCACCCAATTTTTTGTCCTTCATGTCTCGCTATGTAAAATAGCAATAATAAGGGCTTCCGTACCGATGGACAGATTATGTAGAAACATAGTAAGTGATGAAAAAAGCACTTAAAGCACCACATGCAAAAAAGTTATACCAATCCCATTTTATTCATAATTTATAAATTATACTTATTTGGTCTTGACATATTCTATTAGAATCATATTATTTGAGGCAAATATAGTAATACTCTACTGCAGGGGAAAAAAGTCTACTGGTGATGATAAGAGAAGTAGCGGCCTGATAATTTTATAGATGATTCCAGTCTGTGGAAACACTCCCAGTCAGAGATGATACTTGGATTTTGCTTTCGGATCTCTCCACTTCTGCATGTGTGTTAGCTCCTCTGCTCGGTTTTGGTACTGCGCTTTCTCCTACTAAATGGCAGAGCTTCACCAACGATTATTTCACAGATAGCCAATGAGTGCCTGGAGGGCCTCAATCGGTTTCAGGCATTTTCTAAAAGCTGGACTTAGTTGTCGACTTTTGCCAATAGAAGGCTCCCTGAGCTTCCCTATCCCTACAAATGGTATGTACTCCACGATGTCACGCATTTTAGTAACTCGCCTAGCTCACACATAGAGGCATGTGTGTTTGTGTTGAAGGGGGTCACCCACTCTTTTGAATGGTATCATGGGTCAAGCATGTTGGAATGGGTCTGGGGGTTATTCCGTATTGACTTAAGAACAGCTGGGGGAATATGCCTCTTACAGCTGCCCTTGCACAGAACACTGCTCGAGGCATGTTTAAATGTTAGCTCTTAAGTCTGTAATCTGTTACATCACTACACCCACGCGACACTTACCTACTTACCCTCTAGTCCACTGCGCCCCTGGAGGGTCGGCCCTTTTCTTCCTACAATCCCTCATTTACTCCTTTTCCCTAACATAGTGAAGATCCAATCCTCACCTTCCCTGCCCAAATCTTCAGACCGCCAGTCTGTCTACTCATCTCAACCCTGGCACGTGGGGGTCGGGGGTGAGCCCTAGTGTATTCCTGTTTGTAATGGAACAACTAGCAACTAAAAAGAGCAGCCAAAACAATGAATTGTGAGCTGAGGATATGGAAATAAGCACATGATTAGTTCTGACTTGAGTGGAATATCTTCCTGATATAATCAATAACCCACTAGAAACTGTGTCTTCATCATCAACAGAAAAATTTCAGTAAGCGAGAAAAGAAGCCCTTTCTCAATGAACTTTCTCAAGGGGTTGAAAAAATAATTTTCACATGTATTTAATTTATTTATTAATATGATAGTTTTATCTGATACAAAGACTCTCTCATCTCAAATGATACTATAAATTAGGAAACATACTTTTATTAAACTCTTAGGCCTCAGAATGTAGCATGCAGGGGAATAAAATCTTTTTGAAATTAAAAATTATATGCAGCAGAAGCTGATGCTTTTAAACTGATACGCATTTTAATAACTAAGGAGTAAGACATTTCCCTTAACATCAAAATCAAAGATTACTGTACTTATTTTAATATCACTATATAAATATAAAAATGTTAACCGACACTTGCCTAGGTCAAATATTCCAGTTGCATTAACAAACATATACATAACAAGTATGAACTTATATCAAATGTTAAATTTCCCCATCATTATCTTCTCGTGACATCATGACTTTAAGAGCCTGGAAAGTGCCTCTTTTGCTTTTTTGTTTTATTTTATTTTGCTCTGTAATCTCTAAGTATCTAGGCAGGAAAGAAAAACACAACTGAGAAATATTTCCGTTTTGAACAAGTAAGAGTCAGGTCAGTTGCAATCTCATTCAGGTATTTCCCATTCGAGAAAATATGCTGCAAAATGGTGAGCTGTGCCTGACAATGGGTGGAGAGGTTAGGTCATTTGTTGATAGCAGTTGTATACCCAATGGCTTATTCACTATAAAAAAGAACTGGTATGGTCCCAGGAAAGAATAGATAGTTCATCAAGTGAAAAGCAGGTTGCTCTCCTCTGGACAAATTAAACTCTTCTCTTAATGTTCAGACATCAAAAATATCTTGTTTCATGTTAAAACAGAGATGGGTTCCTACCCTGGAATAGGGTCAGTCTTTACCAATTTCCTCTTCTCCCCATCTGCAAACTCTCTGTTTAATTAAAATACTTTAAAGTGTATTTTAATCTAATACTGTTATAACAACAATGGTCTTGGATTAAAACAATGACTGCCTTGGTTGACTTTGGTTTGCTGAAGCCATTAAAAAAAAAATCAAGTATGTAATATCATTCGAAGTTTTAATAAAGAATCAAGGGTCACTGAACCACAGTGAAATTTCTCATACATTTGTTGAATGCCTACTAGGTTCAAAGTTTTGTGCTGTAGTCAGATATATATCTCAATTTCTTAGTATTTTGGGATCATGGCTCTTCGGTGACTGGTAAGGAAAAATACTATGGTGTCACAGTAAAGAATTCCTTTTTTTTTTTAAATTTATTTATTTGTCAGAGAGAGAGGGAGAGAGAGGGAGAGAGAGCGAGCACAGGCAGACAGAGTGGCAGGCAGAGGCAGAGGGAGAAGCAGGCTCCCTGCCAAGCAAGAAGCCCGATGTGGGACTTGATCCCAGGACGCCGGGATCATGACCTGAGCCAAAGGCAGCCTCTTAACCAACTGAGCCACCCAGGCGTCCCCACAGTAAAGAATTCTTAATGTGGGGGAAGTACAGGAGTAGAGGGGTGGGAGATGGGAGGTACCAGTAGAGTCAGTTAAGTAACTGTTGTTCTGGGTTTCCACACATTCATTCTGAGTCTACATTTCAACATTGTGGAAGGATTGGTTCAGGAATCCATTTTTAATCTACTCAGACCATGATTCAAGAATTTTAAGAGCCAATAGTTTTAAACTAAATGACAGCAATCCAAAAAGCTTTAAAAATGGTCATAGGAAACCCTACCCAGACCTTAAACCTTGCCAGTAATAAACTGAGAGTTTTAAGACTCTGGAGGTAATTGTTTGTTCCTTGGGAGACAGGGGCCAGAGGTCAATTTGCAAAGCATCTCCCAGACTTTGGGGTCAGGGGCCTTGTCCCCTCACCATGCATCCATTCTTCCATTACCTGTATTTTGCTTTAACATCCTAAATGTTTAGTGTCTATGAATATTATGAACACGGCAGGTTATTTTCCCCCTCCACAAATCCTGGTTGCATAATTTAACATAAAAACAATTTGAGGAAGAGATGATTCTCTCTCTACATTCTGAAAAGCTCTTACCGACACAGTTTAAAATCCGCAATTGAAATGCTGCATTTTCTTGAGTATTCAATACATTTCTTGGATTCCCCCCACTAACTGCAGAGATAGGATAAATAAAACCACTCAGTTCCTTAAGCACAGCAAACATGAATCAAATAGCTTTTACTCCATATTTGTAAAAGGCAATGTGACTATCAGAAGTTTCTCAATATTCCCTGTTACCTTTAAGCATTTCCATTTATTATTCTCAATATATTTTAATAGCATACATATGTTCACACACACACAAAAAATTCTTCCCGGGGGCTTACCGTCAGCTTTTTCTTCCCCAAATCTTTTAAAATCTTCCCCTCTACATGACTTAAAACATGTTTTGAACGGGTTATCTGAAAATCCCCTTTTGTGCTCCGCAGCGACAGAGCCCCTCAGCACCCGGGAGAAAGCAATCACATTCCAGCTGTGCTGTCAGTGTGGGAAGCATGAGCTCCAAAGAGCTGGAAATCCATTGTGTTGCACGTTATAAATAAGAAAATTGCCCTGTGACAGCTACGGTTTGGAAACATTAACATTTTTCTTTGCAGCTCTCATTTTTAATCTCTACTGTTATTTTCCTTAGGAAAACTTAGCCCCCATATGAATTCCTGTATCGATAACCTATTTGCCGTAATTAAGAGAAATAAATCCCAACCAACCACGATGAAGGTCGCCGTCAGCATTTAAGACAAAACTGACTCTTACTGATTTAGCCAAAGGTCGTCTGTCCCTGCCGCACCCCCGTGCACCCTGCCTCCCCCTACCCCTCCTCCCATTTTCAAGCAAGCTACTTCACGATACATTAAGAATGCGTGATGTGCGCTTTCTAGCTTTTAAGTTTGGTCTTCTCAACCATGAAAACCCAGTTATAAATTGTTCTCAGAGCTAAACCACTCAACATCTTGGCACTTGGTTGTTTTTAACTTTCAACAATAGGCACTGTTCACTCCCTCCGTCTCAGTTCTTTATTCAGCGATCAGGCAGGACACTGATGAAAGGCTAGTCACGGCTTCCCCCACCATGGTCTCAGTGTGATGGCATGTGATGGTTCACATGGGGTGTGTTTGATCCGAGAAAGCCCAGTCTCTGCTTATTCTTCCTTTGTTCTGTCATCTGGAGGGAAAGAGAGAGTGTGTTGAGCTCATTTTCTCACTTTTTCCACAGTGCTGGTGGGCTACGCAAGTGGGGTTAATATTTCCCAAGCACCTACAGTCTGCCTGGCATCCTCCAGAATATAGTTACCAAAAAAAAAAAAAAAAAAGGCGGGTGGATTTTTTTTTTTTAAGTGAATTTCCACCGAGAGAGAGAGAGGAGAAAAAAAAAGGCAAATCCCTCTCTGTGGTTTAAAAACAGGAACCATGGTTCTTTTCAAGCAGCCCTGACTTGTCAGATAATCATCACCATCATGGTAGTCATTTGAATAGTTATCACAGCTACTTTTGATAGTATTTTTACTACTGCTAATAATTTCACACGAATGAAGGGGTTGATTATAGCATTGAAATGACAGGTCCGGATGACGATCTGCCTTCCCGATGAGTTTAGTAATTGCTAGGATGGCAGAAAATATAATTTTCTATCAAAAAGTGCAAAGAGGCCCTTGTATTTTGGGCTTTGTGCCTTCTCCCCCCATCCCCCCGCTCCCATAGGTGGAGAAGAGTCACACTAGTGACCTGCAGAGATGTGGTTCTCATAGCACAGTGTCAGGGGTCCCTAATGGATTTTACAGTTCTCTGTGAAGAACAGTCCTGCTCCCAGGAGCCTCGGGTCTTCCCTGACTCACCCACCCAGCTCCAGCTCCCTGAGCACACTGACCTGCTCTTTGAGCTCTGCCAGCTGTGCTGACAGCTGTTTGACCAGGCTCATGGTGGATTCCAGCTTCTCCTGCAGGTTCCGAATCTCATTTTGCTCACCATCACCTTCATTGCTAACGAGGGACATGGCTCGCATCCGAGGAAACCAGTCTAAATTCTTCTCCTAGAAGCAAATACATGTTCAAGAGCAAGGGAGTAGGTATTGGAAGGGAGCCTGGAGCTCTGTAAAGAGGGGTCATAAGGGCTCATTAGTATTAAATGTTTAAATCAAAGTTTCTTAGTACTCAAAGCAAAGGGACTCTTTCTGGCCAGGCCCTGGGATGGTCTGTGGGTAGGAATGAAGGGCAGATTAGGCTTTGGTTTTCATGAGCTGGAGGAAGATTTTAAATATTGGAACAAACTTCCTGTGGGCTCCCAGGTCGGTCCCGGGTGCATCATTCAGCAGAGCAAGCTGAACTCAAAGGGGATCCAGTGAATCCTGGTGAATGCAGAGGTCATGTCTGGAGGTTACCAAGAACAGATCCAAGTACGTGTGGGTACAGTAGAGGCATGAGCTCTTTCTCGTCTACCCCCACCCCCTCACCCCAGAAAAGAAAGGGGCAGCAGAATAGGAGGGAGGTAAAAGAAATGTCTCAGTTCCGGCCACCCATGCCAAACTGGGTCACTGCCCACTTCCCCAAGACAGGCTCTGGGCTCCGCTCAGGCAAGAGGGAAGTGGGAGGGCATGGCTCTAGGTTACTCTGTCTGCTCCCTTTGGAAACATTTTATTACAGTGAGGATGAGGTTTCAGAGTTAGACTTCCCCAGAGGGCAATAGCTGGTACCACTTCTGTTTTTCTAGGCAGACTGGGTGTAGGTGTGTATGTATGTGTGTGTGTGTGTGTGTGTGTGTGTGTGTGTAGCCCTCCATTGCTGGAGAAACAAGGAGCTCACCCCATGCCCAGTTCTCTTGAAAACTCTGATTGCTTAACATCATAGAAGCACCCTGCATTACTTACAGTCCACTTTTCAATCCTCAAAAGAGCTTACAAGGTAAATCATATTGCCCCCATTTTACAGATGAGACAATGAGCCACCCCAACAGTGTAAACACCCATTTGACAAGTGAGGGAATGGCAGAGCTAGGATTTGAAGCCAGGTGAACCTTTCCATTACCGACTGGGGATGTCAGCCTGCATCACTATTTACCTCCCTATTTCTCTAGGTCACCTTTTCTCAACATCTCTAGCATGATCTCCCCGCTTAAGATTCCTCCCACTTCAGGGGCACGTGGGTGGCTCAGTCATTGTTAAGTGGCTGCCTTTGGCTCGGGTCATGATCCCACGGTCCTGGAATTGAGCCCCGCATCTGGCTCCCTGCTTGGTGGAAAGCCTGCTTCTCCTCTCCCTCTCCCCCTGCTTGTGTTCCCTCTCTTATTGTCTCTCTCTGTCAAATAAATAAATAACATCCTAAAAAAAAAAATTCCTCCCACTTCAGAAAATCCCACTGACTGTGGTGGTTGCCATGACTTCTGCCTGGCCAGTCACTAGAATGAGGGCCCATGAGTACTTGCTTTCCTCCCCTGAGGTCGGACCTATCTCTGTCCTTGTTTCTCAATCTTGTCCAGCCATGGGGCTGTTGCTGGTGTTCTGTAGTTACTGTCACCGCTCAGAAAACAACAAGTTCTTTATGGTTCCCTGCCCCCAATGCAATAAAAAGGGCAGATAAAGAATTAAAGAGGAAACATATTAAAGAATTTGAAACTGCACTTAAAGAGCTGTGGCTAATTAGTATTTCAAAGGAGGATGGTAACTTAATTTGAAGTGCAGAGTGACACCAAATTCATTCATTCAATCTCTCCTTCAGCATCTTTGGCCTGGTATTTAGAGGTGAAAATCAGATAAGGCATCTGCTCCAAGGGGCTTGTGGCTTAGGACAGCCTTCTACGAAAAGTGGACTGTGCACTGTGTATATCAAAATCCTCAGGGGTTGCTTGTTAAAACTGCAGATTTCAATCCCACTCCCTCTTTCCAAACCAGAACGTCTTTGGCGAAGCTCATGATTCCTAGGTGCGCTCCAGTTTCGGAGCTCTGGTCTACGCAGATGAAAGGGATACATGTTAACTGCTGGAGTAGTGGCAGGGTAGGGAGATGGACTGAAGGGGAAAGGTCTGGAAGAGCTGTCGGGGCGAGTAGGAGGAGGAAGCCAATTAAGGATCCATGAAACACTTCCAGGGTAGGATGGGTGGCCCAGCAAAGTGGGAAACCATGCCCTGTCATAACGCCTGCAAAAACTATGATTTCCCAACAGCCAGGTTAATGTGCAGGTGAGGCAGAGAGCTGGACTGACGAAGGATGGAATCAGAAAGACACGGTGTTGGGAAGCTAGGACTGTCCACAGAGTGCTGGCTGGAGTGCGGGACGCTAACACACTAACACGTGGCCTGGCAGATGGGATGGAGAACCAACCTGGGCTCCCAGCTCTACAAGCACTTAATCCTTTCAACAGCTCACTTAACTAGGTTCTCTTATCTGTCTAGTATCTCTATTCTTCACAGTATTATCGATGGTTGGAGATTTACAAATGAAGAAACTGAGGCTAGCACGTGGTTTAGCTGGGACCCCAACCCAGATCCATCTGCATCAAGGTCTCTTGCAAGGCAAGATGGAAGACTATGGACAGAAAGTGGAAGGAGAAAATCGAAGATTCTGAAGGTAGAACAACTTCAGGAAGAGAAGATTTTAGGGCAAGGGTGCCTTCAATCTGCTAAAGTATCAGGGAATTGGGGGAGTTAGTATTTAGTGGGTATGGAGTTTCCATTGGGGAAGACGCAATCTCTGGAACGGGTTGTAGTAATGGTAATGTGACTGTATTTAATCCCGAACAACGGTACACTTAAAAATGGCAAATTTTATGTTATGTGTCTTTACAATTAAAAAAAAAAATCACTGAATTTGCAGGGGCTAATCTTTGGGTGAATTGTGCACAAAGTCCCTGAGGTCTTCCTGAAGGACATCAGTGGTTGGGGTGGATAAGGAGGCTGTGGGTGGTCAAGGGCCAAAATCTGTGCTGGAATGTACAGGAGTGAGCAGGAGGTATCAGAGGGGAAGTGATGGGAAAGGGTTGAAAATGGCATTTTCATGTGCGGGTGAAGTGTGATGAGTCCTTAGTGCAGAGCAACCCAGTCAGCAGGGCCCTCAGTTTGGAAGGGGTAGGGAAATAGGCAGCTGCCAGCAAGTGGGCTGAATGACTAGGGATGGTCTTGGGAGAGCTAAGAAGGCAGTATTCTGGGGCAGGAGAGGTGGTTTGTACCAGGATAGGGATTCTAGGGGGCGCTGATGGACCAGAAGGGTTGGAGAGCTTCTGACAGCTGGGTCTGGAGTAAGCAGGTGCTAATGGACATGGTGATACCCAGGGTCAGGATGGTGAGATCATCAACTTTCGGAAAGTCTCCAAAAGAAACAGAAGGAAACCACTGCTCTGATGCTTAGCCAACGACATCACTACTTCAAAGAGAACATGGGTGAGACTCTGTGAAACCAAATTTGAAGAGATCTTATCGTGGGTGTCCCAGGGTCTGGACTCTCCCTACACATTCACCCTTCACTCATCCCTGTGTTCATCTGTTCATTTACTCTTTCTTTCTGGGTTTACGGCCTCTGTGCTGGGCACCAGGAGAACAATAGCCAGCAAACCCCAGCATAGTTCCAGACTAGTGGAGGGTAAGACTTTTGCCAAAGGCTGGTGAAAGCAAGGACGAGCCTGGGCTTGTGGGCAATACCGTCCTTTCTCGTAGCCCCTCAAAGCTGTTCTTGTTTCTAATCCCGTTTTGGTTTTCCTAGCCTTTCTTTCTTTTGCTGCTTTTATCTTTCTCTGTTTCTGCCTGTTTGCCTGTTTCAGTCTCTTCTCTCCCACATTTGTGCTTTTGTTTTATTCTGGCCTTCCCCTCTACATCAACAGACCATAATCTGAAACCTACATACCACGTGTAATTAAGACTTCTTTTCAGTATTGAGTACTCTGTAGATTCTTTCCTTAATTTTTAAGGAACTTGACATGAATGTTTTACATCTCTCACTAAAATGGAAAAAAAAAAACCCAACCTAAATTGCTCTCTGTCCTCTTTCTTCCAAGTAAAGCCAGTCTTTTAAAAATAATGTTCACAACTGATGTTTCTTCAAATGAGTGCAGGAAGTACTTTTTTTTTTTTCACCAAAATTAACTCAAATGCAATAGTGATCTCAGAATAAATGCTGCATATACTTTTCATCAAAAGTGGCTCCCAATTAAATACCCCAAGGTTCCTCTTTCTGCTCTCATGGCACAAAGGAGTGGCTTCCATGGAAGGCTCAGACTGAGCAGGTGAGACCTTGGATTTTTGTCTAAGCCAGAACCGCAAGACGGACATACAGAACAGGACACCACTCCCTTACCCTACTGATGTGTACGGTGACGGCCATCTAACAAAGCAGATTGATTTGATCCGTTTCTTCCCAGTTACTCATCTAGGCTATGTACATCTTGTGATCACGCACATGACTAGCAGATTCCCATGTCGGCTTCCGTTAGTCAATATGAAATCATTTCCTTCTTCCACCAGGAATGAACATATTTGACCACAGGGTAGCATAAACTCGGAGAAGTTCAAGTTATGGTTCTGAGAAAGGACTCCCAGAGCGTGCTGACTGTCACCCTCTAGCTATCCCTAGATTCTAAAAATAATGTATCTTTCTAGATGACCTGAAGTGAAAAAAAAATCTTTCAAATAGTATGTTCAATAGATCAGTTTGACTTATTTACTTTTGTAGTTATTCAATAAAATGGTTAGGGGGTCAGTTGTCCCTCAAGGTTAGCTGTGCTGTTTTCATGTCTAATTCTTCAGCATGATACCCCATTTATGCCAAAGAGGCAATGTGGTCTGATGGAAAGATCACGGACCTAGGGGTCAGGACACCTGGGTTCTGGTTTTAGAGCAACTGAAAACTAGCTACATGATTTAAGGGGACGGAGGAGCCCGGCTCTCTGAGTCCCGGTTTCCTCATCTGTAAGACCAGAATGTGACCCCAGGTGGTCTCTGTGTCTTCTCCAGCTCATCCTTCTGTGAGCCACGAATTCAAGGCAAGCTCCACAAGTCACATTGTTGAGACAAGCCTCGAGCTCCCCGAGGGAGCCAACAGAAACAGTGTTGATCTAGAAGTGACCTTTGAAACCACATAAGCCAAGCTCAGCCTGTTACAAATGCCCAGCCTGAAACCTAGGAAGTTTAGGTTTCCTGGAGGTCTTAAGTACAGTGGCAGATGTCCCTGCACTTGATTTCCACCTCTGAACAAGTTCATCCACATTACATAATGGAATAGTTTTTATGGAAACTATCCCTGATGATGCGTCACTGGCCATGGGCTCAAGAACATGTAGGATTATAAAGGTTTCTCCCCACATCAGAGCGAGATTAAGAAGTAATGGAATGTATTTCCCTGATGGCTAGTGATGTTGCACAGTTTCTCATGTGTCTGTTAGCCACTTGTATGTTTGGAGAAGTGTCTGTTCATGTCTTCTGCCTATTTCGTGACTGGATTATTTATTCTGTGGATGTTGAGTTTGACAAGTTCTTTATAGATCTCAGATACCAGCCCTTTACCTGACCACTACACCAAAAACTAATGATGCACTACATGCACTAATGATGAACTAACTGAACTTAATGAAAAAAAGAAAAAAGAAGAAGTAGTAGTAGTAGTAGTAGTAGTAGTAATGGGATGGATGAGCCAAGCTTTGGTGAAGGCTCTATTAGGTACCCATTAAAAGTTGTCTGTTTGTAAGCTAAAGAGGAAACAAGGTCTGTATTCTTCATCATAGTAATTGATCCCAGCTGTTGGCTGCCTAGCAAGTGTCAAGCACTTTAGTCAAGCTCTGGCAAAAGTCCACAACAATTCCACAAGGTGGAGAGTATTACCATCCCCATTTTATAGATGAGAACACTGAGGCAGGAAAAGGATTTGTTTCTTGCCCAAGGTCACACAGGTATTATAAGTGGCTGGGCCAGCTCTTGGCCTCCTGTGCAAATGGAAATCTTGTGCTCCTTTCACTGCACTGGACTACTTCTCCACAACTAATGGAGGGGTCATTGCTTAGCTTTTGAACTTGCCAAGGAAAGCAGACCACAGTGAGAATATAATAATTTGAGCCCTCTTGGTTACTTCTGGGGCATGCTAGAGGCTTACATATTGAAAACAAGAAACATGAAGCCTCTAGGCAGTCTCTCAGATCCATATGCAGACACTGATGAAAATGTATCAACACTTGACATTCACGGCAATTTTGCAGCGTGCTCTAAAGTATTGCTAATGGGGATACACACTGAACATACCATGTATTGTATTGTCATGGAATTCCAATAAACCATTTAATATAGAACTTCACCTCTGTTTCCATTCTCCCTGACTATGCTTAGAATGTGCTGCCACAAGACCATTTTTGCTAAGGTCTCGGTTACCATCTCTCTTCTAAGCCTTCTGTTTATACTGCATTTTCCAATCTGAAATCATTTACAAACCCTCCTAGGCTGACAAGTATAACCATTTCCCCAAAGCCTCAGTATGACCCGCTGCATTCCTCTTTGCCTTCTGGTTTGAAGACGTCAGCAGAAATGGCTCTCCGAAGGAACACTAGCAATGCAAATACTACCTACTTACTGGAAGGTCCCTGAGGGGAAGCACCATTGCTCCTTTCTGGGAACTTCAGACCCACACAAATAACCTGGAACAAGGATTCTTTGTGAAGTGAAAGGAATCACTTTTGCTAGGGAGGAATGCTTCATGGGTCCCAACCCAGTCTCTGCTCAATGGAGTAGAGACATGGGGGTCTTCCCACCCTCTCACCAATATGGTGACCTCAATGGCAGGTTAGGCATGATCTCAAAAACTTAAGGGACACTCATAACACTGGCATCTAGGTTTCTAGCCTTGTTGCCTTATACACCACACCTGCATCTGACAAGTATTGCTAATGTGGGCAACAAAAAGGCTGGTTCTCATGGGGGTTCAGATGCAGACCCTGGGTTCATTCATGAGGAGGGAAGGATGAGCTGGAAAATATACACTTGCCTGACAAACTTTAGGAACTGGAGGGGACAGAAAGAACCTAGCTGTGTCCGTTGAATTAAAACACTATTCCAGGATTGACAAATAAATGAAAAACTCGGTAACTCATTCTATGTGTTAAAAAAAAATGACAAGTTACAGAACTGGAAGATTCCTTTGCCAGCCTTATTAACTGTATATTCCTTCTGTATCTCTCTGTTTATTCTGTATTCAGATCTCCCTGTATCTTTCTTCTGCAACTGGCTGGTTCCCACAAATGCAGCAGAGTACCAAATTTGTGTGGTTTGAACAATTTGAAATGTGGTAGTTATCTAAAGCAAATCTGTATCGAATGATTTTTGTAAAGCAACAAAATCCCTTTAGAGTGGCATTGTCAGACCTTGAAATATTTTAAAAATCTAAATGCTCAGAGATCAAGTCTGCATTATGTAGGAGAAAGTGGTTTGAACATTACAAATCACTACACAAACACAAAGTATCCTTGGACTGCTGACGGGGGAGGTATAGAGGTTGGGGCCCCTACCTTTTAACTGTGGAAGGCACCTAACCCAATACTCAGTGACAATGATCGCTGGTGTCCCTGCTCCACTCCTATCTGGCCCCCCTCCACGGCACCGCCTCCAGCAAGTGGATGGGAAGGGGGCTGCTGGCCTGGGAGTCTGACAGGAAGTAGTCATTGCTCCAGAAGGCAGAGAGAGAAATAGGTCCCATGTAAGAGTGGTGTATGGTTACGAAAACATGTAACAAAGCTCTATATCTCCCCAGGGCTGCAGGGTTGGAATCAAAAGGCGACCACTAGGAGAGACTGGAAGCTCGTTCAATCCCACAACCCCCTCTTTCCTCTGCAGCACAGCCAAGGTGGGAGCGGGCATGACCCATGGCCCATGCGTGGTGCGTAGCAGGACAAGGATGTTCACTGCCCCGCAGCCCCAAGGCTTGAGGGTCGGCAGAGGTGGACGCGTAGAGGCCCCCCTCTCTGTGGCTTCCTCAGCTTAGTGAGCCAGAGTGAAGCAAGTGAGTGTGGGCCTCCTCAGGTGAAAAGGGGGCCAAAACAGTGGAACAAACTTTTGCAAAACTATCTTAGAGCGTTAGGCTCTGGAGTTTCGGAGACTCACGGATCAAGATTTCTGCCCTCTGACATTTCCAAACTGCAGGGGGGAGCTAGGAAGTGGTGACGGTAGCTGGTAAGGAGGGCTGAGGCCTCTTGCCATGAGTGAGGCACTTAGGCACGAGGCTGACCAGAGAATCCCTGTGGAGGGTGGGCTGCCTGCCAGCTGGTAGGCCTTGGCTGCCTAGGATGTTGAGAACTGGGCTCTCCGAAGCCTGCCCACACCAGGTAACCTGAAAACGCACTCATGTTGGCTAGGAGGGCTCTGCGTAGTGACCTGAGAAACAGGTGCTGCTGGTACAGATGCGATGAGAACCCTTCAGCTTAGCTTTGTGCCCACGGTGGCTAGTGGCGGCTTCCACCACGGACAGCAGGCTGCACTGTGAGAAGGAACTATGGCCCCTGAAAACCCACCTTGCTTCCTATTCCGGTTGCTCATCCTGAACTACTTCCCAGCCTCCCTCTTAGGAGCTTCCTGCCCCCCATGATGAGAGGCAAGTAAGTGGCTACACACAAAAGCAAAACTACGTGTGGATTCTCTTTTGGCCCAAGTCTTCTCACCGCTGACACAGCTAACACTGGGTGTCTATACAACATGTCAGCTACATATGCCAACGGCAGGGTTCTGATTGGCTCCCAGCTGACCAGGCACCCAGGGGCACAGCCACTGTGAGAGAGATTGGTCCTTGGCTGGGAGGCCAAGAGGGCCTGGGCCCAACAGTAGCTTAGGGCTGATGCCAATAACTCATAGGATTGCTGGTCAAGAACCAGGAACACTAAGGGGCAGAAGACTCTGGCTATGGGGTGCCTGGGAAGTGGGGCAGTCGGAGGGCTATAGGGATAGGGCATAGAGCCAACCTGGAGCAGCAACCAGAGAGAGGGGTATGGAGTCCAGCACTTTGGGCTCCTTTGAGCCATTGGTCAGCTCATTCTGAGAACCACGGTGGTACTAGACCCAGGGACTGGAACCCAGTCATGGGTCTTGATGATGCAGTGAGCAGGGGGCTTGTGTCCAGGCAGATGTGAGTGAGCAAGGAGTCAAAGGACCTGCACCAGCATTCCCTTAGATCCCTATTGCTTGATATCAGGGAGCATGATGCCTCCAGCCTTGTTTTTTTTTCTCAAGATTGCTTTGGCTACTTGAGATTTCTCTGTGGTTCCATACCAATTTTAAGAATATTTGTTCCATTTCTTGGGAAAATGCCATTGGAATGTTGATAGGGACTGCACTGAATCTCTAGATTGCTTTGGGTAAGATGGATGTTTTAACAATATTCATTCTAATATGTAAGCATGGAGTATCTTTTCATTTATTTGTGATTTCTTCCATTTCTTTCATTAATGTCTTATAGTTTTCATTATACAACTATTTCATATCCTTGGTAAAATTTATTTGTAGGTGTTTTATACTTTTTGATGCAATTGTAAATGACACTTAAAAAAAACTTCTCTTTCTGATAGTTCATTATTAGTGTATAGAAACACAACAGAATTTTATGTACTGATTTTGTATCCTGAAACTTTTTCGGACTTGTTGATTGGTTCTCACAGGTTTTTATTTTGGTGGAGTCTTCAGGATTTTCTACATATAATATCACAACATCTGCAAATAGTGATAGTTTTACTTCTTCCTTTCCCATTTGGATAACATTTATGATATTATTTGTTAATAATGGGGTCAACAATTACACAGAGGACAAATTTCAAAGTTTATAAACTTTTGAGCATCTATTTCTGATTTCTTCTTCTGCCTTCCATTTGAAAGAAGCTATATGACATGGGCACCTGCCACATATTATTGGTAAAATGGAGAGCTGATTAGTTGTTGCCTATGGTAGTAATGAACATTGGTAAGCTGGGTAACCTATTTTTTCAATAAGATAAATTATTAGATTATAAGATTAAATTATTAGGATAAACTACTTTTCTTTTTGTTTGTTCTTTACTAATCCAAAACCCAAATCCTTCCTTTCTCTTTTCTTCACCATATACTTAATGAGCACCTACTATGTAGCAAAGACTCTTCCAGGTACTGGCTAAAACAGTAAACAGCTCAGAAAGAGTCCTTGCTCTTTTGGAGCTTAATATTCTAATGGAAAGTGAATAACGAAAGGGGGTGGAGATGACAATAAATAAACGTAAATGAAATAATTTCAGATAAGGGTAAGTACTCTGAAGAAAATGATGGCTTGAAAATTAAGGGAAGAGGGTGTTATTGTAGACTGGGTAGGCCATGAAGGTGGCTATTGGGGAGTGATGTCTGACAGACAAGAAGGAGAAAACTTTGCACAGAAATGAGGGGACAGAGTTTCAGGCAGGGGGAATAATGCGACTGTCCCAATGCTGAAAATGATGCTGATCTATTTGAAGGACAGAAAGAAGATTAGTGTAACTGGAGTGAGGTACCACCTGAAAGATGGGGAGTTGGGGGAGGTAAAGAACCAGACATGAACAGGCATGAGTTATGGACAGCCCGGTATACAGAGGGAGCTACAGGAGGATTCTGGCTTCCAACAGACGAATGGCAATTCCTGGTTTACAGCAAAAATATATACACATACATATGTACACACACACACACAAAACAGGACATTCTGGCTGCTGCATGGAGAATGGACATGGTAGAGACTCTTACTGGAAGACCACTGTCTCTGGGTGGGCATTGACGGTGGCTTTGGCAAGAGTGGTAGGAGTGGGCTACCAAAATAATGTCAGCCGAGGGGGCTTTGAAGTCAGTAAATGAGTGTTTGAGAATTTATACTTGACAGCACTATTTCTTGTAGGATAAGATTATATTCAGAGATCAAAATATCTCATTAGCATGATTAATGTGAGCAAACAGACTGGATAATTCAGCCTCTAAGTGATTTATTAGGCCAGAACCACATGGCTGTTCCCCCAGAGAAGAGAACTGGGTCGTGCCATTGTGTTTCAACATCTGCATTCAGTAACCCCATGCTGGTAGCCTAAAATCAGCCCCGGTGGGAGGATTTACACAATGGAAAACAGGACTGGGTGTTACACATTAACAAACACACTGGAGAATTTCCTTTACTAATAGAGATGAAGAAATCCTTAAAGATAGTTTAAATTAAACTACTGACCCAAAGTCACATACTGGAAGATCATGGCAGAACCAGGATGATGGTGGAAATCTCCTAATACACCAAAGACACTCCCTCTCTCCCTCCCTCCCTTCTTTTCCTTTCTCTCCTTCCTTTTCTCCCTTCCTTCCTTCCAAAAATTTATTTGAGAGAGAGAGAGAGAGAGAGAGTGCATACTTGCGAGTGGGGGAGCGGTAGAGGGGGAGACTCTTCAGGCAGACTCCCCACTGAGCATGGAGACCAACTAAGGGCTCATTCTCATGACCTATGAGATCATAACTTGAGTAAAAACCAAGAGTCAGACACTTAACTGACTGGGCCACCCAGGTGCCCCAAGACACATCTTCTGTTAAAGAGTACTGGGTGTGTGGGGCACCTGGGTGGCTCAGTGGGTTAAATCCTCTGCCTCCGGCTCAGGTCGTGGTCCCAGGGTCCTGGGATCGAGCCCCGCATCGGGCTCTCTGCTCGGCGGAGAGCCTGCTTCCTCCTCTCTCTCTCTGCCTCTCTGCCTACTTGTAATCTCTGTCTGTCAAATAAATAAATAAAATCTTTAAAAAAAAAAAAAGAGTACTGGGTGTGAAGCCTAAACAATGAATTTGGAACACTGAAAAAATAAAATAAAGTTTAAGTATCCAAAAAAAAAGAGTATAATTATCATGATGAGCAGTGAGTAATGTACAGAATTGTTGAATTACTATATTGTACCCCTGAAATTAATAGAATGCTATATGTTAACTATATTGGAATTAAAATTAAAAACTTAAAGTCTCTTGACCTTAGAATGTACCATGATCTGAATTTATTTTTAGTTTACTGGATTCATGGTTTAATAATCTCTTCTCTGAATCTTTGTTATTTATATTTACATATGTACTTTGGATACTGCTCTTCTGGATTATGATGATGAAAAGCATATTTACATCAAGATCATCCTGTTTATAAAATAAAAAAATGTCAACAATAAAAACAAAAAGTATGTTTGTATTTCAAATATGATTGGGAAAATGATGGATAGACGTGGTGGCAGCAAACTCACAGCAACCTAGAGAAAGATACATCTGAGCAATGTGGGGGCTAGACTCTTACAGAGGGGTCTGTCCAAACTTTATAAAAGAGTCTGTCTGGATATCTTCATGCACTCATCTTCTAGAAACAGTCTAAAGGGAGCGTTTTGGATTTTCAAACCCTGTTGAGCTTCAGATAGGTTCATTTTGATCTTTAATCAAAAAAATAATAATTTAGCTCAATGCATGTCTCAGTTAATCTACAAGTTGGTATATTTCCTTTTAAAAGGTAATTCAAAACAGCTTTTCTGTAAGTCCTATCAGATATTTGACAGGACTCTCCTGATATTTTTCTCAAATATAATAATCATATTCATCTCTATTTTTATTAGGAGAATTAATAATAATAGATTTATATGTGAAGTTAAGATATGTCTATAATTTTCTATACAGAGTCTCTAAGAATGTCCATATAGTCCTTACAGAATATCTCTACAGAAAATGCTATATCTAGAGAAAAAAGCATTTACCCAAATTTTTAACACCAGAATTAAAGGCAATAACAAATGCAATTAAATTTTGTTGTAGTGGGGCACCTGGGTGACTTAGTTGGTTAAGCATCTGACTCTTAATTTTGGCTCTGGTCATGCTCTCAGGGTTGTGGGGCTGTGCAATCACGGGGGAGTCTGCTCAAGATTCTGTCTCTTTGCCTCTGCCCGTTCCCCACATGTGCACAACCAGGTGCACGCGCGCTCTCTCTCTTTCTCAAATAAATAAATAAATCTTTTTTTTTTTTAAAGATTTTATTTATTTATTTGGCAGACAGAGATCACAAGTAGGCAGAGGCAGGCAGAGAGAGAGGAGGAAGCAGGCTCCCCACTGAGCAGAGAGCCCGATGTGGGGCTCGATCCCAGGACCCTGAGATCATGACCTGAGCCGAAGGCAGAGGCTTTAACCCACTGAGCCACCCAGGTGCCCCAATAAATAAATCTTTTTAAAAAAAATCTGTTGTAGTAACTGCATCTACTACCGTTTGAATTTCACTGCCTTTTCTCCTCACATGTGTCTATGGAACACATATAAACGGGTAAATCTTCTAAAATACTAAAATTCCTCCTTTGGGATAATCATAACAATAATAATAATGATAATATAATGAGTGTTCTTTTTTTTCCCTTGAGAATATGCTAAGGAATGGTCACCAAATGTCAAAATCACCCAGCACAGCTCAGTGCTGAGTCTGCTGTGTTGCTCTCGTCCCCACAGAGTTTTAACCACTGTAATCCGACTATAATGAGTTTGTAGCTGGTCAGCTCAGCAGCTGATGTTCTTTCACTAGTCCCTCATATGAAGACATTTCCTCAAATGTTTCTTTTAACTTATGGGCTACCTTGAAGTCTTCCCCTTTGTCTTTACCCAAACAGAGGAAAAGAGCTGGTGATCCTCAAATTGTGTCTTCTCTGGGCTAGCAGCATTAGCACCAACTGGGCAATGGATAGGAATGTGAGTTCCTGGGCCTTACCCCAGAACTGCAGAGTCAGAAACTCTAAGGTTGAGGCTGTGTTTTAATAGCACTCCGGGTGATTCTGATCACTGGGTGACTCCGATCTGAAGTTGGTAGCAACCACCCCAGATATTTTAAAACCTAACCAATGATACCTTAACACCACTAATCATTGGATGAACCTTAACGAAAACCTTACCTGTACTCATCTTACACACTGATGGAATAATCACACAATTTGTTGGCTAAATAGGGACACATCTGAACATGAAAAGAATGCTATTAAAAATAATGCAGCGGGCACCTGGGTGGCTCAGTCAGTGGGTTAAGCATCTACCTTTGGCTCAGGTCATGATCCCAGGGTCCTGAGATCAAGTCCCACATTAGGCTCCTTCCTCAGCGGGAAGCCTGCTTCTCCCTCTGCCTGCCACTCCCTCTGCTTGCATGCGCTCTCTCTCTCTCTAACAAATAAATAAAATCTTTAAAAAAATAATGCAGAGACAGGGGCATAACCTTAAGTCTTAGAGTCAAAACTACAGTCTCTCTAGGTTCCATTAAAACCTGAGCTATCACTTATGGTATTGGGACCAACGCTTCAGGAGAGTGACAGAATTCCATTACAGTACCTGAGTGGTCTCTGTAGATAGAAAATTTCATTTACGTATGTAAATGGCTGAGAGGACCATTTTGAGATGCTATCAACTAGGAAGTCATAAATAGTTTGGTCATTTGTAAATTGCCCATAAATATGGGTTCTGACATATTTCTCATGGGAGTAGTCCATATTTGCCATGCTCATTTTATTATTTCCCATCTCTCTTATAAAATGGATATACACTAGCACTCTCCAAGACTTCTCCTTGATTCTAATGACCTTCTGGAAAACCCCAATTTTTTCCCTTGGACCTAATCAACACCGGCCTCTCTACCAGCCTCTGAATTGAAGTCCATCACCAAAGAACTGGGGAGTGGTCAGGAGAAAGATCTGGATCTTTCTGGATCTTTGGGTCAGCACAACAGATCTAACAATGAACTTAAAGTTGGACAAAGATGATGGCCCAGGTTGTGCCAAAGAAATCTTACACTCAGGCCAAACTTGTTCATTAGCGTCAAAAAGCCAAAATTCCTTCACTAGATTCTTCCAATAGGACATCATGTGGATTGAGGGGTGCTGAATTAAAAAAAAAAAATCTGAATTGAGTCCAAACCAATATGCTCTTCTGGGAGAGGGGCACGTGGGTGGGATGTCAAAATGGGACTGAACTATCAGCCAGATGATAGCTTTGCAGAGTACAGCCGTGACCACTGCCTAGCTGGCTCCAGGATTTGGACCACCTACGGAATGGCACCCAGCAGAAAAAAGAATTCCACCATGGTTTTTAATGCGCCAACAGCTGACTAGCTGGGTTGCTGGGCCATGTAGTACTGAACAGAGTGAGCAAGATCAGCCATAGGTGATGACCTATAACTCTGCCAAGCAGCTGTTACATGGTGACAAGAAGTGAGGTCATTTCAGGTAGGATGAACAAGAGGGCTTGCAAATGATGAAGCAGAGGTACGGGCTGCCGGGACACAAGTGAGGCCGCAAGAAGAGTCAAATATACAGTAACTTCAGAGGATGGTGGTTCTTTCGGAGTGCTGGCTCCTGGCTAATTATAATTATGAAATGCCAAGTCACCAAAGGCACAGAGTTTTGGTGAACAGGAATTGCAGCCATGAGCCATAAAGCAGGCTTACACAAAGGCAACACGGAAGCGATTGTCAATCCCATGGTAGGTGCTGCCTTCCTAGTTTGGGGGCATTTTCACCAATATATCCCTCCATTTTTTAAAAGGTGGCTATTTGGGTTTTACGCTTTTTATCCATTTTTCCATTTCTGAAGCACTTCCCTGATTATTTGCTTTTATAGAATATCAATCTGAGAGAAGTTGAAAAAATTGAAAGAAATACTAGAGTGATCGGTACGTGTGAAACTTGTTTCTGACACATGATGGAGCAGGTCAGGTGAGATAATGTAATGCCGGGTTATGACTGGCTGTTGTACGCAGGGGCTCAGTGCTGAGGAAGACTCAGATGCTGCCCCGAGACATTTTATAGCGCACATTGACTGACTTTTCAATGGCTTCCTGCAATAAGAATATATCTTGACTCCTTCGTAAGATGGTACACATCTTGAGAGCTGAAACCATATATGTGTGTGTGTGTAAACGTTCACAGCTCCCATAGCAACACAAGCTCTTCTAAGTCTTGTATTTCTCCTCCAGCTCGCTTCTTCCTCCACTGCCCTCCAGCTGCTGATTCGCCGCTCCCACCTCCCTGGCCAGGGCACTGCTATATAATAAAGAATCAGGCTGGTCTTTGTCCCTGGTCCCTAGCGGGAGCCTCTAAGTCCTTGGAGTTTCCCAAGTGATAGAAATGTCTTTATCCTTCACCAGCCCCTTGGATCACACCTGACCAGCTTCGGGCTGGGGGAGAGTCACTGGAAAGACCAAGCACACATGATTAAAGGGCTGGGATTTTGAGTTCAGCTAACCTCTGGGGAGGGGAGGGAGGCTGGACATTGAGTTCAATCCTGTTGCCCATGATTCAACAATTCAGGTTTAGGTAACAAACACCTAATAAAAACCCTAAATGAGGTCCGGCGGAATTTCCTGGTCGGTAAACACACTGATGTGCAGGGAGAGTGGCACGCCTGGATTCTGTGAGGAGCGCCTGGAAGCTCTGTGTCCCCCCATGCCCCCAAGACCTCGTCTCATCCATCTCTCCATTTGGCTGGCCCTCCTGGTTTGTATCCTTCATAATAACACTATAATTACGCGTATAGTGCTTCCCTGAGTTCCGGAGGTCGGTCTAGTGAATCACCAAGCCTGAAGGGGTTATGGGAATCCCTGAATTTATATCCAGTCTGTCAGAAATGCAGGGGGCCTGGGAACCCCCAAAGTGTGGTTGGTATCTGAAGTCAGGGCAGTCTCACTGGGGATGACGCCCGCTAACTTACGGGATCCGTGCTAGCTCTCTTGGTGGTTAGTGCCAGAGCTGAACTGGAGTACTCTTAGCTGCGTCTAAAAGGGAGTAGGGAGGTGTTAGAAGGGGCATCAGCTCTGCAACCACGAAGACGCCATAGGACAAGCAGTCCAGGTAACTGGGCTAGATGCACATCTGCTCTTGCTAATCACTGCTGCTCTGAAACCTATAAACAGTCAATATTCCACTGTACTTTTTTAAAGAGAGCTACAGAAAACAGAACATACCCAGAGACGCACAGCTCTCTATACAGATACAACCATGCAAGGCAGGATTGGTGCAGGGTATGTTTATGGAAGAATAAATTGTAAAGGATGCTGTTGGACTGCAATCTTAAATAAGTTCTCTTTTACCCACTACTCATCCTGCCTTTGGGGCCAGGAGCTATTTAAAATCTACCAGCCCATGAATGTTCTGTGGACTGAACTGTCTACTCTAGTATGTTCTGCCCATTCTCTTGCCAGGAGTGAATTTTGTGTACTACAAATAATGGACATTGCACCCAAAAGTGAAAGCAATGATATATTTTGTTAGAATAAATTTCCCTAGCATAAAATCTAAGCTCCTTTCCTAGCCCAGAGGGCCCTGGCATGATCCAGTCTGTCCCTCTCCCCTCCCAAATCCTTGCTCTCCATTTGTCTTCTTTACTAGATCCAGCCGTGTGGGCCGTCCTGATGGTCCTTCCTCATGTCCAGCCCATTCCCGTCAGAGACTGGCTCTTGCTAGTTCTACATCTTTCCATGGCTTGCTCACTTCCTCCCTTGAGGTTTCTACTCTAAGTACCTCCCCAGAGAGGCTGTCCTTAACAGTCCAATGTAACAGACCCCTGTCCCTGTTTATTCCTTTACCTTGCTTTGTTCTTCTTCCTCATTTCCTGACATGACCTACCTGAAACAGTTATTTGTCTGTTCCCAATGACAGAGCATGGGAGGGCAGGGATCTGTCCCCGTGTTCTTTGAGCCTAGAACAGTGTCTGGCACATTGTAGGCTTTCAGTAAATGATGGCAGAATAAATGCAGGCGTCAAAATGGAGAATACAGAGCAAGAAAAGTGTTCTGCCCTGGCCGCTGCAATTTTTACAAAGGTCCAGAGGTGGGGGATATTCAGGGAATGGGGGAAGCAACCTGTGCTGTGCTGGGAGGGTCTGTACTTGATGTTAATGCCAACTGAGGTGAAACCACTCTTGACAGTCGTTTCCAGAGACTTCCAAATGAGAGGCTGCTTAGATGGGCAGGGAATGAGGAAAGTGAGCTGTGATTTAAGAGGGAAGGGGCAACTCAGTATTTGTCTGAATCCCAGCTTTGCCTCTCATCAGGTGTGTGATCAGAGAAGATTATTAGTTAAGTTTCTTTCTCGGACAATGTGGATAACAACGCTTATCTTTCAGGATATCTGTCAGGATTTGATAAAAGGATGTAGAGGAAGTAGTGCAATGCCTTTTCCTTGTGGGGGAAAAAGAGAGCTGAATTTATGACATGCTTCTGAGGGAGGAGAATGGAATGGGAGTTAGGGCAGGGGGGTGTGGGCATAACATGTGGGGACATACGGCTTGGGGCAAAGGGGACCCAGAGAGTGAAAGGAGTCACCTGTAACTGGCCTCGTGGACCATGACATCCCAGAAGTCAATAGACAAGAACAAAGAGTCACCCCAATGTGACCTTTTCAATTTCCCCACGCTGGCCACTACTGGGGAGTCTGAGAGGGCTTTCCCGCACTCCTCCACCCTTGCTGCTTAGTGACCTCATGGGAATAAGGAGCCCATTCATCTGTTCCATGTCCTCAAACACAACATTGGCCTCCACATACCCACTTTCTAAAACATCAGTTTCTCAAGTCACCACGGCTTTTCAAAATCGACTGTCTGAAAATCACTGGCACACCACCCCAGAATGGGAAAATTCTGTTTTTGCCTTACTTCCTTTGCAAGAGCAGCCTGTGATCAGGCTTCCTAGGTCCACACAGTCCGAGCTGACCCCATCTGCGTATCTGGACAGTTGCTCTGAGAAAAAGCTATGAGGCTCCCCCACCCCCCTCCAGGGTATTTTAGTCCTTCCATATTTTACTAAATACACTATTAATCCTCGTTTACTTCCTCTCTTTTATTTATCTTACCCAACGGGACACAGAGAACGACCTCCATACATCAAGTTTCTCTCTTCCCTCTCCTGTTCTGGCCTCTTTGTCACCTCTCTTCAGGGCCTACTGTTTTGGAGAAATGATGTTGACCTCTAGTTTTGCCTGGCCCCAAAGCGCACGGGCGTGCTATGAATCATGTTAAGGAAGACCTGCCCTTGAAGCCATTTTTGGCTTCGCTATAACTTTGTGCTTGAAAATTAGATTACAGGAGATGTCTGCACTTGGGCCCAGTTTGTGGCTTCAATTCACCACCAGGGAATGCGTGCCTACTTAACTTTGGAGCTCACAAGGCTTTTTAATGGCCTAACAAACAAGATTTATTTGGATGTAAAATTTATCACCAGGAATGGATAATTGATGGTTTTGCCAGTGTTAGTAGCCAAGACTTCCAAAGTCCTCTTGAACTCCAATTTATCCTTAGTTCTCCAAGAGATGTTCTGTTACAACCTATAAATGTCACCAGGCAGATGTGAATATATATTTTTCTTTCTATTAAGATTTTGGTGTAATTTGATTACATCCTTATGTGCCAGTCATGAATATTTTTTAAAAAGATATTATAGTTGTTTACCCCAAAGTTTAATCATTTTTTGGAATCTGGGGTAGTTGTTTAGAATTTAAAAGAATGTTATCAATAGCCTGACATTTCATTGTGTTGGGTTGGGTTGGGAATGACACTAACTATTGGAATTATAGCAACATCTATTCAGCATTACTTAAGGTATTTGGCTTTGGTTTATATCCCTGGTCATGGTTTATGTATCACATAAGATTTAACATAATTTCCCCACATTTTTTTCTTCAGAGTAATCTGCCTCCCCCCACCCCATTGCTTCATAACTATTTTTTAATTTGCTGAAAAATGTGGGGAATGATGTGACAATACTCTTATGTAATGTCAATTGTATTGGTTTATATTCTGCACAATGACCAACTACTTCTGGGAAAAGTTTAATTATTTTAACTTAAGATACAGGTGCCTTTAGGCTAATGTGATATATAAAAGAACCCACAATACATTACTTGCTACTCATTTCAAAACGCTTCTTTCCTCAAGGAATAACCACAGGATTTCCTTAAGTAACAATTTCCCCCGATGCATTCGAAGCATGATTCAATCTTCAATACAAATACATTTATATGCAACATTCCAAAGACATGCCTACTGTAAAAAGCGAGGGAGAGATTATTTTGATGTGTTCTATCAGGTTAGGCATCTAATTTAGGAAAAATCTTATTTGTACTGACAACCATTTTATTGCAAAGTCAAATTTTATAGGACGAAAAGTAGCAGATGTGATGTGCAGTGTAAACGTTCTACCGGCCAAATCCTGCTTTTAATCCAGCATCTCCCGTGCTCCTTCCCTGAGTCACATTATCACTGCCTGACTGTATAGAATTCCGCTGGAGCAAATTCATTTAGGGCAGCCGGAGCTAGAGCAAGGCGGTGAGATGTTTCTGACATGCCCCGAAGCAGGGGCTGGAGGGCACGGCATTCCCAGGCTGCCAGCTGGGGTCAAAGGACTACAGCTCCTTTAAAGAGGCTGCCATTGCTTGCAGCCACATGTCACCAGATGGTGCACAGAGCCGTCTGCCACCTGGCCTAGTTCGTCCACAGCCCTGCACGGACTTCCCTCAGAGCTGGTCACTGGCAGTTTATCTCCAGCCTGGTCTGAAGAGCAAACCCAGGGCTCACAAGGATGTCTTCTTTATTGAAAAGAAAATGATTCACAGAGCACTCCTGACACCGAAAAGCCAACCTGACATTTTAGAAAACGTGTCTTTCCTGGTCTCCCTGCTGTCCCATGCACATAAAGACCACTCAGATTTTTTCCTGCTTATTGCCCGGCACACTCAGCCCAGCAAGCACTCAGACATCTGGGGATGATGGATGGACACAGGCGAGAATATGGATAGACTTTTACCATCATCACTCCCCCACCTGCTCCTTCTGGTTAGTCACTGATTACTTACAGTTGTTTCCTATCACGTCTCTCCTAGCATACCCTTTTCCTCTACCATATGCTGCCACGGTCCTTGGAACCATCATCACGGGGGCGCCTGGATGGCTCCATGGGTTAAACATTGGGACTCTTGGTTTTTCATTCAGGTCACGATCTCGGGGTCGTGAGATTGAGCCGTACATTGTGCTCTACCCTCAGTGGGGAGTCTGCTTGTGATTCTCTCTGTCCCTCTCCTTCTGCCCATCCTGCTTGTGCTCTCTCTCTCTCAAATAAATCAATCTTAAAAAAAAAAACAACCCACAAAACAACAAAACCATCACCATGGGCTGCTCTTCGGCTCAAACACCACCACTTCCTAACTGATCAAATCTAAACTGTTTAGTCTCTTGGTGTAACATCAAAGACCAACCAGTATGTAGCCAACCCACCTCATCCACAGCTTACCTGCCCTTGTGTCCTGCTCAGCACCTCACCCTCCCTCATCACTCCTTGTAACACATGAAGAATGCATAATAGGGAGGGCAAAAGATAGGGAGCCTCCTGGCATCTGATCTTGGGTGAGTCACTTTTGTTCTCTTATCTCCCCTTAGGAGAGGGATTCCTGAGCTGGACTGGGAGGTTGGGCAAGTTCTTCACAACCCTGAGATTCCCTAAAGCTCAGGCTTTATAATCTCAACTCCTCTCATGTTTGTGAGCAAAAAAGTCAGGATGGATATAAGAGGAAAAGTAGAGGAGAAATAATCAATAACATAAAAATTGGTATTATTTAAATCACATAATACCTTAAATAGTTCATTACTCTTTCATATTTTTTATTTCATTCTATTCTCTCATAAACCCTATGAAGGACAGCCCAAGGTGTCCCCAAGACACAAGAGGAGAAAATTAAGGTATAGCTGGCATTGCTTCACCAATGTCACCAAGATAATGAGAAAGTCAGAGCTAGAATACAGGCTTCTGATTTCCAGTTCCCAAGACCCTTTCTTTCTTTTTTTTTTTTTTAAGAGTTTATTTATTTATTTGACAGACAGAGATCACAAGTAGGCAGAGAGGCAGGCAGAGAGAGAGAGGAGGAAGGAGGCTCCCTTCTGAGCAGAGAGCCCATGTGGGGCTTGATCCCAGGACCCTGGGATCATGACCTGAGCCAAAGGCAGAGGCTTTAACCCACTGAGCCACCCAGGCACCCCTCTTTTTTTTTTTTAAGTTTTATTTATTTATTTGACAAAGAGAGACACAGCGAGAGAGGGAACAGAAGCAGGGGGACTGGAGAGGAAAAGCAGGCTTCCAGCCAAGCAGGGAGCCTGATGTGGGGTTCGATCCAGGACCCTGGGATCATGATCTGAGCCAAAGGCAGATGCTTAACCAACTGAGCCACCCAGGCACCCCCACCACCAGCCCCCTGCCCTAGACCCTCTCTTGAGCTTGTAAAGTATCAGATCCTTTTCACAGTCATATCTTACAAAAGGGTCCTACATAATGCTCTAAGTATAGACACTTCTAAAATGCTTGAAGTTAGACTTAAAAACTCAACTTGTGATCAGTGGAATGTGTATACCTTGAGGATAAGATGTCTTCCAGAACAAAGACAACCCCCACTCTGAATTAATCAATGGAACTAACACATCTAAAAGTAACTATGTCAGCAAGAAGGAGGGCAGTTAGCTGGGAACAAGGTGGGGGAGGGGTGCGGGCAGAAGGCAGCAGAACTGGTTTGTGTGCCTAGCACTCTCCTGGGGATAATTGGCTAAACTCCGCATGCTCCTCGTGGAAGAAAAAATCCGAGTGGTAGTAATAATCATGAGTTAGAATAAAAACGATGATGGTCCAGGTGCTGTCATCTTTACACCTATTATTTCACTGTATATAAAGGAACTCCCCCACCATGGCTGTTTTCCCTTCCCTGTTTTATTTTTCTCCGTAGCAATCAACATGATCGAGCAGGCTGTTACTGACTTTTTGATTGCCTGCTATTCGAACATAAACTTCACGAGGGTAGGGGTTTTGGTTCGTTTTGTTGATTGCTGTTCCTCGGTGCCTAAAGTAATGCCCGGTGCCCGGTGCTTCATAAATGGTCGGAAAGGAACAATGAAAGAATGAACGTTCACAATAACCCTAAGGTAGGTGCTAGTCTGGGCTCATTTTACACAGAAGCAAACCGACACGCAGAGGGATTGTTTCCCAAGGTCACAGAGCTGGTCGCTGGTAGAGCCAGAGCTCACACGCAGGAGGGACGCTCTGTGTTACACTGTAGTCTGCAGCCGTGTGCAGCAATGAGGTTGCATCAGCTCATTTTCATCTGACCCACTAAACATTCAAATCATGCAGCCAGCTAACTCCCTTTGCTCCAAACCTCTGCTCATTAAGCAACCTTCTGATTATAATCTGGCTTCTCAGGAAAAAAAAAACAACACTGACCAGCCATCACGCATGTCGGGTCTGCTTGGAAATTACACTTATCTTGTTAAATCAATCCACAGGCATTCTGATTTTTCCACATTTCTGCCTCTTGACTCTGATGAGTGTGCTCCCGGCTCAGTTCATTCTGTGTCCTCTGACGGTATCAAGTGTCTGAGATTGCAAAGTTAAGCATGGGATCTAGAACTTTATCACCTAAGGCCTGTCAGGAATGCAGTTTCTGGAAAACCACCTGGTGACCTGCAGTGAGTCAGCCTCCCCAGGAGACAGCCCCGTATCGCTGTATTCCCATCTGACCCAGGAGAAGCATTTTTAGCAGAGTACTACTCTGACCACAGTTATCTGGCATAATTTGGGAAGGACAGTGATGAACATGAATTGTGAAATGAAGCTCATTGGTATCATGCTGGCTCAGCCATAGTTTTATTTCAGGTTTTACCAGCAAGGTTCAACTGGAAACCCTAAGCAAGTCAGACAGTTTTCGTGCCCGCACTCGGAGAACTTGAAGAAAGGAAAACGAACGATGCAGCTAGATAGAATGAAAATTAAATCAAAAGCTTAGTAATTCCTGTAGCCTGATTACCTAACAATATTCTTAAAATGGGAGTAGGGCATTGTACATTCCCCAAACATGCTAGGGTTCCAGAAATGACGCTTGCAACCTTAATTACACGAATCTTTTCGGGGGCAAACTTTTTTTTTTTTCCTTGACATATTGTATTCCCAGATTCAAGACACAGGAGTTCAAAGTCATAGATCAGAATTTTCATCAAGTACACATGACACACTTGAAACTTTAAATTGTTCGTGCTTGTTTACCGTGATATATATGAATTTAGAGTTTTAAATCTTAAAATGAATTTGTCCATCTGTGTGTTATTCTAGATGGTAAGGAGCAGAAAAGAAAATGTTCTCTAAAGGAAAGAAACTGTGGAAAATATTTGCATACTATTTTAAAAAATACAATGTTTGAATTTAAAAAACCTAACATTGAAAGGGTTTAAGTAGGATGCTTCTTAAAAACAACCGTCTCCACTTAAGACAGTGTTATATGGGGCGCCTGGGTGGCTCAGTGGGTTAAAGCCTCTGCCTTCGGCTCAGGTCATGATCCCAGGGCCCTGGGATGGAGCCCTGAGCCCCACATCGGGCTCTCTGCTCAGCAGGGAGCCTGTTTCCTTCTCTCTCTGCCTGCCTCTCTGCCTACTTGTGATCTCTGTCTCTCAAATAAATAAATAAATAAATAAATAAATCTATCTTTAAAAAAAAAGTGTTATATGATGAGAGCAGCTGAGGTATTCCAGGCACAAGAGCCAGTGAGTGTGCGAGGGGAAACCCTTGCCCCAATACTCCCACAGCTGCTGCCCCCACAGAAATAATTTCTGACCTGAGCATTTTTGGGTAATATAACATTGCACATTGTCCAATTTACCGTGAAAACTATCCATTATTTTAAACTGGAAAATAAAAATAACATACAGTATGTCTTTAGAAGGACACAAGAAAAAAGATCTATTTTAAATTAATTACCAGTTAAATATCTTCTTCCGCTTGCTGACAAGTTTTCAGGGATTATGCAACGAATATTCTTCTGTTCTCCATTAGCTGGTCTCTTCATGAAACCATGAAACTGTTTTATTTGCTCTCCTTCTCTTTGCAAACTTTCTTTCTTTTTTTTAAAGATTTTATTTATTTATTTGACAGAGATCACAAGTAGGCAGAGAGGCAGGCAGAGAGAGAGGGGGAAGCAGGCTCCCCGCTGAGCAGAGAGCCCGATGCGGGGCTGGATCCCAGGACCCTGAGACCATGACCTGAGCGGAAGGCAGAGCAGAGGCTTTAACCCACTGAGCCACCCAGGCGCCCCTCTTTGCAAACTTTCAAGGCATCTCCTGTGTGATGCAAAAAATGTAGTTTCTTCTAGCTTAATGGCTAATTACAGCCACAGGAAGGGGAGATAAGAAAATCCAACTAAAATTGCAAATAAGTAATGAAGAGCTATGTGAGCTTTAACTACAATTTCACACCCTGTTGCAACTGTTTTTTAATAAAGCCTTTGTCGACAATTCCTTCTGCTAATTTTAGCTTGATATTTTGATGTTTACTCAGGATCTGTTTTACAGAAAGTAGCTTTGGGTTATGTTTATGGTTTTCATTAGCAGGGATGTCTTTATCGGGAGTCACCCAACTCCAGTCTCATCTTTGCTCTATGTTCAAAACAAACACATAATTCTATTGTTGGAATAACTGAAATACAATCTACCATGGTCTTCTCCACTATCGTTTTAGGATTTCTTTTAGGATAAAAAGATGAAAGAGAATGCCAGCTTTTATAAGAACATCCCTCCTCCTGTTGTATACCCTTATTTACAGCCATCATAGGAGGAATACACCTACTTGATCTGGGAAGGTGTACTTTGCTGGAATGTTTGCTGGAATGTTTGCTTTTCATAAATAGCAATAAAAACAATCTATTGGGGCATGAGCCCCGTGTTGGGTTCTGCGCTCAGCACGGAGTCTGCTTGGGATGTTCTTTCCCTCTCCTTCTGTCCCTGCCTCTCTCTGTCTCTCTCTAAAAAATAAATAAATCTCAGGGAAAAAAATCTATTGAGCAGTCATTTCTAGAAAGGATATCTCTATTGGTAGTTCTAATAACCATAAGGAAAAAAAGTCATTTTGTTACTTTGGCTAATTTTGGAAGAATACATTTTCTGGCTCTATAAAACCAACATTATGACTTCTTTTCCATAGTGAACCAAAAAAGTATAATATGACTACATGGTCCTACAGAAAATCAGCCATATGCCATTTGAACTGGGCTTGATTAAAAGCAAGGACAGTTAACTATGGTCTTTGAAGGTTATTCAAAACCTCAACTTCCCCCAAATTTCCAAGCTATCATGCAATTCTTGATCTATTGAATTTTGTGGAGTGACTCTGGAGGCTTCTATTATATATAGATTGGAAAACAATTTACAATGTTAGATATATACTTTTATCTCTGAAAGCACTTTGAGACAATTGTGTAAAATACTACATCAAGGATGGTTGGAAACATTGAAGGATTTCATGATGTAAAAATACATCAATGCCATTTAAATTGAACAAAATGGTTCCTTACTTTTCCATATATATATTTAACCATCTTTTCCACAAACTTGCTCAAAAAATTCTGCATGAAACATGCATTTTTCACTTTGTCCCATAGATGCAATTTGCCAACCTGATTGATTTCTTTCTCTATAACCTCACTTGATTTCTACATACTCGCTATTTTCTCCTTTATTAAAGGTGATGAGATCTTAGCTTCTATCACACTCATATCCACCAAACTACTGAGAACAAGAGAGAGATGAAAAGATGAAGATAGGAAAGTATAAGATTCACAAGGCAGATTTGCAACTGAGTATAAAAATCTGACAAAGACTCATAAAGCTGATATGGAAGATTAATGAAACAATGACTTTATATGAAGAAATGAAATCTGGGAATAGAAATAAACTAAGACACATACTTGGAAAAACTAAGAATGAGAAATCGAGGAGTCAGAACAAATTATTTATTCTGGGGAGACTCACTATGTTACTCTGATTTGAACAGATCAAAAAATCTGCATGTTGCCAGATGGAGAATTTGCATTCACTGGTATTCTACACGCATTTCTACCTAATGCATCCTAGTGTCCTATCTTACCCTAATGCTATAAACTAATTTCTATTACTTCTTAGGTAGTATTTGATTAGACAAAGAGTAAGACAGAAAAGAGATGGCTGACATGGGTTGTTGTTCCAAATCTGACTCCAGCTTTGGCTCCTTTTTCTTTGTCATTTCCCTGCGTAGACCAGAGTCGGCCACCTAATCACAGCCAACCCATGTTTACAGTGACAAGTTATATCCTGTGAATTAAATTAAGTTGACACTATAGGACTACTTGGTAGCCACTGGAATGAGCAGAATCTTTTAAGGTTGATACATGATCCTCCTAGCAACCTTTGGCTTCCAAGTCCATCCAGACTTGTGATTTTGATTATAAAACCACAGAATAGCAGAGTTTGAAGGGTCTTTTGATAGATTTGATAGATTGAATTCAACCCCTTTGTTTTTCATTAAAAGAAAGCAGGAGGAGGTTAAATAACCTGGGTAAACTCTCTTGTGTCTCTAAATTTCTAACTCAGTCTTCTAGGTACAAGAGGTCAATTTTAGATCTCTTTAGAGCCTCTGATCAGAGGTTCCACCTGAATGTGTGTAGACTGAAGAGTTATAGAGAATGAGAGGAAGCTCTTCATTATTGGAGGTCTTCAAACAGTTTTAAGAGTTAAAGTAGATAATACTTTTTTTAACGGATGAAGACATTGAGGTAGAGAGGTTAAGCAAATTGTCCAAAGTCCCACAGCTTGGAAGTAGCCAGCCTGGGATATAAACTCAGTCAAGTATCTGTGTTCTTCTTTTCTTTTTTTTTTTTAAAGATTTTATTTATTTGTCAGAGAGAGAGAGAGAGCGAGCGCGCGAGAGAGAGCGAGCACAGGCAGACAGAGACGCAGGCAGAGGCAGAGGGAGAAGCAGGCTCCCTGCTGAGCAAGGAGCCCGATGTAGGACTCGATCCCAGGACGCTGGGATCATGACCTGAGCCGAAGGCAGCTGCTTAACCAACTGAGCCACCCAGGCGTCCCTATCTGTGCTTTTCTTAAACAAATGTTTGCTTTCTAGTTATCATCTGCATTATTAGGACGCTAAGCTAAGTCACTAAAGAGATATCATTACTTATTTCTTACTCATTTGTTTGTTCACTCAGCCGTCCATTCAATCAGCAAATATTTACTGAGCATCTAGTAAGTGCCAGCCACTTCTCTAAGTCCTGATGATACAGCAATGAACAAAATGAAGGTGTTGCTCTAATGCAGATTATGTTTATTTTAGGGAGACACATAATAAAAAATATACAGTATAGTGTCAGATTGCAATAAGTGTTTTGGGAAAGTAAGAAAGCATGCTAAAAGGATTAAGAATGACATAGTGGCACAGGGGGTTAAACGTCTGACTCTTGGTGTTAGCTTGGGTCGTCTCAGGGTCCTGGGGTCGGGCCGGTGGAATCGGTCCCCGTTAGGCTCTATACTCAGTGCAGAGTCAGCCTAAGCCTCTGTCCCTCTGCCCCTCCCTCTCTTTCTAAAAAAAAAAATAAATAAATAAATCTTAAAAAAAAAAGAATGATATCATGGGAAGAAGGGACCCTTTTTGAAAAGTGACCAGAGAAAGCATCTCTGAGATAGTAACATTTAAGCAGAGACTTGCAGAATATGAGAGAGAAGCAGAATGCTGCAGGCTGAGAGAAGAACAAATGCAAAGGTCCTCAGGTAGAAACAAGCCTGGTTATGACGGAAACAATGAGGCCAATGCGGCTGGAGCCAGTGAATGAGGGAGGGGCAGGGGATGGCAGGTGTCCGAGTGTAGAGGCCTGGACAAGAAGTCTGAATTTTATTCTACACGTTAGGAAGTCAGAGAAGGGTTCTGAGCAGTCAACATATTGACTTACAGTTTTAAAACGATCACTTTGTTCTCTAAGGAATAATCAGTAGGGGCAAGCACAGTGGCAGAAAGACCAGTTTAGAGGCATCTGCAACAGTTTAGGTGAAAGTTGAAGGTCATTTGGACTAGAGTGGTAGAAGTCTCAGGGAGCAGCAGATTCACATCTATTTCATTGGATTGTGGAGGTAGATGAGATATTTTGATTAAGTGTATGTTGTATATAAGAGAGAGAAGAATGAGGAGTCCTAACTTCCGGCAAAGGTTTAAAACTCCTTTCCAATTATGTGCTTTAAAAAAAAAAAAAAGGCAACCAATGCATGTTCAGAAAACAGGGAATACATCTGCTGTCTAATAAAGCCTGTGACTAGTATTTGTCCCTGATTCTAGAGAGGGAGGTTCTAAAAGCCTTGGAATTTCCCCACGGATAGAAGTGTCTTTGATATTCATAAGCCCCCCCCCCCCCCCCCCCCCCCCCCCCGTTCACACTGGCGCTTATGTTAAGAGTTGGGATCACTCTGGGTGGGGGCTGGTCACCTGTAAGAACACCTGTGGGATTAGAGGGTTGGGACTTTGAATTAGCCAGCCTCCAGGGAGAGGAAGGGGGCAGGAGTCCGAGTTCAGTATTATGGCAAATGATTAAGTCAGTCATGCCTATATAATGAAACCCCAATGAAAACTCTGGGCACTGAAACTCAATGGAGCTTCCTGGTTGGTGGACACATCGTTGTGTTGGGCGGTGATGTGCCCTGTTCCAGAAAAAGGGCACAGAAGTACTGTTTGAAACCCACCCACATCTTGCCCCATATATCTCTTTATTTGACTATCCCTGATCTACATTCTTTACAATAAAACTGTAATTTGGAAGTATAGTGCTTCTTTGAGTTTTGTATGTCAGTCTAGTGAATTATCAAACCCGAAGGAGCCATGTTCAAGAGTTCAAGAGTTCAGCCAACTCTGAATGTGAAGCCAGTTTTTCAGATGGGCAGGGGTCTGGGGACACCCAAAGTCAGAGCAGTCTTATTGGGGACCATGCCCTCTAACTTGTGGGGTCTGAGCTAACTCTTGGTGGTTAGCATCAGAATGGTATTGCAAACCATCCCTTTTCTGGGGTTCCGTGATTGTCGAATGAACTCGTAATGGGGGCAGTCCCTGCTCATGCCAGGATGGTTTATACTACACCTCTGTGGGTCAGAAGAGCATTCCCGGTCACTGCCACTGTACAAGACAGAATGGACCTGGGCAGAGTGATCTATCCATAGCCAAGCTGTAATGGGAAGGGAACATTTTAGTCCCGCCACCCTGCTGTCCTAAACAATGAGCAAATCCATGTAAATATTACATGTTAACATTGATTTACTGTGCTAAAGTCTCTTACCACTTTCCTTTAGTGTGTTTCCCCCATGTGGAATTTTCATTCAAGTATCAATAGCTCTACTAATACTTTGAAATAAATTTGTTATTATCAGTTAGCAAAGATTTCAAAACTCCATCTTCAGTTTTGGTCAGTCTACCCTTCTAAATCCAGTTTTGCTATTTCTAAGAACCAATGGAATCATTGCTGAGAGTACCAATACACGGAATGGACTAGCAACCAAAATCACTGTCTCCCCAAATGTTTTGGGGGAAGGAATAACTACTGATACTTCAGTCAATAAAAGTATTCTTCTAGTCACCCAAACTCAAAGCCTTAGACTTCTTTTTCCCTTCTCCTAAATGCATTTTCTGCAAACATTTTTCTTACTTTATCTTGCACCTGTAATTAGGGAGTTAAAAGTTGGTGTGGATGAACCTTGGAGATCAGTTATTTCATGATTCTGTTCAACAAATATTTTTTAAGAGCCTTTTTATTCCAGAAGCTGCTCTAGGTACTGGGGAAACAGTGAGAAAGACCATCAAGGGCCCAGTGTCCAGGGAAACAGAGATAATTTTTAAAAGTAGTTAAATGAACTGACAGGGAAATCATTTCAGATAGGGGTGCAGGCCTTGGGTAAGAGATGACAAGGTAGCCCTGGGTCTTTAGCTGGGTTGGCCAGGAGAGGAGGATCTTAATTTCTAAAGATAAGCATTCCAGGTGACTGGAATGAGCAGGGAGAGCAGAAGACAAGGTTGGCAGAACTGGAAACCTTAGAAAGAAAGCCAGGAAGCCTGGACCCTGGGAGGAGTGTGGTCCCACCTGGTTCATGGGAGGTGGAACGAGGACAAAAGCTCATTGTCACTCTTGGTCAAGTCTTTCCACCACACCCATCCCTTGCTTTCTGTTGTAGGTTCCTTCCATCACATTTTACATTAGTGTGTTGATCATTCTCTCTTCCAGCCTCTTGCCCCTTTACTACATCCTACTATGAACGGTTGGAGGCTTTATTTAAAAAATCACGTAATTCTTCTACTTAAAAGTCATCAATGTCTCTCCTTTGTTTGTGGGATCAAGGAGAAATTTCTTACTTTGAGCAATTAATTACTGCTACCAGTTAGCCCCAACGTAATCCAGGTGGGTGGGCCCATCTGTGCTTTGATATTACTCAAATCTGCTGCTTTCTTTTATACACAGCCTCTTCTCCTCAACCTGCTTGATATCTTCTCATCTGTAGCTCATCAAAATGGCACTGCCTGATATCAACATCCAACCTTCAGGACGACATATCATGCTCTTCCTATTAGGCCCTAGATTCTTGAAGCAGGAAATTTACTTGTCTCTCATTTGTCCCCACTACCAATCCTAACCCAATGCTACAGACATGGTAGGCACGAAATTAAAATTGTTGAGTAAATAATAGTCTTTCGAGCCCTGAAGTGCTATTCTGATCCTATCTTATATATATTTTAAAATTGAATGTAACATTGACCATGTATCAGATATTCTATAAATATCAACTTGCCTAATCTTCATAAAAAATATCAACTTGCCTAATCTTCAAAAAAACCCTCTAGGCAGAGATGTTTACCCATTTTACAGATGAAGACACTGAGACATAGGGAGGTTAAGTTACCTGCCCAAGGCTCTAGAAGTCCTCAGTCCAGGTTTAAAGCACTAAGCTGTGTCTCTCTTACACACACAACACCCCTATCCCACTCTCTTCCAACACACCAGACTCTTACATTATTCTTGGTTACCTAGGCCATAACAAGTGAGTTATATGCTAGAAAACAAAGTGAGGAAAACATGCTGCTCTCAAGTAAGAATCAATTCTACAATCCCCAATAAGAGGAATCATCTTTTTACTTATCTGTCAGTGATAAGTCCTTGTCTTCTAATGATACTTTCAAACTGGATTCAGGGCTTCCACATAGTACTAGGCTCTCAGCTCAGGAAACAGAAATTCTCTGAGGCTCCGCGGCACAGGTGCAGCCTGACACAGCGGAAATTTCCTGACCCCTGCCGGAATCACAGTTGAATTTTCTCAGGGCTTTAGGCTTCAGGTCTTACAGGAAAATTCATGATCTGGTTCCTAATTGGTGTTGTCCTACAGAGATGGCCAGCAGCACAGAGGTGTAATCAATTAGCAGGAGACCATGGGGATTTAACAGCCAGACTCCAGCTGGGGTTCGTGGAAGGGGCAGTCCATATATGCCTTCCCAGTGAAGACAATGGAAATAGTTCAATTCTGACCACTCCAGAACTCCTGCCACAATGGCTTCCCATTTTTAATATAAAACAAAGAGTAACATACTCAGAATTTGATATAAAAATATTGTAGATATTAGAGTTGTCAGAATTTTAGAACTGGGACAGAAGAGACTTTGGAAACCCCTCAGATTCTCACATGAATGAGGACTTCATGTGCATGGAAGTCAAACCTCTTCTAAATCACAGACAGAACCACGGCCAAGGGCCTTGATAGCACAACTTGCACCTGGAGAGCTAGAAGAAAACCCAGGGCGATTATCTCTTTGTAAAGTTACAGGCACCTATGCAAATAAACCACCCTTGAGCTTGGCTATTTTTGAACTTCAGATTCTGGTGAACTGGTGTTTTTATGTCAGCTGCATTTGAGATGCTAATCAATAATCTCAGAGCAACAGAAACACCTTGAAACCTTCCTTAAGAGTTCATCGTGACAGCGGTAAACCAGTGCAGAAGGAAACTTGGAGAGCTAGAATATTTTATCTAAAACAAAACGTGTGTGTTTCACGGGGACTTTTTCCAATGCTGAAAGAGACAGAAAAGGTGATTGTATGACTGAAATGTACAGCAAGTTCTTCACCTGAAGGAGCTTAGAAGGCACTCTTTGGGAAATGAAATTGACTTCCTTTGTTGTTCCCATCACAGAGCCAAGAAAAAGGCAAAGCTCATCCTTCCCATCCCTGAGGTGAGCATATTAAGTAAGGGAAGTAAAATCTGTTCTTATACAATCTTTGTTCTGACTCAATGGCAACTCCTACAGCTTCCCTTCACAATGTCCCCGTGTGCTCTTGGGGACACTCCTGGCACTATCTCACCATACTCTCTGCGGGAAGATCTGTCCTAACATCACTTGTAAAACTCAGATGGATTCATCAGTGGTTCAAGCAATTAAAATAGTTTAAGTGAGCTCTCGCCTTCTGGGTTAACAAAGAAACAGGTGGCATATGGGCTGGAGTTTGAGTCAGGCCACAAGAGAGGAAGGTTCCTCTGCACCATCTGTCCTAGTGGTGACACTTACTTGACTATGTAACAACAGTGGGGGATTTTTAGGATCTGCCTTCTGCTCTGAACAGGAAGCTCTGTGACAGGCCACGCCTGTCTTGATGTCCTCTGTCCCCCTTTCCAGGGGCTAGCACAGTGCCCGGGGCACAGCAGATAGTAAGTGTTGACTGAATGAATGCAAGTTGGCCATTGCCTAACCCCTAAGAGGACCACTATGCAGAATCAGTAATGTGATTTGAACATTAAAAGGCTTAAGAATGTTTTGAATCTGCAAAGTAGCATTTAATTGAACCATTATTAAGTAGCTAAATATTTTAAGTAGAAGTGGAAAGACCAAAAACTTACTGAGCAATAACCCTGAACCAGACATCATGTTAGGCACTAGGATATATGAGATTTTGTTTAAACCATACAAGAATCTTACTAAAGAATACTACCTCCATTTACAGATGAGGAAACAGGCTCAGAGAGCTGAGCTAACCTACCTCAGCCACCACCATTCTTTCGTCAAAACCCCTTGATCTCTAAATCACCCAAAAGGCAACAGACTACACTAACATGACATTAAATGACAAGTCTTTGACATAGAAGAGCTGAATCACTTTTGTAAAGCTCAGCACTTATTTTTTAGGAGTTCCCTTAGCTAAAACTAGTCCAAGACCCAATGGCAGTTGGCTTGCCTGATAAACTTACCTAACACAAGAGCTTAATTACCATCTCTGCTAATGACTCATGACATGGCCTGGGCAATGGCTAGTCTATTAAAATCCACTAGACAGAAGTCACGTGGCTTTACGGTATATAGTTCTCATTCCCACAACTTACATTTTGATGGTATCTGTTGCTCTCTGGAAGAAAGCCAGTATTTCTGAATAAAATGTATCAGTCCTAACAATGTGGACATGATTATTCCAGAAAGCCAACTGAGAATTGAACAAGATCTTACAGTAATGAGAAGGACTGGGAAACAAGAATTTTCTTCAGCACAGTGGAAAGAAATCCTTTTATTAAGGTTATGAGAATCGGAGATGTGAGCATCCCTTTGTAAGTTCAAAATAAATGACTTAGGATGGGTCACCATTTCAAAGAGGCTTCTGGATGTTGAACAAAATCCAAATCATTTTGCTGTAAACATTTGGGTTTGCAACATAATTCCATACTAAAGCTTATTAATCAATGTTAGGTCACAAGATATCCAAAAGCTGACCAAAGCACTTCTAGGTTCACCTGCTGATGAGAAGTTAAAATCTTCTTTTAGAGTCCTATGAAAATTGTTTTCTCCTTTCTGGAGTTTCTACTTTTTGTTAAGTAAAATCTGTGTGGAAGACTCTTGATATCATCATCATCATCATCATCATCATTGGTAATTATTCATTTAATTAATGGTTATACCTCTTTATCTTTTAGCCTAAGGGCATGCTTTTTCTGACTTACTCACTGTATGTAATATCCCTTGATTAGCCTTGTCCTAATCAGTAATGTCATGTATCCTGTGTTCTCTAGTGACTTAGTAAATATTTATACTCATTTGATAAATCTTTATTGAGTATCTACTATATACGAGGCACTGTTTGATGCTCCTGGGGCATCCTAGTGATCAAAGAAGACTGAAATCTTATATTTGTGATAGTTTATCTTTTCTAGAGGACTGTCCATTTTAGACTTCTCACCAGAATTCCAGAACCACGTATTCAGTTTCTTATTGGTTATATGCACTTGGAAACTCAAATTGGACCTAGGCACTTGGATACTATGAGGCATGCTGAGATTATCACCTTTCTCCAACTTACTCCTGTGGAACCCCAACGATTTAGGTTGAGCCACCACCTCCCCCTTGCCTTCAGTAAATCCTCTACCTACGCCTCTTCACATCCGCCATTTCTTCTCAGTCTCCAGTGGCATTTCACATCAGCCCTCATCATGGCTACTGGGTAATGAACTCATTCTACCTGCTCGTTTTCTTGCTCCTCGATGGTCCCCTTATATCCATTTCTCACTCCCATGGAATATGCTTTCTAAATATCCATGCCTGACCTTGTCTCTTTGGTTTAAGATTTCTGAAGGGCTTCCTCTAGCTTTCAGGATAGAGTAAAGACTCCCAAGCAAAAGGCCCTTGTGATCTGGATCCTGGTGGCTCCTTTACCTCCTGTCCCCTGGCTTAGCCCTACTCTTTCTCTACACAGGCCCAACTGCTCCCTCCACCGGCTCCATCCTCATTTTCCTGACTGACTCAAGCATCTGGCATGACCTTAGGAAGCCTCCCTTCCCAGGCTGTCTGCTCCATGGTGTGTTTTGCCACTGCACTAAGCCATCATCTCTCCTTTGTTGCAGGTTTGTTTCACCAAAGCTTCTGAAGGAAGCTCAGCCTTCAACTCTAGGCAGCCCAGTGCCTGTGTTTGTTTGACCAGCAAACTTTTCACCAATGGGAAGTAATTTATTGGCTGCATTTTTAAGGCATCTTACTTCATATCTCAACTGAAGGACTAAGAATTCCAATTCCTTAAAATATCGGAGACATCCTTTCCTCCTTTCAAAGATGTCTTTTGATTTTGGGTTCTTCCCCCTATCTTTTCTCCAACACCTGATTCACATAATAATTGATCTTAGTCAAGTTTTGCCTGATTCTTCAGTAGATGAAACATAGCATAAAGGTAAAAATCATAGCTATTGGCCCCAGAAAAATTTGTAGCTGGGTCCTGGTTTAAGCACTTATTTGCCAAGCACCTTGGATAAGTAATGAACTTCTCTGAGCCTCAGTTTCCATAAAATGGGTGTAATTAAATAACATGCAAAGCTGCTGGCACATATCATAAATTTTGTTTCCTTTCTTCTTGGCTGTGCACACTTTCCCTTTAAGATAAACACCTTGTCTGGAATATATTCCCTTCTATCCCTTCTGTCAAAATCCTTTTCAAGGTCCAACTCTCCTCACCACCATCTCCATGCCACTGCCCCCAGTCTCTTCAGCCATAAAGACTTGTTGTGTCATCTGTGCCCCAGCGGTTCCACATCTTATTCATTTTGCCCAACAAATCTACACACAGCATGCTGGGTGTGAATTTAGGTGCTGGGAATACAGCGGTGATCAAACCAGGTGTGTAAATACTGATGTCATCGTAGAGAGGAATAGACACATCAATACATATAAAAACAATATTAGGTTCAGATTAACTTAGGTGCTCGAAAGGGTGACAGGAGAGAAGTAACTGGAATGGGGGTGTCGGGGAAGGTGCCAGGCATGGAAAGAGTTAGGAACAGAAACTGCAAAGAGCAGGCAACTCCGTGCCAAGGCTCTGGCCAGGGAAGATGTGCGAATTTCCCAGAAAAGAGCCAACGTGGTTGAACTGTAGTTGGCTAAAGAAGGTGGAATGAGACAAGACTGGTGAAGTAGGCTGGGCCAGATGGCATAAGGGGCCACGTGAAAGAGTGTGGATCTTGTTCCAAGTACCACTGGGAG
Source organism: Mellivora capensis (assembly GCA_004024625.1). Lineage (NCBI taxonomy): Eukaryota > Metazoa > Chordata > Mammalia > Carnivora > Mustelidae > Mellivora > Mellivora capensis. The sequence goes on along the minus strand of PISX010001435.1, from coordinate 92,523 downwards.
GGTTTCAGGCAGGGGCAGAGCAGCGCCATTTGAGATTTCTCCAGATGCTGTGTGTGGGTACGTCTGCTTGGCCTCTCACCAGAGTTCTGACGTGCGCTATTATTTCCAGTGACGGTAGCTGTCTTTTCTATCAAACCCTCTGTGAGGCCAGTGACCAAGTTTTATTCTTGTTTTGATTGGTGCCTTGTACGCAGTGCTCCCTGGCAAATTCTTGCCAAATTAAATTGAAATATCCTGCGGCCTCTGTCTTTCTTGCTTGCAACTGTAATAATTATAATCGCAATCCTCCAAATCACTGTAGGAAGCTTGCAGCTGCCACCCAGCTCTGAACGAGCACATTTTTCCTATTTGAATTCCTCTCAGGCCTTCCTGCAACTGTAGGGCCGTCAGCTGACTTCCTGTCTCCCGCCCAGGTCCACTCCCTGCACTGGACTGAATGTGTATAGTTCCCCCTCCACCCCGCCGCTGTCTGCAGAGCACGAGGCCCGCTGTGCAGCCGGCCTGGCCTGCTCTCAAAGGAAGCATGGCTTCTAGCTTTGGACACCACATGGCGTCAGATAAAAACAGAGCACTTAGTGACCATTTGCATGTGCCGGGCACATTACAGACACGGCGTGCCTTTCCACCGGCTGTGCAACTTTGGGCAAGTCATCAGCCCTCTCTAAGCCTGCTTCCTCATGGGCGGGATGGCCACAGTCTTAGCAGACTGCCTCCCAGGGCCGTAAAAGAGAGGACACACATCAGACGCTTAGCACAGCACCTGGCAGAGAGTCAGCACTCATCAAACATCTGTTATATCAGTGCTGGTGCGGTTAGTGCTCGTGAGTTCATTTGGTCCTCAGCAACTCTGCAAGGAAAGTCTTCTTATATCCTCGGCCAACACTCAGCTGGGACACATAGATACGACTGTACTAGTTGCTAAGACTACTACAATATTTCTTAGTTGCTGAATGAGCCACTGTCCCAGCCCTCCAAAGGCTCCTCTCCCCCTAGGACCCTGCAGCCTTCTGTGCTCAGGTGTTTTCTTTGGGACCCTGGAATCCCAGGGGATTATAACAGATTAAATATAACAGATGTTATTAAATTATAACAGATTACTTTTATGTATAAATTTCGAGTACGATTACATTGAACGAGTCATCGACCTAAGTATATGTATTAAATCTAATCACAGGAGTTTAAAGTTAGAAAGAACTTAAGGAGACTCCAAACTTTCACCTTTCAAATATGGCACTGGTGTCCAGCAACCACAGGGACAGGGACAGGGTCCCGGACAGCAGGAGGCCTCCCGGGACCAGCCACATTCAGTCAGTTCTATTCTTAGTGTGGACTGGCTGGTCGTACTTGCTTCATTGATGGGTAAAGCGAAGTGCAGAGGGGAAAAGTCACCCATCGTGTAAAGGGAAATCCTAAGAAGTTAAACTTCAGAATCGATTACCTCGGCTTACTCCTTCTGCTCAGCACTGACTAGAAACACTAACAAAAGCCAGTTTTTGGCTTTTTGAGCCTAGTGAACTATCCCCTGGCTGCCAGCAGATTCCCTGCCTGAAGAGTTCAGTAAGCAGTTGATGAGACCTGCGTGCTCTTGTCTCTGTTCCCAGTCACACTCCCCTCCACGAAGCTCATTCAAACAGGATTTGGCCCCAGTCCTTTACCCTCACTTCTGGCCCTGAGGATGCAGCCTTTGAGATGAAGACTCTGTGTACAGCCCCCCTGGGAAGTACTTACCATTTCTATCTCTATTTTTACAAACTAAAAAGAAGAGGAGAATGAGGTTAAATGTGGTAATTCATGAATATTATATATGCATATGAAATAAGAAATTAGAATAATGTAAAGAGACCCCCCAGTGACAATGAAATCCAGAGTTGGGAAGTGAAAAGGATCCCTCTTAAATTGAAGACACATGTCTGGACTAAAAATATGGAAAGAAAGGTGGTATCTCCTTCAACATATACTTTTTCTTTTTAATTGTGCATTCCGAGCTGCAAAGACCCCCTTGGTTTGTCTCGAAATGTAAACATTTTTTAACAGTGTCTTATGAAGTTCTAAAGTCTTAGGTTTTAAAGATTGAGCAGTTACATAATTGGCTTAATTAGATCCAATTACACAATTAGCATAAATTAGAAACAATAGAATCAGGACATATAATTTCATAGTTATGACACATAATAATAATATAGAAATTAAGTCGGCAAATTAATGGAGGAGAGGCACATACAAATCCTTGAAGACTCGATGTCATTCGGGAGCCCAAACATCTCCCCATCCAACAGTTACTGCTCGAAACCTGGGTTAACTATAAACAAGATTGATTTTGGGTTCTAGACACAGAGAACATCTGCAAAATTGTTAGTTCTTTTCCTCCCTTCTGGAGCTGAAGTAAGGGGTGACGATTTCCATCTCATGGAAAGGACCATCCCTCTCTTTCAGATATCTCAACAGATTATTGCAAGAAAGAATTTATTCTTTAGGGTGAGTTCCACTGTAAAAACCCTCCACTGCACATGTGTGCCCCTGCCCAGGAGTAGGCTCAGCCCCTCTCCTGGGATGTAGGCATGAATGTAGGGGGACTGGGCTTGAGAAACACGGCAAGAGGGGATGAAAGTGGCTCTCAAATCAGCCACATGATTTCTCATACTGCACTCATTATACTTGGTTCAGGTGGCCTAACCCTTCCTGCTGCATCTTTATCTTCCAATTTTAAAAAGAGGGGGAAAAGATGACATTGGACTAATGAGAAATCCATGTTCTTCTAAACTCCTGCAGCTATTGTCACATATCTTTCTGTAAATTATCTCCAATTACCAGAGGGCTAAGGGGGGGAAAAAAACCACATTCATTTGTTAATTTACTAGTTATTTTATTATTCATTCAATAAATGTGTTGAACTTCCTGGGGGAAAGAGACTATTTCTTACTTAGCCTTCTGTATCAAACTCATAAACAGCTGCTAGGAGACAGGAAGCACTCACTGTTTATCAAATTGCTTTTAAGGCATATTACAGACATTACCTGCTCTACTATTACAAAGAACAAAGGGCTGTGCTGTTCCTGGTTATGGCCTTCGAGAAACTCACAACTCTTTTTTGTGTCAAGACAATTATTATGTTAAATTGTCCTAGCAGACATCACCATGATAGCGGGACACCCGACAGGAGTCCGGTAAACAGAAGAGCTTAAAAGAACCCTGTACTAAAACGAGGAAGTGATCCTCAGGAACCGATGGTCCTGGGGGTGGGGAGTGGCATGGCCAGCCAGAGTCTCGGTGACAGCCTAGCACAGTGGAGCACACAGGGAAGGTGGCAGGTCTCTGAACCGGCACAATACCTCTCTGAAGGGCACCTCTGGTTTTGATCCTGCTGTTCGCCAAATTAAGTCATAAATATCCCCGACCGCCCCAACCCTATCATAGCAAATGAACACTGAAAACAGGAAAATGTCCTCAAAATGTTAGAGAAACATCTAAAAGCCTTGGGCATTTTTTCTAATGATCTCAATTTTTGTTTTTTCCTCCCCAGTCATCATCCTTTGGGTAATGGGAGAAGCAAAAGGGCTTAGTGATGCTCAAAGGCCATTACTAGTACAGGCTAGAAGATTTATCCTTTTATACCCTTTCTTCCAGTTTACTGGGTTCCGTTTCATGATTTTTCCTTTCCAGCATGGGCCTTCCTTTTCCTTTCTCGTTTTCTGTTCCCAATAAATACAAGCTCAAAATATCAATTCTCTTATCAAAAATGAAGGTTCGCTTGCCAGGGAAAATATATTCCCCAAACGCCTTGATCAATTCACATCTCCCCTAACAATATCCCAGAAGTAGCTTTGTATTCATTCAGGTACTTGGACAGTGGCTGATACTCAAACAGCTTAGTTGAGCTTCTGAAGGCATGGGAAGGAAGGTTTCAATTTCTCTTCACAGCTCAGAGTCTTGATCCTATTACTGGATGGATGTGGAGGCACGAGTATATTTCCTTAGATTCTAACCTCTAGAAAACAACTTATTTACAATGGATGATTCAATGCATATTGATATAAATACTCCTCATTGACCCAGTAATCAAGTGAAGCACTAGAGGTGGAAAAACACACCGAGGAGAGAAACATGCCCCAAACTTGTTATCTTCTCCTTTTCCTCATGCCAGCATAAGGCAGGAAGCCCTTCCTAAGGGTCTCGAAGTACAAATCAGCTGCACTTAAACAGGGTAGTGGAATTCAGATGAGTTGTTTTATGAATATGAGGAACTTCCTCATTTTCTTTTGCATAAATCCTTGAGGGTAAAAGGTACATCAATTATGAGGAATTTAAAGCTGCTTTCAAAGCTCTACTGATAAACAAGCACTTAAATCAGCTTGGTAAATGAAGCTATTTTTAAGGAACAAAAATGAAAGTGGTAAGGAAATGTCTGTAAGGTTTCTTTCCAAACTGGTGTTGTTGCCTCTGTTTCCAAACAGAGTAGTTGCCTCTGGGGTGGAGAGAGAAAATATATAGTATTTGAACTGACTTGCTTCAACTTGCTCTGTGCTTTAAAATCCCAATCCCTCTCTCTCTTCCTCCCAGAGGATCAGGACTTAAGGCCATAATCTCCACAGAGCTTGGAGTAACAGATTTTCTAATTTGGATTCATTAGCTACAGACTTTTGGAAATGTTCCCAAAAAGGCTCTTCCAGTAAGTGAGCACTCTTCTGTGTAAATGACTTTTTGTTTCCATCCGTCCTGAGCTTAATAATTTCACTCTTCCTTCTCCTGGCCATTGAAATTCAGAAACGGTGCCTGCTGTCTTGGCCATGCCCTGCTTGGACGACAATGAGACAGTTTATGTTGGAATAAGCTGGTGAGGGCTCCTCCCTCCCGTCACGGTTCTGGAGAGAGCTGACGGCATAGGATGGGCAGAAACGTGGAATGACATGGATCCTTAAAAATTCAAGCACTAGTGCTTGGCCACAGGCTGGTTTTCATGCTAAGGTGAAAGATGGGTCTTGTGGTAAAAGCCACCTGGTGATTTCCTTATTACAAAACCCAAAGGCTCTGTTTGACCAGTCTCTTCTTCATGCCCTCACTGCAGCAATTAACGCTGTTGAAACTCTGACATTGCGAGGCTCAGCTCTTGATTTTTGACACACTCCACATCCTGGTTCCCCTTCTGCCTCTTTTATTGTCTTCCTTTCTACTTCTTTTACTTGTCTTTTCTTCTTTTTCCTGAATGGGGGATCCCCCAGGTTCTGTCTTGGGCTTTCTCTTCCTTTCTCTTTACACATGCTCTCTTCACCCCTCTCTTCCTAATCTGATGGGTTCAACTGTCACTTCATCTAGACAGTCACAGTGAAAACTGTCAGTTCCCGAGTACCTCCACTGTGCTATCCATGTTTAAAGGATCATCTCACTTATCTCACACCAATCTTCTTCCCTTTGGATGAGGAGGCAGAGGCCCTAGTAGGTTCAAAGATTGACCCAAGATATCCCAGACCACACAGCAAGTAAGTGACAGAGCTAAGGTCTGAGCCCAGATCTTCCTGGCTCAAAGGCTTGTGATGTTGTCACTACCCTGACCCTCTTGATTTATGACTCAGCTTCTAGACTCATTTCGAAATCAATAAGTGTTCTCTGACCAGCCTCTCCTCCTGCAGAAGACCTTCTGAAACTGATACAACACCTTTCTCCCAATGACCAGGCTCACAACGTCAGGTGTCTTGGCCTCATCTTGTAGTCTACTGCCTCTCCTGATCCTCCGTAACCCTAATCTCATCAACTGCCAAATACCACCTCTGATTTCATCTTTCCCCTCTCCCAACCAGCCTACATACCATGGCCTGACTACTGTTCTAGGCCACATCATTCCCACAGTGAAATCCTTCAGCGGCTTCCCATTCCTGATGAAATGATAACTCAAACTGACACTTACCACTCAAAAGTCCAACCTACTTTCTCTTTCCTATGTCTCAGAGCTTCTTTACAAGTGGACTATATATCAGTGAAACTGGGCCAATGCCCCCTGGGTGTCTGAGTGTTCCGTCTCTATGCCTTTGTTCGGGCTGCTCCCTCATACTGGAAATCAGTCTTAATCCAACAGACAGCCCCAATCTACACAAATCCTACCCTGTCTGATATACTGCCCCCAACACCCCCCCCCACACACACACAACATTTCCCTTCCACCACCTCTCAGCTGGATGTCACTCTGTATCCTTAAGCCTTCACAGATTTTCATTTGTTCCACTCTTGGGGAATTTCACCTATTCTACTTTTGGCTTGTTATTCTCCTCTCCCTCTTATTAAACTCCAAATTCCTTGGCAGAAAGGGAATGTGTCAGACTCCTCAGTGTTTTCCCCAAAATCTTTTAGTCCAAGGGATGCAACAGATGCCCAGTAAATATGTATTCATTCAATTGACTCACACTTTGATAAAATACAGCAAGTGAAGTTACATTTTAAACATAACATTCTACGTGTTTTTCCCCAGCAAGCCCATGCAAACTGTTTCACAAAGATGGCCCTTGGGTATCTTGAGATCAAGAATGTCTAAATAATGGCTATGAATGCCTATCTTCAAACCTATTACCTTTTTTCCTAATGTAGACGGGAGAGAGGGCAGAAAAGGAAACATGGGGAAAAAAAAGAAACAATGTTAAGTTCTGCCCACTGTCCCATAAAGAATGACAACTTCATGGCAGGATGCAAACTTCCATGCACACAGAACAACTTACAGGGGCACCTGGGTGGCTCAGTGTGTTAACCCTCTGCCTTTGGCTCAGGTCATGTTCTTGGGGTCAGGGGATCGAGCCCCACATCGAGCCCCTGCTTCCCCTCTTTCTCTGCCTGCTGCTCTGCCTACTTGTGATCTCTCTCTCTGTCAAATAAATAAATAAAATCTTTTTTTAAAAGATTTTATTTATTTATTTAACAGAGATCACAAGCAGGCAGAGAGGCAGAGAGAGAGAGAGGAGGAAGCAGGCTCCCTGCTGAGCAGAGAGCCCGATGCGGGGCTCGATCCCAGGACCCTGGGATCATGACCTGAGCCGAAGGCAGAGGCTTTAACCCACTGAGCCACCCAGGTACCCCAAATAAATAAAATCTTAAAAAAAAAATAAGAGCAACTTATAGTGGACGCAAGTCAAAAAGAAAAAAAAACCATGAAAAATCCTTAGCAATAAAAATTCAATTTACATGTAGCTCTCCTGTGACACATAAATATTGTCAGATGAGATACATTACTGCAATGTTAACTTGCTCTTACTAATATGTTACCTGCCAAACATAGACTTTGGTTGCCCTCTCTGTAGTTTATGTCTTCCTACAGGCATGACCAGCTTCCAGAAGGAGGGACCCACAGCTACTGTCATGCGGTTCTCCCAAACCTTCAGCATTGGTGCTGACTACATGTTACCCGGGGACCAGGCTTCAAGGAGGATCTTGCCTCTTCTAAAGCTTCACTCTCAAATTGTTTTGTAAGAAGGGTTTTGAGAAAGAAAGTCCAACATACAGCGTGTTTATTATAAGAATATAGGCATTGATTTCAGATGCATTGATACTCACTAAATGTGCATCATGACATACTAACGTAACTCTGACTTCTCTTTAAGCCACTTAATTTTAATCTTCTGTAAAACAGAAGAAAGGCCAAGTCATGGACAACCACAGCCTCTGTAATGGATCTTACTAAGGAGTTAGAAGCAAGTAGGTATGGTAGAATCAGTGCCAATCGTCAGCAACAACCCAAACTGTATGTAGACAGGACGCCAGTGTATTCCCACTGAGACCAAACACTATGCTCTTCCCAAACATGGTTCAATTTCTTAAACTCCTGATTTCTGAAATATAAGGAATTTCTTAGAGTATGACTCTTCTGTTCCCATTTGACAATGGGAAAGTTCTAGATTTGGAGAACTGAGACACCAGCAATGACACAAGGTCAGAAGATGACAGTCGGGACTGAGATGGTGCCAGGGAATTCTTCAGTAAATATCCTCTGTGCACTTGAGACTTCATTTTGGTGTCTATAACCAAGAAGTCCAGTGATTTAGGCAGCATGAAGGTTCTTCAGTGATTGACAGTCCTGTTTAGAAGTTAACAAAATGACTGGGAGAACGTCTATGTTTTGGGAGAAGGGGAGGGTAGAGAAGGGGAGAGCACACACAGGCAACATAGTCTCAGGTTCAAACATTCTCATCACTTACCACGATCATCTGAGCCACGTAACTTTCAGGTCCAGTGTATTCAGTCGGGTCTTTAACCTTCACCAGGACGAGGAAGTACAAATAATGCCACATATTGTGTTCTGACTTGATGTGCTCCTCAAATGAAACCGTTTTATTATCAAACTTGTCCCTCTCAAGTCCTGCAAAACAGAAAGCACAACGTATGTAATTTGTCAGTCCATCAGCACTCACTTCTTAGTGTGAAAACAAGACATCACAATTCTGTGAATAAAGGCTTTTCATGAGTGTGCTGATTTAGAATGTCATGATCAAAAATAGCATAGGACACAAGACCTCCAGAAAAAAGGCCAGAGCTTGTAGATTTCTTCCAAAGTAATGTTCTCCCATCTCTCCACCCCCCATCCAATGGATCCTTGGAGATGCACGGTCCTGTTACAGTTGTAAAATTTGCAGATAATTTTAAATATGGCCATGTCAACACTGTCCAATTAAACTGGACCACAAGTCTAAGAAAAGGAAGTAAAAATTATCATGCAATAAAAGGCACACTTGCTAATCAGGACAGGAAAAAAAAAGTTATTTTATCCAGGAACTTGGGTAAAAAGAGGAGAGGCAGCAGAGAGAGTCATCTTGAAAACCACTTGTAATCAGTGAAGGGCAAGCCAACGTCCACAGTGATCTTTGCTCCTGGGGAGTAAGGGCTCCAGCCTTTTAGACCACTGTGTTCCTGGCATTTTAAGGAGGGGATGGTCTGTTCAATATCCAGGGCAGATTTTCAGCTGCTGGAAGGACACTGAGGAGAGGTTCTGCATAGTAAGATTCCTTTCTCTCAAGGGTTGAAGAGTGGATGAAAGAAAATGAATGGAGATGGAGAAAAACATCTATGGAAAAGTGAATTTGATTGCCAAGTAAAATGGGGTGTTGGGATTCAGTCTGGTTTTGCAGTTCAGATACTGGAGAAGAAACTAGGAAATTGAATTCCAATCCTAGCTATTCTTTCCTAAGCATATTTTAAAAAAGATTTTATTTATTTGACAGACAAGAAATCACAAGTAGGCAGAGAAGCAGGCAGGGGTGGTGGAGGGGAAGCAGGCTCCCTGCAGAGAGCCCGATTCGGGGCTCGATCCCAGGACCCTGGGATCATGACCTGAGCTGAGGACAGAGGCCTAACCCACTGAGCCACCCAAGCCCCCCTCCTAAGCATATTTTTTAAAAAGCCATTCAGGAACACAAGAAGACTCTTTAAATAACAAGATACAAAGTACAATAAGTAAAAAGAAAAAAATCTGTCCCTAGTGGAAGGGTCACCTTTTAAATTATATTATTGGCTATATTAATGGAAAATACCATAAAATTCACTGGCTGATGGTGACACCTCATCTTATTTGACCCATCATCAGCTCAGCATGGTCCAAATAAAATCCATACTCTTCCCCAAAACTGCTCCACCCACAGTCGTCCTCTTCATTCCACGGCAACTCTAGTCTTCCAGTTGTTCAAGCCAAAACCCGAGGAGTCATCCTTGGATCCTCTCTTTCTCTCACCCATATCCAATTTATGTTGAAATCCTTTTGGCTTTGCCTTCAGCATATACCAGGAATCTGGTCTCTTCTCCTCTCCTCCACAGCTGCGGCTCTCATCTGAGCCTTCATCATCTCTCACCTGGACTATTGTGATGGCCTTCCAGGCCTCCCTGTCTCCACTTTAACTCTCTGTGGCCTATACTCAACACAGCAGACACTGAGAAACTTCAAAACCCGAAGCAGGATGGTGTCTCTCCTCTGTTCCAAACCCTGCAGTGGTTCTCTACCAACTCAGAGTAAGGGTCAAAGGCCTTACGATGGCCTCTGAGTAGGGTTGCCAGATAAAATACAGGTGCTCAGGTGATGCCAAGTAAGTTTGAAGTTCAAATGAATAATGACCAATTGTTGAGTCTAAGTAGGTCCCGTGTAATATCTGTTTGCTAAAGTAGAAGTGAGTTGGCCCTATAGCCTCTCTGACCTTGTCTCTTACTCTCCTCTCCCTTGCCAACTCTCCTACTGGCCTCCTTGCTCCTCACATGCAGACTCCTGCTTCAGGGCCTTGGGACTGGTCGCTTCTTCTGCCCACAGTGCTCTTCTCTCAGGCATCTCTCTGACTAACTTGTTCACCTTCAAGTTTTGCTCAAATCTCACCACCCTGTGGCTTAACTTGACCACCCTATTTAGTCCTACAACCTGCCCCTTCCCTTTTGCCAGCAGCCTCAATCACTCTTTCTCTTTTATGCTCTTTTTCCTAGAGTGCTTATCACCTCCTAACAGAATGAACATAGCCATATCATCGTTCCATTAAACTGGACTATGTGTCTAAGATAAAAAAGTAAACATGACGGTGTGAGGAAAAGCTTGCCTGCTAATCAGTACAGAAGAAAGGAATGCCATTTTATCCAGGAGCTTAGAGAAGAACTTTCTGTGTTTATTATTTATTGTGTGTCCAGGAGCAGATACATTTGTCTCTTTTCTCCACCACTGGTCCTAATAGCTAACATGGGTGTCCAGTTCACAGTCAGCCCCAAATACAGTATTTATGGAATGAATTAAGAATATTTCACTAATAAAATGTTATTCCACTTGGGTGACTATAATCAAAAGCAGATTAATAACAAATCTTGGTGATGCTGTGAAGGGACTGGAGCCCTCATACCCTGCCAGTGGGAATGTAAAAGAGGGCAGCTACTTTAGAAAACAGTTTGGCAGTTCCTCAAGAGATTAAACGTAGAGTGACCATATGACCCAGCAGTTCCACTTATAGGTACCCAACCAAAAGAACTGGAAATGTATGTCCACACAAATCTAGTACGTGGATGTGCACACAGCAGCATTATTCATAAGAGCCAAAAAGAAACAATCCAAATGTTCATCAACAAGTAAAAAAAAAACACACCCAAATATGGCATTTCATACAATGGGATTTTCAGCCATACAAAGGATGAAGCACTGATGCATGGTACACCACGAATCTGGAACATATCATAATAAGTCAAAGAAACAGGTCCCAGAAGGCCACATAGTATATGGTCCCATTATGTAAAATGTCCGGGGGAGGAAAATCTGTAGAGACGGAAAGTAGATCAAAAGTTGCCCCAGAAATTAGAGAATTGATTCCATTTACTATAGCACCAAGAACCATAAGATACCTGGGAATAAACCTAACCAAAGAGGTAAAGGATCTGTACCTTGAGAGGATCGAGAAGCTACAGAACATTCATGAAAGAAATTGAAGAAGACACAAAAAGATGGAAGACCATTCCATGCTCTTGGATCGGAAGAATAAACATTGTTAAAATGTCTATAGATTGTCTAGAGCAATCTATACCTTTAATGCCATTCCAATCAAAATTCCTCCGGTATTTTTCAAAAGCTGGAGCAAATAATCCTAAAATTTGTATGGAATCAGAAGAGACCCCAAATTGCTAAAGGAAATGTTGAAAAAGAAAAACAAAACTGAGGGCATCATGTTACCTGATTTCAAGCTTTACTACAAAGCGGTGATCACAAAGACAGCATGGTACTGGCATAAAAACACACACATAGACCAGTGGAACAGAGTAGAGAGCCCAGATATGGAACCTCAACTCTATGGTCATATAATCTTCGACAAAGCAGGAAAAAATATACAGTGGAAAAAAGACAGTCTCTTCAATAAATGGTGCTGGGAATATTGGACAGCTATATGTAGAAGAATGAAACTCGACCATTCTCTTATACCATACACAAAGATAAACTCAAAATGGATAAAAGACCTCAACATGAGGCAGGAATCCATCAGAATCCTAGAGGAGAATACCCAACTTTTGTATCAACATGGACGGGAATGGAAGAGATTATGCTGAGTGAAATAAGTCAAGCAGAGAGAGTCAATTATCATATGGTTTCAATTATTTGTGGAGCATAACAAATAACATGGAGGACATAGGGAGATGGAGAGGAGAAGGGAGTTGAGGGAAATTGGAAGAGGAGATGAACCATGAGAGACTATGGACTCTGAAAAACAATCTGAGGGTTTTAAAGGGGTGGGGTGTGGGAGGTTGGGGGAGCCAGGTGGTGGGTATTATGGAGGGCAAGTATTGCATGGAGCACTGGGTGTGGTGCATAAACAATGAATTCTGTTATGCTGAAAAGAAATAATTAAAAAAAAAAGTTGCCCCAGGCTGAAAAGGAGGAAAGGCTGGGGGTGGAGGGTTGATGGTGATGGCTAAAGAATAGGAGGTTTCTTTGGGGGGCAATAAAAATATTCTAAAATTGATTGTGATGATGGATGCACCACTCTGAATATACTAAGAACCACTGAATTGTAGACTTTAAATGGGTGAGTTGTAAGGTATATAAATTATATCTCAATAGAACTATTTGAAAAGAGGGAGAGAGAGAATGTTAAAGTAGATATTTCCAGAACTCAGTTCAAACAATTACATTCCTATTGCAAGGTACATAGGGCTAATGTGTCTACTATCAGGTAATCTGTAATATGGTAGAGGAAACAGACAGCTTGCATTATATCCTGAAGTGGTATAAACTGCCAAGGAAACACAAAGGAGGACAATATGAATTGTGATGAGGCACATTTTAAAAGGTTTAAAAGAGGTGTAAAGCTTTAAGTGTCTAGCCTTGAAACAGGATAATGGCAAGTGGAAAAGAGATGAATGGTAATAAAAGCTAGCTAATTTTTATTGAGCACCTATCTGTGCCAACAACAACATAAAGATGTTTAAATAGGCTCTTATAATTACAATAATCCAATTGACCTTTCAGTATGTGAAGAAAGAGATTCAGAGGAATTCAATAAATTGCACAAATTAACACCTCTTGTTAGTGGAGAAGTCAGTTGGTATTTAAACAAAAACATTTCTAGCTCTAAAGCCATGTTCTTTGGCCTTCTGGGCAAAGGAAATGGCAAGGCAAAGCTACAGATGAAAGTGGATGACCTATTTGTGGTGGGGGGGAGCTGGAGGGCGTCAATTCCTCCAAAGGGAACACTTGGAAATGAAGATGTCATGGTACATTTGGCACAAATTATGAAGAGTTTTATTTATTTTTATTTTTATTTTTAACTGTGAAGAGCTTTAAATGCAAAGCAATGGAGACTGCACTTTATCTTGAAGGCCTCTGAGTGGAGATTAGCCTGTTCAGAGTGGTGCTTCAGGTAATTTCCTGTGGTGGGATTTAGAAGAAGACTGGGAGTAGAGGCTGAGAGTGGGGAGACCAGGGGACTAGAGCAGTGGGGGGTGTAAAGGCAGGGAACTGGTTGTCTTTCATCTCCACTGGTTCTTGCTCTCTAAGTTTTGTTGGCCGTTCCCATGGTTTCAACCATCATTGTGCTGGTGATGCAGCCCCAGCACTGACCTTTCTTCTCAACTTCAGTTTCTATTTCTAGCTGTCTTCTGGGTAAATCCTCCTGGCTCACTTATGAGCATGTCAAACTCAGCTCACCAAAAATTTGTTTCTTTAGCTCTTCTTCACCTCTGTTAAGGAAGTCCTTGTCAACCAGGGAACCTGAAGTCATCCTTGAGTTCATACTCTGACAATCTACTCTGTGCACATTTCTTAGAGTGACTCAGACTTTCTTACCATTCTCTAAACTCTGAATGGATTGGAAAATTCTATGTCTCTACCTCCTCTCTTTCCTGCCTTACAGGTACTCCTTCCTCAAGACGCAGCTCAACTACCACTGACTTGCACAGACACAAACAGTTGGTGGATCCTCCCTGTGCTCATAACATTTTGCTATGAAAATTTATCTATTTCTATCACAGCCTCTACACTTTACTGTCTGATCTATTTTTGTATTAGCACCTGGCATAGTATCGGGAAAACAGTAGTATCGGGAAATCTTTTCAACTAACATTGACGAATAATTGAAAAAAAAAATGAATAAGAGGGAGAGATTGAAGAGAAGTTTTTGGATGAAAATTTAAGAGGGCTTGATGTCAAATTAGAGGGACAGATTCAGGAGGAATCAAGATTGACGCTAAAGTTCCTGACCTGAATGATTGAATTTATGGTAAAGATCAGTACAGCAAGGGAAAACAAAAAAGAAGGAAGAGACTTTGGAGGGAAAATACATTTGATTGGGGAAGTGCTGAATTTATGATGCCTATAGAACAACCAGTGTTGGGCTGTTAGATCTGAAGCTAAAAAATCTGTCTTAAACAGAGATGTCAAGGTATAAATAGACTAATTCAAGGATAAGTGACATAAAATAAACAATGAAAGCCAGGGTATTGGAGGAGATGATAAGACAGAAAGAAAGGAAGAATAAGAGGAACTCCGTGTGTTCAACACAAAGGTTTCAGAAAAAATAAGCCTGTACCTATGTTGTGTTTCCCACACAGTCTGACTAAGGTGAGGGCACACACCCACCCATCACCCAGATATCCCCATACCTTTCTCAGTTCTGTTTTTCTGCATAGCCCTTAGCATTACACATTGCATCACACACAGTGCTGAAAAATGAGCTCCATCATGGCAGGAAATTTTGTCCTTTTTGGTTCACTGCAGTAGAACAAAACTTAGTAGAACTAAGTAGAACTAAGAACAAAACTTAGTAGACCAAGTGCCAGTAGAACAGTTCTACTGGCACTTAGTAGATACTCAGTAAGTAACTGTTGAACAAATTAATGTATAAATGGCCTTAAGGCACAAGTACAGATAAAGAACTAATATACTAAGAGAAGAACACATTGCCTCTCTCTGACATATAGTCTTTATCTCCTATTAAATCACCTAGAAAGACCTTTCATTCGAGGCACCTGACTATCATCAATCCTTTCTCCATTTTGGTATTTTGTCACACTGGTCTGTGAACATCTCCTTCTGGTTGGATCTTCAGCCTCTGGTAACTCAAAATTAATAATTAATATGGATACCAGTGCCAATTTGTTCCTCTGCTAACTGCTTCAGCTCTGTCATCTACTAATCATCACCCTATCATGATCGCCTTCTGGATCACCAGCAATTGTTTTCTGAGTCATAACTCTGAAACATCTGGTCATTGCCTTCAAGGCTAGGAACATCCCATCTGCTCTCATTGCCTGTCACAGAATCTACCTCCCCCCCCGCTGCTACTATGGGTGTCACTTGGTACGTGTGCTACTGGAGCCAATTCTCTCCTACTGTGGAGATTCTCTCCTCTGTTGTTTGGTAAGATGCCCTTCTTTGGATCACAGCTTAACACCCAGTTCTTACAAGAACTGTTTATCAATTGATCACAACTCTTCTATAGCCTACTAGGACAACCCCCAAATATCCCAACTGTCTAAATCATTCTTGTAATTAAGATCTTTTAACGTATATGGTATGTATTAGATCTTATATGTGGTAAGCAATTCCAGGAACGCATGCATATCTAGATACACATTATGATAATGCTTCTCACATATTTCTGCTAAGGGTCCTTTGAGGGCAGAGAGTAGAGAAACTTTATGTTGCTGAGGTCACAGGGGTTAGCAATTATAAGTGCCTGGGAATACTTTTCAGTTTTTTTTTTAAATCCTGTTTTATTTTAGATGTTCACATTAAATTTGTTTTACTTTAAAAAAACTTTATTTTACTTTGTAGCATACTATTTGTTCTAATGTAAAAAAAATACTTTTAAAATTAACTCAGATTAAATTACGTAAATGTCCTCTCAAATTTTTGAATAAATGTGAAGCTTCTGGAAAATAGACCATGTTGATCTAATATCTCCTCCTTAAGCCTCCTGATTTATCACCCTATATCTCTGTGATAATGTGTATGCTACCGAAACAATACCCTGAATGTGACAAAATTTAAAATAACTTGGAATTGGTACACCCAGTTTTCTTGTCTTAAGTATATATCAATCTAGTACTTAACCACTTTATCTTCCTTTTGTAGGTTATAAGATACATAAATATAGAGACAATGTTAGTTTAGGCTGATTTATTGAATAGTCATTCACTAAGCAGATATTTATGAATAGTCCTCAATATATACTATGGAAGCATACAAATAAATATGACACGGATCTCTTAAAGAAGGGAAATTAATGCGCATTGAAGGCTTACTCAGCTAAGCATTGAACTAGGAATTTTGAGACACATGATCTCAATTATACTCACTCAAACTGCAGAAGATGACATTATATTCTCCATTTTTTCAGATGAGGGAACAATAGTTCAAGGTGAAAAGGAAACTTGGCCAAGATCACATATCCAGGACACGGAACCAGTGTGTTTACTTAACCATAAAGTCCATGCTCTTTCTACGATGTGATGGTGTATACCATCCGACAGAGGCAAGACAACAAAAAATAAGTATGGTACCATACTGCTAAGTGTGATGTCAGCAGTTTAGAAGCTGTGACATGTTTGCTGCTGGTAACTGGAATCTGAGAAGGCTTCACGGAATAATGGCATTAGAGCTGGCCTTAGAGAGAGGGTTGGAGTTCAATAGCTTAGGAGTTTGGGCATTCCAAACGGAAACACCATAACTGAGAACACGTGGAGAGTCTCAAAGTTGAAGATGAGTAATGCAGTTGGGCTGGAAGTTGATCTATAAACAGGGGAACATTGGGTGAAAAGGTGGGCAAAAAGGGAGCTTGACTATGGAGTACCTTATGTGCCAGGAAATTTGGAATTTTAGAGTTACAGACTGTGCAATGCTATTGATAGACTTTTGAGTAAGGAAATGATGAATTCAAACTGGAAAAATAGTTTGGCAGCATTGAGCAGAACATTTTGGGGTGTGAGCCAAGGTGAGCCTGAAAACCAAGGTGTGGCTGTGGGATATGTGGAAGGAAGTGAGTGGGATTGGGAACACAGATTCATTAGCAGATGGTAACTAGTGCACCTGGAATTAGAAAAAGAAATTGCTAAAAATGATGGAGAAGCTCCCAGCCCAGAAAACTGAAGGCCCAGTGGGATACCATCAACGGCAATATGGAGGTCAGAATAAATTACAAGGTCAGAGGAGGAAGATAGAAGATGCACTGGTTTTTAGACATGGTAGATTTGGCTGCCAAAAGTTATGCCTGTATAGGTGTCAGTCAACAACTGAAAACAAAGGACAAAAGCCTGGAGAGAGGCTGGACCTGTGGTTGCACATTTGGCAATAATAAAATCCGAACCACTTATCCAGTGGTTGGAAGAAGCCTTGTGATAGAATGAGAGAATGGGCAATCCAAGGCAGAAGAAAAGGTCAGCAGAAAACTAATGGGGAGAGCTGAGAAAAACATTCAGTGTGGTGATGAGGGTTACTGTGATGTTTTAAGGAATTTACAGGTTATAGGGTTTTTTGTTCTTTTTTTTTTTTTTTTTTTTGTAACTGGGAATAGCCAAGGAGAATTTTGACAGCAAAGGGAAAGCCTAGAGGAGCACGAATGGTACCTAAGTGATGGGCTTGCTTTGCTGTTCATCTTTCTTGTTAGACTATGGGAGGCAGGATCATAGCCTCAAATGAGGCTCACATCTAACTGATACATTCTCCCAAAGAACCCTTTCTTCCAAGGTTGTGCACTGACATAATAGTCACTATGACCATGAAGTGAAGGACTTAGAGGAAGCACTGTAAAAGCAAGACCATGAGACACACAGAAAGATTTTCAAGGGCAGTACCTCTTTTCCTCCACAGAACTCACTCTTCCATACAAAGCCTTTCTTCCTTAAATCCCCAAATTATTGTGTGATATCGTCCTTGGCTCCATCTCAATCTTGCTTCCCTCCATCTAGTCTACACCTATAAATAAAGACTCTTTTTGTCTGCCTCATTTCCTTCTAGTAAGTCTCCCCCAGTGTTGTGCAACTTATCTTCATGGAAAGGACTCTATCTTTATCCCGAATCACCTGAATGAGAAATCCAAAGGCTCTATTTGGCATAAGGTGTTACCGGCCTTCTCTGCTTTGAAATAGTTGATAACCAATCACCCTCTTCCCAAGGCTGTGTCCTCCCCTCATAGCCACGTGACACACATTCTTGGTTCTCCTCACACCACGCTGACTGAAGATCTGTGTGTTTTGCGTGTGTGTGTACGCACGCGCGTGGGTGACCCTCATTCTCTCAGCACTGATACTTCCCACTCTAAACCCATCATCTTCTCATGCCCCTCTGAAGTGTTTCCCCATGCTCTGGCTTTTGCTACCACACACAGACGGAGGATTCCCCAGTTACTCTTTCTAGTGTAAACTCATTCTCTGGGGCTCAGACCTCTGCACTGGGTGTGGCCCACTGGGATGTTGAGTACACACTGCAAGTTCAGTATTTCCAAAGTCAAGCTCAGCAGATTCCTTTCCAAATTTTTTCTTCTTCTTTTCTTTTCAAACTCAACTGTTGGTACTACCACCCACCCCCACACACCGCTACCTTTCATATTCATTCCTAACCTATTCATTCCTAACCACTGAGATTTTTAAAATCTCTGTCTCTAAATATTTCACGACCCTGTCTACTACCCTTAATACTGCCACCCTAACTTTCCCGCAGCAAAGTTTCGTTACCTTTCACTTGGACTATATCCCCTGACAAACAACCTGCCCCATCGCTCTAAAATAAAAATTAGATCCTGTACTCCTCTACTTAAATTCTTTAATGGTTCAGCTCCTCTGTAAGTCTACAGGACAAAGTCCAAGTTATTTTAACATAAAAGGCCATGTCCTGGTGACCCTCTTCTAGGGGCACAGACTGCACTGAAATTCATGTTCCAGCAACACTGAGCTCCTTATAGGAACTGAGGACTCCCATTGTGCTGTTCTTCTCTTCATGCCTGTTCTTAGGATGGTCACTCTGCTTCTACCCACTTTATTTTATTTTATTTTTTAATTTGATTTATTTATGTGAGAGAGAGAGAGCATGAGCAGGGGGAAGGGCAGAGGGAGAAGCAGATGCTTAACCCACTGAGCCACCCAGGCACCCTGCTTCTACACAATATAATATGACTAGGTACCTTCCATCTCTACCATCAATTCAGTGACCATCTCTCCTAAAAGCCTTTCCTGACTGTCCCCACTACAACCTGAAGGGGTTTAACAGCCTATGAACTTCTCTATCATGTCTCTTAACACACTAGATAGCAATGACACTTACTGTGTTTGTATTCCACAATAGATTGTGAACACCCTGAAGAAGGGCATGTCCAACTCATGTTTGTTTCACTGGAATACAGTTCATTGTTACAGGTTAGTACTCAGTACACGTCTGAGTGTTGGAGGAATGCTGGAACAGTTTGGGAGACCCATTAGGAGAAAGAGACAGTTGACAAAAGGTGAATCAAGAGAGAATGGGATTTATTGAAGTCCAATTTGAGTTATATAGAATAATGTTATAGTAAAGCCCTTATGCTTGTTATGTGACTTTAAACAAAAGATTCTTCAACTCAACATGGTGGAAGAGATGGTGAGAATAACCTGGACTTGGTGATTATTCAAAGAGAGGGAAGAACTCCAGGATGCTAGGTCAGCTGCAGAGACTACCGAAGGGCTGAAGAATATTGAGAAGAGGGTAGAGCAAAAGGCAATGATGAGGACAAGTAGAGAGCTGGATGAGTCTGAGAGCTAACAATGGGGAAAGAGAAGGAGAGCATGGTGTGTGTGTGTGTGTGTGTGTGTGTGTGTGTGTATGTGTGTGTGTGTGAGAGAGAGAGAGGAAAAACTGAGAGAAGGTACAGTGAATAGAAGTTCAAGCTGCTAGAAAAATCATCTGTGGATTCATAATCTAACAAAATAAAATAAAAATCATCCTGTCATTTAATAAATATGTTATTGTGATTAAAAATCTGTTTGCCACTTGGTATAACCTTTTGAAATTTTGCAACACATTTTACAGTCAGAGAATCATACAAATCGCAGAAATAATGACAAGATAACTTTCGGATATCATTCTTCTATCTATTTCTGGAAGCAGAGAACTCTAGTCTAATGCTTGGTTACATAATTTTTGTCCAGCTTTCATTTTGAAATTGTTTTTCCCAAAGCATGACAAATAAAAATCACTCTAGCCCCTCCTTCCTCCTGGACAGTTTCTTCACCCATTATTTTAGTATCTTGAGACCACTTACCACAGATGAAGCAGGTTGTCTTTAGAATCTCTTCTTTTTTCTGTTTTTCACTTCTGAGATCAGCAAAAGTATCAATGATAACACCAAAAATCAAGTTAAGGACAATAATGATGACAATGAAATAGAAAAGAAGGTCGTACACCACTCGGGCAGCAAACAAAGGCTCCTGAAATAAAAATTTTAAAGAACGTACATGTATACATATTTTCAAGGTACACTGATTTGGCACATGGTCTAGGAGAGAATACATTCAGTTTCCATTTACTGAATGAATATAAATAGTGCTCCGAGCTGGAAAAAATAAGACCCACTTTCTGTCTTCATTTTCTTTCCTTTAAGTGTTGTGAGATACACTTCACATCTGTTCCCAGAGCACCTTCCCTTCTCCAGGACTTATACCCCTCCCACCAATGGGGGAACGTACGTTTTATTAAAAACCACTGTACTATATCATCCTGCTTAATGCATTTTGGCACATCGGGACCCTATCCCAAAAGCCGCACAAGTGGTAGACAAGTAGAAATTCCCAAGGTCAGCCATTTGGAGCTGAGAAGGACCTAATGCTTCGTCTATTTCTAGAGTAGATTTTGTTCTTGGCCTTATAGGGTCAAGTACAGACACCTCTAGCTTACTTCCACCTGATGGGCAGTATTAAAACACACATCAGAGATGCTGCAATCCAGCTGTTTCATAGACGAGGAACCCTTAGATGACTGACAATAAGCCACAGCTGGCCTGTCGCAGGACTCGGATTTTTCAAGCCTTCTGCCTGGAGTTTGAGTTTTTGCCGCAAATGAGAAATTTTTTAGCCTTGCCATTTTAATATATGAAATCATGTTGGAATTTGTTCAAATTTTGTATTCATCAAGGATAAAGAATGGCCGCTATTACCATTCAGAGGCAAAGAGTAAATCTTCACTCCTGAGAAGCCTGAGAGACAAGAGGCAGCCTACTTCCTGTTATTTATGTCACAATTAACTCCTCTACCAAGTTGGTAGTCATGATCTCATAGCTGTAACACAATACACAGTTCCAACTTGGAAACTTTTCATAACCCTACTAACAGACATTGATCTTTTAGGACATGAGCTATTTCTGTGTTGTTCTAGTATACGATTAATTGGTTTTTAATGGCCACTATTATACATTTAAAGCAAATCACATAGAGGTCTAGCAAACAAAACTGTGCTGTAGACGTTGTTAAGGAAATTTTAAGAATGCTTATATTCTTCTTGAAAAAAATGTTTTTTTCTCCAGCTTACATCTTTCGATGGCCTCCTAAGAACATCTCCCACACCGCCACCATTCCGAAGGCCCTGGTTCAGGACGGTGACGATACACATGAGGAGAGTGTCACATGTCCTTTCAATTCCATCTTCATACTCTTCATCAGCTGTAAAAACACACAAGTTAAACCAGGCAGAAAACGCCTGTTTTAAATATGCTCAGGTCTACTTCCAAAGAGCCATTCCTTTATAACTGTGTCATGATACAATTTTTTGAAGCACATAACACATATTCGACTTGTAGTAGCCCATGACTGACACAGGCTGAGAAGTCCACACACTAGTATTCTGAAATATTTGTTTTCTTCCAAGAGTGAAAAATGGCAGAATGGAAAGGACAATACATAAGAAAGCTCGTCTGCCCTGTGCATTGCTGTAGCACAGGGAGATCGTGGTAAGACCTCAGGAAGACAGTCCACTCACCCAGGAAGCAAAGATACTGCAAGAAAAAGAGCATGCACAAGGAAGCCAGATGGGCATGGCTCCAAATTCTACTCTGTCCCATAACTGAGACTTGGGCAGTCACTTGACCTCACTATACTCATCTGTAAAATGGGGAGTTATAAATAAGGATGAAACCCTTCAGAAGATTATATTTAGGATATGTGAAACATTACACAGAGATTAGCATACACATGGTAGGTGCTTAAAAATTTATGGCAGATATTATCTCATTTAGTTAAGCATCTAAGCTCTTTTAATGATGAGCATTGAGCAATGACAAGAAGAACAATATATTTATGTGAACCGTTTATTTTATGTGAATGTACTTATGTGAAAATATTTAGGGTGAAACAAGGAAACAGAAAAGATATAATGTGACAAAAAAATTCCTGCCCTTATTTGGTTTAGAGGTAAACTTGGTAATAATTTCCCAGTCATTTAAAATAGTGAAAAGTTAGTACTATATTAGAATCGGGATTTCTAGGGCACCTGAGTGGCTCAGCTGGTCAAGTGTCCAACTCTTGGTTTCGGCTCAGGTCCTGATGGATGGTCATGAGATGGAGCCCACATCAGACTCTGCATTCAGTGTGGTCTGTTGAGATGTTCCCCAACACCCACTCCCTCGCCCTCTGCTCCTTCCCCACTTTGCAAACACCTTCTCTCTCTAAAATAAATAAATAAATAAAATCTTAAAAAAAAAAAGAATCAGGATTTCCTAAAATTGGTAAGTGAGTAGAAATGTGTTTTTCTTGTTACAAGGTCAGAGAACCATAGTGGTGTCGAATTTTGGAATTGCGTAACCACAGGCGCAAATATGAAAACAACCAAAGGGGGGAAAGAAAAGAAAAGAAACAGTCTAATTTTGTCTACATGATCCACGACCAACTGCCTGTTTGGTACTTTGTTACAAAAAGGCTGATTTTCCTCTTGTGAACTGACTTTATTTTAACTTCACATGGATGGGAGGATCCTGATATTTTCACTTTATTCGGAGCGGTCTCTTTTTAAAACATAAATATATACCTCAAGAGGAGGGCGGAAGTCAGAGATGGGCAAGCACGAAGTTACAGCATCAAAGCTAGCAGCCGAGGCTGTGCAGACACTTACCTTAGAGGTGAGCCTCAAGGAACATTCTGATTTAGAAAGTAGAGGAAATAAAGGTGCCTTTGGAGGAGCGACAAATGGGGAAGAGGTGAGGCTTGTGGGGGGTAGCGGAGCAGAGGAGACAAAGCAGAGAAAGCTCACTCTGCACCACGCTAGTTAGGCTCCGGACACCCGAAGGTGCGTTCTAACGTGGCGGCTAGGAAGAACATGAAGAAAGCTGGTTAGAAATGCGTAGGGCCACCTGGGTGGCTCAGTCAGTTGAGCAGCAGCCTTCGCCTCAGGTCATGATCCCAGGGTCGTGGGATCAAGCCCCACGTCAGGCTCACTGCTCAGTGGAGAGCCTGCCTTTCCCTCTCCCTCTCCCTGTGCCTGCTGCTCTGCCTACTTGTGCTCTCTCTCTCTGTCAAATATAAATAAAATCTTAAAAAAAAAAGAAATGCGTAAGAGAATTCAAGGCATTCTTACAGAGAAATATGGTTTTTGGTAATGAAGTCATAGGGAATAGGTCTTTATGCTACTTAGCCATGGTTAGACGTTCAGTCAAAGCAATCTCATATGTAGTGGCAGGATCTGCATTCATATATTCAATCAGCAACTACCTGGTCACGTCACCTAAATGTTTACTAAAGACTTAATTAGGGCCAGGTTAGTCAGCACATAGAAGCCACACAAAAGTCCTCCATCTTGCCCTAAGAACTTAAAAATGAGGTCGTTCGTTCGTTAACAGGTGAGCTAGTAAAACCACACACAATTCATGTGATTAGTCATTGAGAAGTAAAACAGATGGGCTGTGAATATATAAAGGAGAGTAGAGACTTTCTGTGTGGCACGTACACGGGGGAGAAAATGCCCAGGTCAGGTCAGTAACAGCAACCAACCAGTCAGCGCATTCTGGGGGAATCGGGGCGTCGGCCATGCTTGTTTTCTACAGGAGCCTCCATGAGTTTGGTGAATAAGGCTCTATCGTCCAGAGATGGATTTACTTGCAATACATTAAGCCAAGTTCCCAGGACTGCAGCCTAAAAGCCAGACCCTGAGTCATAGTAAATTCACCTAAGCAAATGCCACCTTGTGGAGACCTACCTACATAACCAGCTGGCCTTCCCCATGCCAAACCTGCCTCACTGTACTGTCTCCACAGACCCAGGACAAGGTGCTAGGTATACAGGTGGAAAGAGGGAAGCGTGGCAGCCCCTCGGAGATTTACGGTTTCCTAGGAAAGGTCGGTCAGCTGACGAACAAAGGCAATGCCCTATCCCAGGATACTGTGCACCCAGGACAGTATGTGTCTCGTGGATGGGGGGACGTCAGGAACAGGATCTTGAAGGAGGTGGCGCCTGAGGTGAGTATGGAAAGAGACGCATGCCTGGCCAGTAATATCAGCAAAGTAAGACATTCTAGGCAGAGAAAAGAGGATGAGCGAAGGTAAACAGGCATGAACACATACGGGGTGTTTGAAGAACGGTGCGTTAGAATGACTGGGCCTTTGGTGCCTGCAGACAAGTGTGAGAAGAGAAACAGGGAGGGAGCTGTTTATTATGGAGAGACTCATAGTCCCAGCTAAAGAGCTTGAACTTTATCCTGAAAGCCAAGGGGAGTCGCTGGAGAACTTCAAACAGGAGCAAGGTGGCTTGTCATCTAGCTAATGAAACAGTATGAAATAAAACATTTACTTAAATACCAAGACAAATTAACATGTGATTATAGCCACAGAAGTGGGGCAAAGAGATCAGAATCGAGAGAGAACATTTAATACTAGGGATAATGACTGGGGAGTACGTCTAATGTAGACTCTGACTTTTGTCTTGAATAGTCGATGGATTAAAACATCAGTAGAGAGGCATTGCCATGGTATGGCCAGAGAGCAGGGGAGGTGTGAAATTCTATTCTTATATGATGAACATCGAATAAGCCAGCATGTAAAAGAGTAGAAAATAAAGCTGGGGAGATAAACTGGGAGATCTCTGCAAGTCTGGGTTTCCTTTGGCAGGCAATGAGCATCATGAAAATCTCGAGTTGGGGGTAGGAGAGGAAATATTCAAAGCAGTGATTTCTGATGAGTATTCTGGGGGTGATACAGTAGGTGAATTGAAGAGGAGAGAAGGACTGGAGGTACAAAGACCGCTTAGGAGGCATAATGTGTGATGAGCCTCAACCAGAGTGATGGCCATGAGAATGGAAAGGAAGGATGAACAGGAGCCGGCAGGACCCTAGGCCTGAGGGAGAAGGCCATGTTATACATCCTGCTGGAGCTTCCAGCCAGAGCTGATTTGGGAATGGGGGGGTCCCATGAGGCCACAAAAATGGGCAACTGAAGAGGAGGAACTGGGTGCAAGGTGCTGTGATGAAGACAAGGAAAGAATTCCCGATGACTGGAGGACAAGAAGGTGAGAAAACTTTTTTTTTTTTAAGATTTTATTTATTTATTTGTCAGAGAGGGAGAGAGAGCGAGCGAGCACACGCAGAGAGGCAGGCAGAGGCAGAGGAGAAGCAGGCTCCCTGCCGAGCAAGGAGCCCAATGTGGGACTCGATCCCCGGATGCTGGGATCATGACCTGAGCCAAAGGCAGCCTCTCAACCAACTGAGCCACCCAGGAGTCCCGAGAAAACATTTTTAAAGCTAGAGAGCACAAGAGAGCTAGGAGAGTACTGTGATCCAGAATTCAGGAAGAAAATAATGTAAAGATGAAGAAGATGCCAAAAAAATGTAACCATTACGGGAAGAGTCAAAAGCAATGAGAAGCAAGAAAAAGTGTCTGGAGTGAACGTTCAGGTCGTCAGGAAATGACAGGAATATGGCGAATAGTGAAACAGAAGACGGTTGGTGCAGAAATGAAAGGAGAGAGTTCAGGCCACTTGTTATATCTGAAACTCTGGTCCTGAAAAGGAGGAGACCAGTTTGTGTGGGTGGTAACAAGAGTGCAGAAGGTGGTTCAAACTGAGGAAGCACGGAGGTTTCAGGTACAAGAACAAATAATGGGCTAGTGAACAGTGGCAAGGCAGTAATGATGAAATCAGGTGGTTTTATTTATTTTTTATTTTACTTTTTTTTAGGTTCTTTTTAAAATTTATTTACTTGACAGACAGAGATCACAAGTAGGCAGAGAGGCAGGCAGAGAGAGGAGGAAGCAGGCTCCCTGCTGAGCAGAGAGCCCAATGTGGGGCTCGATCCCAGGACTCTGGGATCATGACCTGAG
The DNA here is from genome assembly GCA_004024625.1 of Mellivora capensis. Classification (NCBI taxonomy): domain Eukaryota; kingdom Metazoa; phylum Chordata; class Mammalia; order Carnivora; family Mustelidae; genus Mellivora; species Mellivora capensis. The sequence continues at coordinate 66,292 of PISX010001435.1, read as the reverse complement.
CCGAACGCAGAGGCTTTAACCCACTGAGCCACCCAGGTGCCCGAAATCAGGTGGCTTTAAAAGGGGTGAGAGGAGTGTGCCTGGGTGGGTCAGTTGGTTTGAGCATTAAGACTCTTGGTTTCCGCTCAGGTCACGATTTCAGGGTTGTGAGATCTGAGCCCTGCCCACCAGGCTCTACGCTCAGCAGAGTCTGCTTGAGATTTTCTCTCTCTCTAAATAAATCTTAAAAAAAAAGAAGTGAGAGTGCATGCTTGCGTACAGGCGAAAGGAAAGAATTAGTGGAAATAGATGTGCAATGTGGATGCATTTTAAAAAACTAAATATAATACATGTAACGAACTTAGAACATCATTTGGCACATAAGAGTAACAAATCTAGGGGTCATAATTATCATTATTACTGAGAGATGACTATAAAATCTTACGGAAAATTAAAGCTCTAACATAGCCACCTTTATACTTGAACAAGAGGAGACTAAATTACCCTCATTTTCAATTGAGTATTAGTAAAATAAAGTACCTTTCTTAATTCATAACAGAAATTAAAGTGTTTTATATAAAGAAAGATGTAAAATATATTCTGTTGGCTCTGATCTGAGGTGTTGGCCTATACGTTTTTTCGCGTATTGGACATGCTTGAATAAGAGTATTTAATAATGCTATTTTTCTGCTTTAATAATTAAAGTACCCATTTTTTTTATGATTTCTTAGAAACAACAGATGGCCACTGAGATACAGCTGAAAGTCTGAGTGCAATTGAAAACCTCTTGTTTGTTAGTTTTAAACTTTAATTCTAATCGATTCATTATGGAAATTCTTTTTTTTTTTTTAATGTTAACTAGAAAGAGAAATTTAAAATGCTGGGCACCCTGTGGGAAGCCAAAACATAGAGAAGCACCAAGGCTGATCAGTTTCAGCTACTCATCAGTCTTTTTTATTAAAGTGAAATACCAAAACATATTAAATCTGAATTGCTCATGCCTGTGAGAAATCTGTGCACTTCCTCCCTTTTCTGTACAAATGACCCTTACTTAGAAAATAATCATAATGATATTTTCTAAATTGCCTTAAAACGGGCCTCACTTTTGTAGAAAGTCTGTTTTTAATTTTTTTTTTTTTTTTTTGGTTTTTCTTTGGTAAGTGATTATATTTGTCTAAGAAGTCAGGTAGGTCTGCAGCAAATAAAATAAAAGTTCTTTTATTTTTTTTTCTCCACCACAGTTGGTTGCCCATTACCGTGTGAATGTGGGGCTGCTGGGACGGTGACCCTATCAGCATCCACTGGAGCTTCCTCGGGGACCAGCTGCTGGGCTTCCCAATCACCACGAGGCTTGTTATTCTGCTCCTGTGTATGGGTCTGGGCCTTTTGTAATGCAGACCTGTTGTCCACAAGGTAACAAACCAAGGGCCATCACAAATGCACACTAGGATTTGCAAATTAAAATTTAATTCTGGTCTTAGACATGGACAAGTTATTTTTAAACCTAAGTGACCCATGCTGCACAACAAACACCAGGTTCTAGCTTTTCCTCTACCCTTGCAGTTAAATACTACGTGTGGCCGAGATTTAAAGGTGGCAAGGGCTAGAAGATCAAATCTGTGGAATTCTCAGTCAGATGAATTTTACCACTTACTGTAACAAATGCAAAAAAGGGCACAGAGGAAAGAGTAGGTACATTAATAACAGGCATTCCTGTAGTTTCAAAACACTGATTTAGAAATGACCCCAGATGGTGTGAAGCCACTATCATCAGCTCTGGCTCCCAATAGTGTCCCTGCCATACCTCCAGAACTGACATTCCCCCACTATCCTCTTCTTCCTTCTCTGGGAGCTTTCCTACAAAATCATACCCGCCTTCCCCTATTCCCAGCTCAGGTGAAGCCTAGAAACATGGAGACATTGCTCCAGGGGTAATAAGCCTGGAAGAATTATCCCCATCTGTCCATAGAGAAAAGGGAAGTTCTGTTCCTTGTATAATAAATCGGGTGAGAAATGGGTTGTAGAGGCTTTCATGAGAAGCCTTTTATGAGTTTGTATTCAGAGTTATAAACCAATATCTGAACAGACTTCGTGATGGGACCGAGTTTCTCAGCATCAACACTATTGACATTATGGGCTGGAGAGTTCTTCGTTGAGGGGGGCTGTCCTGTGCATTGGAGGGGGCTTAGCAGTCCCCCTAGCCTCTAGTCACTAGATGCCAGAAACATTCCTCCCAGAGCTGTGACAACCAAAAATGTCTCCAGGCATGGTCAAATGTCTTGAGGTGGGAGAATGGCAGGGAGGGCCAGGGGGAGTGGATCAACACCCATTGAGAAACACATAATTAAGAATATTTATGTCTAAAGTATTGCCTTTAGAGGATAGCATGCATACAGAAAAGTCACCCAAACATTCTAGTTGAAAGACAATTTGAGGGGTGCCTGGGTGGCTCAGTGGGTTAAAGCCTCTGCCTTCGGGTCGGGTCATGATCTCAGGGTCCTGGGATCGAGTCCCACATCAGGCTCTCCGCTCAGCAGGGAGCCTGCCTCCTCCTCTCTCTCTGCCTGCCTCTCTGTCTACTTGTGATCTCTGTCTGTCAAATAAATAAATAAAAATCTTAAAAAAAAAGACAATTTGATAGGCAGAATTTTAACAATCTAATTTTGGTTAGGGAAGAAAAAAATGTACAGAGATTAATCCTTTAGCTAGAAGACACTAAGACTTAGAAGACTAGAGGACAGGCCTTGGAATCAGAGATCTAGATTATTCTGCTAGCAATGTGATCTTACTTAAAGTTTGTGTCCTTTGGTGTTTTTACCCATAATGTAAGGATAATTAATAATATCTATCTATCCTTGACATGCCTCAGGGTCCTTACTCATGCTGGTCCCTGTGCCTGGAATGGTGTGACTGCATTCCTTCTCATGCTCCAAGTCTCATTTTAAATAATCCCTCCTCAGAAAGGCCTTTCTGTTTGCTCTGCCTACAGCCAACCTCTCTTGTGATTATGGATCATAGCACCGTTGGTCATACTCACCATATTTTATAACATTTTATGTCTCCCCGCCTCTACTATTTTATAAAGTTCCCCAGGGCTGTGTTTGTCTACTCAATACTGTGTCCTGAACACCCAGCATGGGGGCAGGCCAATAGATCAGGCTGAACAAATATTGCTGGAGGAATGAAGGAAGGAAGGAATAAAGGTTTTAGGATAATGTCATCACCATCACCATTACCATCATCAAGGATTTGTGCCAAATTGACTTAATGAATTTCCCGTTTTATAAAAATATGCACTTCATTTTTTTAAATGTTAAGGTCAAACTGTCAAAATTAGTAATAGTACATAAAAGAGTGACAGAAGACTGCCTGGCTGATTAGCAATAACGACTGTATAGCGCCTAAGATTTATAAGATTGCACAGAGCGAGGCCGCCACATCCTGGGATATGGTCACACCACATATGACTGGGAAGATCTCACTCCAGGAGAAGAGGCTCTGGCAGTGACCTCACTTTGCTTTAATATAAAGGAAATAATTCTAAAGTAATTTTCAGAGATAGAAGAGTAAGGCAGGAACACAGTCACAGTATCTTCGAGACTGTGCTGTTAGAACATTCCCGCTAAGGAGAAAGCGCGTTTTTAAAAAACCTATTATTTTTCACACTCTTTTAAGGAGAAAGAGTGTCCAATTGAAAAGAAGATAACAAGTACTGGAGACAAAAAACTGAACTTCCAGGTGGCCAAAGGATCCTAAGAGCTATTTAATTTTCCCAGCTACTTAAAATGATAGCCAAGTTTTTGCTGTGGTATTTTTTAAAATCATAACTAATAACAGGAGAGGAGCATTTGTAGACCTGAATTTGAGGTTGTGACAGATTCAGCAAGCTGCTGCCAAATGAGCTAGATGCTATTCCCCAAGACAATATACCAAAATGGATCATTAAAAGGATAGTGTGGGAAGAAGGCAGGATCAAGGGAAGCCGGTACAGGTTCACGCTACCTTCAGACTGGGGATGTGACAGATACTGGTATCTGCGCTTTGGTAAGGAGGCTCTGAGGAGTCTCGTGATCTTTTTTAAAGATGGAGAAGCACAGGCTAACTGGTCATTTATTTAAGACCGAGATCTCTGTGGCTGAAGAATTGCATGGAACATGACTATGTCGGTCTGAAAGCATATTTCTAGTAACAAGCTAAAGAATTTGTCCTTAGCACTGTTCCGTGCAACATTCCTAGCAGCTTTAATGAAAATTTTCCAGAGCAGAGGTTGGTAATTTTTTCTTTCTCATGAGCCAGGAAGGAAATGTTTTAGGCTTTGTGGGTGACATAAAGTCTCCAAGGCATCTTTTTCCTTAAAGAAAAGACTTTTTCAAAAGGCTACAAACTATTGAAATCGTTTTATACTTTATACTTGAAATCCCAAACTCCCAATTACATGAGTATGGGATAGAAAATTATGGCTTGACAGCCGAACCAGGGAAGAATGGCATTTTAGCCGAGTCAGCCACATATGGGTCAAGGGTATGGTGTGATTCCAAATTCCACTATCCAGAATATGATAACTCCACTCAGCTTCTTGCCCTGGAGTGTGACATCAAGAGTCACCGCTAGACTGTGTGAGGAAGGCTGAGGAAATTGGAGCTGTTTAAAGTGGAGGATGCATGTAACAGGATTTTAGAAATTGCAGAGCACAGTAAAGCTACGCAAGCAAGGAATGAGCTGGTTTGTCGTTTATAAGCCTGCACTGGCTAGCCAGGCCTTAGTGGGTGAAGAAGTCTTGGAGGCAGCTGTTCTCAGTTCTTAGAGCTGCTGGGACATTGGGATGGAATGTGTATGTACGTATTTCTTCCTCTAGGTCATAAAGCATGAAAGATTTTGTTTGTAGAAGGCATGATACATTTTTCCTAGTGCAGCAATCCAACATCTCAAGGAAAAAGGCAGCTTGGGAAAGACCGCCCTTTCACTATTATCAGACGAATATGCTCCCAGATGGAAATGGAGGACTCCAGCCCTACACTGGCCTTATTTACTTTTCCATTCCTTGTCTTCCCCGAGTACAATTTTGCTCTTCCTAGATGTAACACAGACTAATACCACTCCTTTTTAATATATAAAACTCTTGAAATATTTAAAGATATATACTCTCTAAATCATTGCTGCTTCTGGAAAGAGATCACTAATTCCTTCTACAGTTCATTAAATTTCACATATGCCATAGTTTCCAAACCATTGAGAACAATTTAGAGTTTAAAAAAGTTCTTTTTATGAGCACGGTTCTGTTTGCTCCTTTGGAAACAGAGAAAGTATCATATTCTCTCTGTCTCTCTGTCTGCTCTCTCTCCCACCCTCTCTGGGCAAACCATCTGAACGGGGTCCAGGAAATTTGCATAACGTATCTAAGACAGACAGCTAGAAAGTGAAAAGCCCAGGATTATACCAAGCCTTTTGAGTTCTAAGCCCGTGCATTTCCTGATTCTTTGTTAAAGGCTGTATAATTAGAAGGGTCTCCGTGTGGCATGGGTTCGCAAATATAGCTACAGTATTTTTAGCAGCAGTCCCACAGAGTAAATCTGATAAATTCTCATGAATAGAAATAATATAAGGAATGGGGTGGGGATGCAAATGACAGATACAGGAATCCTTTCTCTAGTCTGAAACTTTTGGGTCCTTTTACCTAAACGCCGTGATTCTATTTCAACCCACCATGAAATTCATAGAGCAACTCCTTTAGCAGTAATAACATTTCCCAAAGAAACATAACTGCAAAGTATCAAGTGAGTACTGTTCTGGGGCCCTTTTCACAGACCTGTATTTGAAGCCGGTATTGTGGGTGAGCAGCTGTCCTTTTCACATGTTTCCATCGTTGAAGTTAAAGTCATAGTAGGAACTTCATTACTACCTGAGAACACACAAATCAGAATATGGTATAAAGACAAATATGCAAATGACAAGCAAAGAACATATGGTTACAAAGGCACATAAATCAAAGGCACTACCACTCCAATGTAGCTGTGCTCCTGAAGTCTTCTTTAGTAAGTTGGTTTGGAACTCTGAACAGTTTTGTGTATGGAAGCAATTTTATAAGTAGAGAATAGGTTCACAGGCCAATCCACTATAAGCTTCTTATAACTTTATTAATAATAATGTAGACCTTAACCACCATGTGTAACAATGTTTTGACAGCCAAGTGCATTCATGGATCAGACCTGGGATGCCAGGAACACACTTCCCCCAAAGCAGTTAGTGTTCCCCGAGCTCCAAGCCACTGGTCAGTCCCTATAACAGGTCAAGACTTGCCCGTCACGGCAGTTCTAACAGTGAAGTTGGGGGTTTGGGGAGCAGGGTTTAAAATGTAAGAATCTTTTGCCAGATCCTACTCAGGATCTTTCTTTTCTTCCTTCTTCCCTGGCCAGAACGGAACAGAAGATAGTAACCTTCCTATCTAGGTGAGCAAAACTTAATAAAACATCTTGTGGCTTTTGTTAGTAACAAATAGAAAATAAAGAGGTTCATACCTCTCAAACCAATGTTGCAAACAGAGTCATCAAGGAAAGTCCATAAGTTGGAAGGGCAGGAGTAAGTTCATTTTTATATACAAAGTGGTGAAGAAATATTCACGTGCATATGAGAGCAATACCACACCAAGGTTCTTTGATGAGATGAGGGCAGATGTGGCAAAAGGGAGAGCTGGAGTTAGGACACGTGATCGGGAGAAGGACCAGGCAACCAGGATTAGGTTGTCTGCTTCGATAGCCCTGGAGCTGAGAGAGACCGAGCCCACTCAGGGAAGGGAAGCCACACAATTGCCGCCATCACTCCTTGCCCCCTCATTGGGCCAAACTTGGGGGAAAGGGTGGGTACATCATTTGGTGCTGGAGTGGGTTTCTGGTGGTCTGAGAGAGAGCAAGCGATGGTGTTTCTGAGTGTGTCCTGGTGGCCATTCCCTTACTTTATACTTTCTGATCCATGCAAGGCTCTGATGATGCCGAGTGGAGGCCTTGCAGACCTAACAACTAGAGAATACCAAGGGGCAGAGACAGGATGATACCGGAGTGCGGGAGTGAAGGACAGTTAATGTTATTCAGTGCATTAGGAGAGAGAAGTGAATTTTAGAAAGAAAACAAACAATACAAGGCTTTTGGGGGAAGGATCAATCTGAAGGAGACATAGGATTTACACACAGAAAGATGGGTGGGGGGGGCAATCCCAGATGCAGTTTGTATGACAAAAGGCACAGGGGCCATCAAAGGCACAGACGTGGAGCAGAGTGACCTGAGCTCCCAGACCGATGTTTAAAACTAAGCCAGGGCAGATCCCAGTGAAGTTATTGAGTCAATGAGAGACCCAATCAGAACGGTGGTTAGAATGAATGAATCGAGCAGGCAGAACAGGCTGAAGAAGAGAGAGCCACGGGGGACGTTCCTGCAGTCTTCTGGGTGAGAGGAAATGGGGATGGGAAACTGGAGGGCGGCACTGAGAATGGGGAAGGAGGGACACATGTGAGAAACACTGTGATCTCCGCTTCTCAACAGAAACTGCCTCCAGCTCCCTGGGCTTTTTAACCCCGTCAAGTGGCCGCTCTTCCTCTGTCCAGTGCCGGTTCCACTGGTCCCAGAGGTAGGATCTGCATTTTCCTCAGTTCCCGATGCCATTTGCAAATTATCCATCCTCCACTCTCAAAGGCGCCTGTGATGCTCTGCGATTGGGCTCTGGCACGCTCAACCTCCCCTCGGGGCTCCTGTCTCCTGGCTTTCCGATGACTGCCTCCTACTCCCTGAGCAACTGTGGACTTCTGCACTCTAGATGTCACTTGCTAGGCATGTTATCCTTGATAATTTCACTCAACTTTGGGAGTCAAGAGCGTTCAATACTTGAAAAAAAATAAACTTTATGCTATTTACCAATTGACATGCTAGATGGCATTACAAATTAAATTTAAAATATTATGAAAGCAAGGGTGCTTTTCCCAGAGAACAGTATCGCATTCATTCTCAGCCAATGCAACAAAAATTCTCAATCTTTGAAGAATCAAAGAGTTTAATTTTGTTAAATGTTCTCATATACAATATTTTAATAGTATTTACGAATGCTTTCTCTTATTTAACCGTTTTTTATATAAATATGCATATTTTTAATAAAGGTCTTGACATTTCAGGTCTAATGTCCATTTTGTAAGAAAAAAGAGAGAAGATATTTTTGTATATCTAAGAAAAATATGTTCATAATAACACTGCCTTTTTAAATAACACAAAAATACTTACTACTAGATTCATAAAACAATAACTGTGGGACACATTTGGATTCAGGAAACATGATGCTTCAGCTTCAGAGTCACCCTGTACTGAATAACTCAATGTGATCATGTCTAGTAAATAACAAATAATTAAAACTTGAATATTTTTGAGAAATGATTCACAGACAGTTTTGCAAAAGTGGAGTTTTGGAGGCTATTTATGGATAGGAGCTTTTCTTCCAAATATTTACACCTGTAAAACTCTGGAAAAAGTAACATTTAAGGGAGAACAGGAAAGGCAGTGACAAAATATTTCATGTAAATTCAGTCTCAAGTTTAACAACTGAATCTACGGAGATGATGTTCCTATTCTGTGCTCTGATCACTTAGACTTAATAATAGCTCTGAGTGCGACTTAATTATTCCATAGCCTAAGAAAGATACTACCAAATGTCATCATTTAATACTCAAGAAATGTTTGTTAAAGGCAAGAAAGAATATTGTTAATAAATCACCACTAATTAAATCATACCTTTAAATGCAAGGGCTTGAGGGGAAAGTCATTTTGTGGTTTCCATTCTCATGGGCTACAGAACCATCCAGAGAAACAAGCAGCAAAGTACAGAACTATGATTTGTATCCAGCAAGGCAGGAGAGGAGGAAAAAGTGTAACAAAGAAATTTAACCTGAACAACAAAAGGTAGGCATAGGGGAAGAAGAAACCATTAGAAAAGATGATAAATAAAAATTCAAAGTAAGATGGAAAGAATAAGCCCTCACACCCCAGGAATCACAGTAAGTGTAAATGGGTAAGGCCTAACCAGTCAGACAACAGAAATAAATGTCATCCAGAAATTGTGACAACACATACTGATGAACTCAGCTCCTTAATGACAGTATTCTGAGCATTTTTCCATACCCAATGTCTTACTACCTGATGGTTTCCAAATCAAAACATTTACCATTTTCGATTCTTTAAGTATCATCAATATGACGTACTGTGAGCCAACATATATGGAATAATGGTTATGAACGAAGCTAGATGTCCTCAGGGGAGACAGGAAAAAGGAGGAAGGAGAGAATCCCAAAGCCATTATGTCCCAGTGACGTTGCAGGCCGTGTCGGAATATAGTCAGCACTGGTGAAACTTTCTCCCCGAGAGGGAGCCCAGATGATGCTTCTCAAACCACGATTTTCCTATACCCACTGACAGCGGATGGCTGAAGAACCCTTCACATTCATGAGCGCTCAGTGAAAGAGAACACGTTTTCCGAGGAATGAAAGGAAACACCTCCTCCCTTAGTGCTCATTTGTGACTCTCCTAAGCTGTGTACGAGTCGAATCCGCCACGACAGAAGGGTCTCGCAGCGGGAGCAGCAATACCTGTCACAGGAGTTCTGTTTTTCAGCCGGTCCACCTCCATCGTGAAGTCGTCCTTCAGGAAAAGGAACCCAATAATGGAAAACAGGTAGACGAGGATGAGCGCCAGGACGGCAGTTAGAATGATGGAGCGGCCATTCCGAGTGACACTCTTTATGACATTAAGCAGAGTCTCTTCTCTGTACACCAAATCAAAAAGCTACAAAAATAAAACAAGAAAAAAAATGCAGTGGCGCAAAAGCTGAATAAACATACAAAGTGGTTACGAATACAGATGTAAGCCATTTTGGTTTATCTGTGAAAAAAAATAACAACCTGATCGATACCTTAAAAACACACCAAAATACATGGGTCTTCTACAGTTGGAACGCATTAATAAACTGTTTTTCAATAACGATAACTCTAACACAGCACATTATGTGCATCTGTTGGTTTCATAACCAACACAATTTCAATTTTGTACAATACGGAAATAGCATAGCTGAATTTAGAAAAATTATAATACTACACTTAACCAACTTAACTACTTATTCCTTATTTTTAGCCTCACTGATATTCTGCAGTTGTCTCTGCAATATGTAAGATACCTAAAGTGAAAATGCTGAATTATGTCTAAGTGATGAATAATTGACAGTCATTAGCCATTATTGTTTAATCAAGGAATTAGGGGTGAAATTGCTAGAACAATTTTATGAGCCTGCTGCAGTAGAAAAGATGGGAAATTTAAAAATATTTGAGAAATGGAAGCACCTTTCCTTACTGAAGCAGTACAGTGAGGGCAAAACCCATTACTTTAGTATGTAATTTTGGAGACAGAAATATAAGCAAAAATATAACACTTTTTAAAAAAAATTTTTCACTTCCTTTATTGGGTTATTATCCATTTTGTGTTTAGTAGTAGAAAGTCTGCACTAGTTAAGAACCTAGGTATGTGTTTGCTCTCTGGAGTCAACACCAAGAATGATTTTATTTATTGCTATATTATTAAGTTGAAATTATACATGAATTAGCAAGTATGTGTCATATTATCAAAAGCTGGTTAAAAGCAGTAAGTGAACATTCATTTAAAAAGGCATAAATATCTGTTTGGAAATGAATAGTATTTTAAAAATTGAAATAATTAAGGTTTGTCTCCTGCTATCTGTGGGCAGTGATTAGAATTTCTAATTTAACTGAAGGGATGCATTACCAGTGTCACGAGTCCCTGACGAAACACCAGGGCCTGTCCCCTGTTTTACTGAGTTACTTTTTACTCAGTTTTACTGAATACTGAGTTACTTTCCAGTTTAATTCTAGTCTTGCAAATAATTGCTATAAACATATTACCTTGTTTGCTCACCCTAGGAAACTGATATTGTATCAATATCATATGCAAAAAAAAAAAAAGTTTAACTATTTTGCTATGTGCTTATCCTTCTGAAGGGAGCAACAACTTCTAGAAACAACGTCAATATTTCTCAGGACAGACAAATTAATTAATGCAAATTCAACTTCCAAACTATTGACACTGACTTATTTAACTTACTTAAGCATTTAGTTGATGTAAAAGGAGGTTTTTCTTTACTTTAGCTCAACAGTGACTTAAAGAAAAGGCCTGGAAATGGGCTTTAGGTCACTTCTGCATGGTTTCTAAAAGTTTATAGCTTTCAGGAGCCCCATTGGATGCTTGCTAAAAATGTTTATTTCTGGGCCCCATTCCATACCCTGGAATCGGAATCTTGAGGAGGTAAAAAACGTGTAAGATGTTGGACAGATTGATGGTTCTTTCTGTTTATCTCTGAAAGAAAAATCTAGAGTGTGGTTTTTACTATTTTGGATAAAGGATTGGTATTTGTGGATATAACTAGAAACACATAATCATGTATTTTTTAAAATATAAAACATATTTTTAAAAACATGTTTCAATGCCATTTTGGCATTATGTCCATTGTAATTTCTTCCTAAATCTCTAAGTGTCAAAATGGACAATATCCTTTTCACCAGCAACCCAGTGAACACAAATTAGCATCACTATTGTAAGATTAGAACAATAAAAGACAAGAGGAAAATACGACTGGGAAATAAGGTTAAGTAACATAAATCAAAAGTAACAATATTATATGGGGCGCCTAGGTGGCTCAGTGGGTTAAGGCCTCTGCCTTTGGCTCAGGTCATGATCTCAGGGTCCTGGGATCGAGCCCCACGTCGGGCTCTCTGCTCCGCGGGGAGCCTGCTTCTTCCTCTCTCTCTGCCTGCCTCTCTGCCTACCTGTGATCTCTGTCTGTCAAATAAATAAATAAAATCTTAAAAAAAAAAAAGGTAACACTATTATCAATAGCTCATATGCTAATTCAAATATACCTTTATTTTTTCAGTTGTCTTTCTTTGGAAAAGATTTAATAAATCCTTTCCCATGTTTTTCATATTATCTCTTTAATGAATCTTGATAGTACGAATCTATCATTCTAGACCTATGCATTTTCCAGACGAGCAGGTTGGAGCACAAAAATGTTACAGAATATTACATGTCACAGGTCAAAGTGCTGAGTGTAATGGGACTTCATATATCATGAACATTTTTTTAAAAATGGATTTTTTTTTTGTGGTAAATTAGAGCAGAAAGGGAATTCATTTGAATCCCTGGAACAGGAAAAACTACTTTTGATTGTCGAATCACCTAACTTAACTATCTAGAAGATAACTTGTATCAGAGCAGAGGGGACAAATCTACTCTTCCTGGGGGCTCTTTCAAGTGCTTGACAAGTAAATGGAAAATCTGCCTCTTTTCCGTCTTCCTGCATGGGTTTGCTAGCTAGGTAACAGGAAAGCAGCAGCCAATGGATTTGTCCCTCGAGAGTCAAGCAGACAGGGTCTACATCTACAGGTTTCTACATCTTCAACTGAGGTATCGGGAATTAATTTTTTGGGTAGTGGTCTCTACTGCATGTCCACCATGGGCTGGAGATATAAATAAACGGCTCCTACGGCATCATGATATTAACCTGGTAATGCTTTAGGTCTCAAAACATTATCATGTATTTATATAGCCTCCTCTCCTAGTTTATGGCTATAGATCAGTCTATACGTAGGAAGTAAAACCGATAACCTGAAAAAAACATCTAGAAGAAACGTGAAATTCTGCTTAATGAATCAGACATGTGTAGATAAGCTTCACAGCAATGACACATTAAATCTGAAACGAAGATTTCAAACAACTCACTGTCTTTTTGCGAGGTTGGCAGTTTACCCCTCCTTTCACTTATATGCCATTCTAAAGTCACAATAATATTTATTGTAAATAAAGTACAATGATTCCAGGGCTAAGAAAATACATCCCCACTGTTTTTCTTCTACACTCTGTTGGAGAATCTCTAAACGTAAGGGGAAGGAAGGATTTGGCTGAAACCAAAAAGCAGCTGCTATAGGAAGCCTGGGTCAGGTGGTGGGGTCGTTGGTAACTTCTCAGGGAGGAAATAAAAGATTGCCACCGCTGATGTGGGTTCTTAGAGGAAAGGAGGAAAAATAATACTAATGCATGATTTTCCTAGGAAATTCTAAAAATTACATAATTTCTCCTAAATGTCAGGCCCTGCTTTAAAAAAAAAAAAAAAAATCAAAGGAAGAAGCGTAAGAAGCAGGAGCATTGTGTTATTTTTTCCAGCAGGGATTATCCACATGGAGAAGTACTCACCAGGAAGCTATAGAAGAATTCATGGACAAAGAGGCCCAGCATGCAGACCAGGACGTACGCCACGTGGTAGAGAAAGGCCATATCCAGGATGACCGCTCGGTAGCCTCGGGTGAAGGTGCCACGATTGCCCACGAAACTCACCAGAAATACGATTTTATTACAAAGCTACAGGGAGAAAAAGGTTAGATTTTACTGTCTTATTTATCCCCGAAACTCATGTAAATAGCGGTCATTGACAAAACCCAGTATTCACCAAGTCTGTGGTTTTCTTTTATCTTTTCTTGTCTGGTAACTTTTGGCCTTGCTTACAAATCTGTGTGTATAATAATACGCCCAAAGTTGTAACGTTTGCAGTTCCAGGAAAAAAGAGGAGGATGATTAAGGGCCCCAGCTATGCAATCGAGGCAGACCTGAATTTAAACCCTCGCCCGCTCACTATAGTTGCACAAGGTCGTGCGGCAGCTGGCCTTGATCATTTCTTTGGAAAAATTAGAGCAAAGGGATTCTGACCCTTATAGAACTCTTCAGAGGATTAAACAATTCATAATGTATATGAAGCACTTAGTACAATGACTCTTTAGATACTACTCATTGTATTTTTCATATTAAAAGTAATAGATGTAATATTTTTATTATACTGGAAATGTAATAGAAAAATATCTTTTCAGGAAATATCTATCCTTGATTTTTTTGACCTAGACTTTTTCTACTGAATATTGTTGTAAACAAGTAAGCCATTAAAAGAGATTTTTGCATTTAAATACATAAAAATACATATATACTTATGTAAGTGGGTTAAAGTAAATAAAATTCATGCACATATTTTCTTTTTTTTTTTTTTTAAGATTTTTTTTGAGAGAGAGCCCAAGTGGGAGGGGAAGTGGGAGAGGGAGAATCTTGAGCAGATTCTGAGCTGAGCATGGAGCCTGATGTGGGGCTCGATCTTATGACCCCGAGATCAGAACCTGAGCTGAAACCTAGAGTCACATGCTTAACTGACTGAGCCACCCAGGCACCCTGCATGCATATATTTTCTAAGCTCTATGTGTGGTAGTTATTCAATGAAATTTTGGAGTTTTTATTACACTTGGTGCTATATATTTATTATATATATTATATATATATATAATATATATTATTAACACTATTTAAAATTGCCTTTCGTGGCACGATTTTGGAATATAGAAATGTACACAGAGATATTCTTGGCAATAACAACAATGTGTGCAATGATTTCCAGGGGCACCTGGGTGGCTCAGTGGTTTAAGCCTCTGCCTTCAACTCAGGTCATGATCCCAGGGTCCTGGAATCAAGCCCGGCATTGGGCTCTCTGCTCAGCAGGGAGCCTGCTTCCTCCTCTCTTTCTCTGCCTGCCTCGCTGCCTACTTGTGATCTCTGTCTGTCAAATAAATAAATAAAATCTTTGTGCAATGATTTCCAAAGAACACAGTTATCAGAAACTTAGTGCCTGATATTTGGTTCTAGAGTCACTGCATTATTTATAAACTGAAGAACTCATTTTGCATCTTAGTCATCATGGAAACAATTACAGATTTCAAATTTCAGTTCTTCTAAAGTGTTCCCTGAGTTCTTCAAGTTATCTAGTGGCACCATATTTGTCTTTACATGTCCAAAGCTAACTTTGGGAAAACATGTTGTCTTTTGCAACAGCATTGATTTTTCATATGTGAAAAGAAACTGCCTTATGGAATGATTTTAAATAGTGGGCAGAAGTGAAATTTGAGAGGATGGAAAAACATTTCCTTCAGCTTTCTGAAGTGCAAATCAATAAATACATGAGAATGGGGTTAACATTGCATGTTGTGAAGATAGCCAAACCAAATCAACAACACGGAAGTTCAAACTTCCTCAATTTTCCCCATGCTAATTAATGATCCTCTCAGTAATCAGTCTTTTCCATTCTTTCATCATCTTGTGAATAATTTGAATAATGCCAGACAGAAAGTTATACTTCACTATTTAGTTTCATCATCATGTATTTACGTTATTATTTAACATAGCTACAGTATAATGATGTCTTTGTGATTGGTAACCAAGAGTAAATTTAATATTATAAAAGGTCTTCATTTCAAAAGCTCAGGAAATATATACAAGGTGCTCAGATTAAGTGTGGTATTTGATAATAAACAACCACGAAGATGGGAAAATACAGAATGTCTAGGTGAAGTAATATTCAGTGTTTTACTCTTTGAATTATTTTAAGTGACTATTTAAATTTAAGTTATTTGCTTTCATTCACCCACTATATTCATCAATACAAAATAGAAATAAGAAGTTCTATAAAAATTAAGTTAAAAATTTTAAGTAAAAAATTAAAATTAAATAAAAAATTTCAATTTTTACTTAATTAAGTAAAAAAAATTAAGTAAAAAATTTTCAGAAGGATGGATGATATGCTCATGACAAATTGTTCATATGTTGTTTACTGATCTCTGTTTCCCTAAACTGAATTGTGAAAAAATTATGCAGGAAAATGATTTATAAGTCCTACACATTCAGGAAAAGTAATATGTCAATATGTAAGAGTTCTAAAAAAAAAAGCAATACGTTTTCAGTTCTCAAGTAATGCAAGTAATACACATTTCTCCCTAAAACGGCCTCTGCCATTTTTGCATAAAAAATAAAGGTTTGCCTTCTTTATGTAGAGGTTGGTTTTTATTTTCTTTGAACCTTGATCTAGAGCTTGGTGTTGATGGATATGTCCCTGTTCTCTTGACTAAGTCTCAAACTAGAATGGGGTTGATATTGGCATTGGCATCATCTATTCCTGTAGAGGTCAGAAACGAGCAGATTGTCCTCTTGTTTTGAGGTGTTCACACCAAGAAAAAATAAATTCAAGAATAAATGATTTGGGAAGGAAAAAAAGTTGAACTCTTTTTTTCTGCATCATGACCTTGAAATGTATAAATTGTTTTTATAGAGCATTCCATGAATGTTGGGGATATTTATGGAAATAAACAAGTTACAAAAACTTATTCTCCCTTTTCATGCCCTTACTTGATGTTGTCTAACCAGTCCTTCATTTGTCAATGTCATTATGCAGGCAATCTTTGTTTCTACGGCAAGATCCCTGTGGGCAGTGATAAACGGAGAGGAGAGCGTGGGAACTGGGCAAGGTGGCTCAGAGACCAGCCCCTTCTGATTTGGTGTTGAAAAGACTCGAAACAGCATATAAATAGCAATACAAATGACCATAACTGGCCCACAATATTTTTATCTTTTTCCATCTATTCTTCAAAATTGCACTTCATATATGTTTTGTTTTGTTGAGGATGGGGTGAATTATGTGATGGTGGCAGG
Organism: Mellivora capensis; assembly: GCA_004024625.1. Classification (NCBI taxonomy): domain Eukaryota; kingdom Metazoa; phylum Chordata; class Mammalia; order Carnivora; family Mustelidae; genus Mellivora; species Mellivora capensis. The sequence continues at coordinate 49,709 of PISX010001435.1, read as the reverse complement.
GGGGAAAGTGGGGAGAGGGGTAGGGAAACAATGTAAGCTTTTGGGGCAATCTTTTAGTTATTTATTTTTTTATATTTCAAGTTCTTACTTAAATTTTAGTTAACACATAGTGCAATATTAGTTTCAGGAGTGGAATTTAATGATTCATCACTTACAGTGCTCATCACAAGTGCCTTCCTTAATGCCCATTACCTATTTAGCCCATGCCCCTGCCCACCTCCCCTCCAGAGCCTTTTTTTAAAAATAATTTTTTAAATTTTTTTATAAACATATAATGTATTATTAACTCCAGCAGCCTTTTAAAAAGATGATTTACTAGTAGATCTTCTGAAAACAAAAGCAAAATTAATGTTCATCTGTTAATTAATATAGAGTGAATAAAATTCATTAATTTTAATTGGGTAAATTAATTGTATAGTACAGTGCTATTTTCATATATACTTCATAATTCATTGATATGTCTTTGCAGGACTTTTAACAGTGCAGTATAATGGAAGGACACTGGACTAGAAATTGGGCCATTGGGGTTCCAGTATTGGCTCTGCCACCCATTGCTTTGGTAAATCCTTCTTGTCTCTATAGGATTTTGCATACTTACTGTATGGCAACTAACATAACATAATGAAAAAAAATAATAAAATACCTGGAAATGAATAATCCACAAGGTGTCTCAAAGTTCTAGAATTCTATAGGATGTTCTTCAAATTTTACTATTTTATGGGATCACAGAAATTTATAGCTGCCTTTATGTTATGCTTTTCTTCCTTTGTTGGGGTGGGGTCTCATTTGGTTCTATGTTCTGATCAGGAATTCTATCCTGATCTTACATTGTGCCTATGGGAAAACATGACCTATTTTCCAGGAATGAACTATAGCCAGTAAGTAAGTAAGTAAGTAAGTAAATAAATAAATACTCTAGTATTTCTTGAAAAGGAAAAGTGAATTTATTGAACTACATATTAACTATATTATTGTATTGCCATCAACATCAACCTTACTAAAATTTATGGGATTTCATTAAAAAATCTCCATTTCAGTAGTACTACATCTTAGGTAGGATAAGGTTCTATGGTCAAAGCATAAGGCAAGATTTTCAGGCCACCATCACCCTGGAAATCTTTTAAATTGCCAATAAAACAGTATAATAAACAAGAGTGGTATAAGATATACTGTTTTTTAATAAATTCAACATTTCTAGTTTTCCCCCAGCACTGAAGCAGTTTCCTGCTACTACAACTGAATATCAGAATTAGTTAGGAGCATTCAATGACCATATTATATGAAAAATAGGGTGTGTGTGTGTGTGTGTGTGTGTGAGAGAGAGAGAGAGAGAGAGAGGTGGGGGAAGAGAGAGAAAGAGAATAAATGTTTTGTCTCAGAATATATAATTGAATTTGTATATGTTAAGTGAACATATGGTGGGGCTCAACCTTATAGATTAGCAGTAACATGAGCCCTCCCAGGGAACTACCTGCAGGTAAGTAACTAGGGCATGACACTATTTAATGTGAACACTGTGGCTTATTGCTAATAGACAGCTATCTGCTAAACTCCACTTGCCTCTCTCTGCAAAATGGTGAGACCAAGTTTCAGCATAAGGAAAGATTTCCACACTACAAATAACTTAAAGAAAGGCAAATAATTTACAAATGCCATTAAATAAATTATACATTTGTAGGCACTACCACAAAGAAAAAACATTGTACATAAGAAGTGTTTAGAAGATATTAAAAGATCTCCCACAGGTATTTACTGCATTATTTATTATGAAAAATATCTAAAAATATAAACAATAAAAATTAATGGTTAAACAGATCATAAAGTGTCCACATGACTGGGAATATTATCATTATTAGTGATATAGAAATACCAAGTGATCTAAGGTTTATAAAAAGGGGTGTTTGTATTTGCCAAAATAATATGTTAATTTCCATTGCAATGGAGATGGTGACAAGAAAACTGTACTGGGTTTTAAGATATGCTTTAAACAGAGAAAAACACCTGAATTTTTGAAACATCTTAAACACTGAGATACCCTTGTGACAAGATGGAGAAATTAGTTGCAGCCTAAACAAAACTTTGATTTTTAGAAATGAGTGAAGATGACAAAAATGAGGCATCATAATAAACAGAAACTGCTAACACTAAATGCTCAGAACACAGATTGAGCTTTTTGCTTCCACTTGATTCCTTTTCCAGAAGAGCAACTTTCTGACATAACAAAAGACACCAAGTCCAGAAACAACTCTCTGTGAACCGAAATATAAAACCTTTTCTGATTGTGATACCGATGTTTCACAATTAAGTAGTACTTCACGTATTAGGCATTTGAGAAACGGTAGCCTTCATTGCTATTCTATCATCACTGCTATTGCTCTGCTCTAAACCTTCACACTGATCCTCTCAACCCATCTTCTCAACAACTGTGAGTGCAGACGAGACTTTAACATCTTCATTTCACTGATGAGAAAAATGAAACTCAGAGGCTCCATTTGCCTATGGTCTAGAATTCGTATTCTCCTTAAGCCTTAACCGTCAGGTAGATATTTTCTTTTGTTTTTCTGCTTCTGATACCTATAATTTTAGCACCTATAGCTTTACCTGTCACATAATGCAAACTTTAAGTATAAAATAATAAATTTATACTTTAAGTATAAATTAATTTAAGTATAAATTAATAAATATATTAAATCCCAAGTTACAAAAAGTGACTGATCTATGTTTTCATTTAACTTTTTCCTTGCCCTCCCCAGGAAATGGTAAGCCACAGACAGTTTTGTAATAGGCTTGCTATGACAAAAGTTAAGGTAGATAATTATTTGTTAAGATATTTTATTAATCTGTACATCAAAACTATAGAGAGAAATGATCCATATGTATATTATCAAACTCACAATTACTCGATCCAATTTGTTTGTTCCAAATTAAAGTTGATTATTTTCTTTAGTCAAAATGCCCTGAACTGGCAAATTGTAATCTATCATTCCTAGAGGCTGTGCAAATGGATTTTTTATGCTGTGAGAGGTATGAGAGTACCCATAGATTCATACAATTAATAAGAAAGATACATTTCAATGTATATTTCTTCTCAAGTATAAAACTTGCCTCTTATATGAATTGTCATTTCCTATAGTGGAACTATTCTCACCAAACCAGGCAGAGATTATTTTTTATCCTGTCCCCTAAGGGGGAAAGGAGAAATAACTCCAAATGTTTTTGGTTTCCCCAATAGACATTGAAATGTTTTTCCTTATCTCTTTATATATTCTTAAATGTTCTGTATAGTAAGAACCACATCCTCTACTTCATGGTATTTTCAATGTCTATCAGATAAAAGAGGCCGAATAAATGCTTGTTATTTCTGGGCCAACACTATCTAGCTATATTTCTTTTTTAAATTTTTTTTAAAATTTAACTTAATTTTATTTTTTTCAGTGTCTAGCTATTATTTCAACTTATCAAACTTGGGATTTCTCTCTCAAACTAATATCTTATTGAGGACTAGCTGCCAGTTTATGAATATTATTTGCTTCCTCAAATAATCTGGCTCAATATTCAATAATAATAAGCTGGACTTACCTAGCTCAAGTTTTCTAATAGGGTTAGAAAAATTTGGATAAATACATGAAGATTCCTCAGTTAGCATGGTTTCCAAAACATTGAAACTTCAAGTTTGGTTCATATAAAGAATTTATGAATGTTTAAATGTTAGGGATTAAGTGAGAGAAAAATGGAGTTAAGAGTGAGGGAGTGAAGAGGGCAGGATTATACCTATGGATGTGACAACTTTTGCCCTCAAGAAACTTAAGAATCCTACACTTGGTACTTGACAGAATTCTTTAGTGATAGACCTCTTTGCATGTATAGTATACTTCCCTTTATTAACAGTGATTGAAGATAACTGGTAATTTGGTTGTGTGAATGTTCTAGTTAACTGGGAGTTGTCATTTATATCATGTCAAATTTTCAGGGAAGTATAATATAATAGTGGTCAGAAACACAGACTTGGTCATTCTAGCTCAGCTTTATAATTCTCAGAAGTTTGGCTGGCTATTTCATTTATTCATTTTCAATAAATACTTGCCACGTATTTTATGTACAAGGTACTATAAATGTATAAGAATACAAAGATAATTTTTCACTCACACATTAGCTAACTTATTAAAGAAAACTCTGTTGGATACCAAAGACATTCCAAGACACTAAATGATCAATCATTATCCTTGAGAACTGTATAATGTAGTAGGGAAGATAAGGCCTATATGCAGATACCAGAATAAAGGACACTATGTTAGAAACCCCATACAAAGTATAGACAGTGCTTTAGGGATTCAGCAGACATATTAACAATATTTATTTGCTGCCAGGACATTTTTTCTTTCATTAACCGGATGATTTACCATTCTTTTAATATCCCTTTATGAATATGCCATGTAGAAAGCTGTCTAGTCCCTTTAAAATTGTATCTCTTGGGTACATTATTGCTATTTGGAATAGTGTTCTGATTACTTATTCTCAACTTACCTAATTGAGGTTTTGAAACATGCTCCCCTGTTCTAATATTTTAAAATTTAGTGAAAAAAATATTAATCTCATCTACGCCTTTCACAAGTTTAGGTGTTTTGTTCACATAAAAAGAGCCAAATTTCATATTTTCTCATGTAGCAATCCTTTTTCTTTGGTTATTTTCTAAAAGGTACTCAAAATTCTACTGATTATAATTTAATCTTTCTTGGGTGATTTAGAAGTCACTTTAGGATGTTCACAGTGGCTTGGAGTCATTTTTGTCAGTATCTTTGGGTATAGGATACAGAAGGCATGAAAATTAAAATTGGATTGGATTAAGTTGATTGCAGAACAGGGTCATGCCCCAAATGTCACCTTTTTAAATATATCAAAATTTTTACTTGTCATTTTTTCCTTCTCTCTCAAAATTACAAACATACAAATCAAACTCTCGTTAATTTGAATTCACAATAAATAAGAATTTACTATGTATATGCGAATTAAAATATAGAGCTACATTTCTATAGTTAGTACACTTTTTCAATTAATTTACAAAAGGACAAAGCTAAATAAAATACTTACATTAGCTGCACCAAGAAGTATTAACGTAGGCCCAAGACCTATTGTATATATCGACCTGAGCATTATTGACACAAGAAATGGCCGAATACCCACAGGCTTGGAGAAGAAAAACAGCATAGATGTGCAGACAGCAACGGCTATCCAAAGAAGAACGGAGAACAATGGAGAGAGTGTACCTGTAAAATGTGGGAGAGGTTTATTTTTACTAAGAACAAAAGTAGAGAATGTTAAAATCTTTGCCAATCTAATTTATATAACATAGCAAGTCCAGCCATAAGACACTGAATTTCATAACAACCCACTCTACACACCGTATATTTAGAGGAAATGTCTCCGAACACATTACTCATTATTGCATTTCCAGAAAGTTTGTGATTATTTTCAGGATGTTTAAATACTCACTAGTTAAAGTGGTTTCCATTAACTCTGAGAATTGTTCATCTTTCTCTCCTATGAGAGTTGTATGTTAAATACTTCTGCTAGATGTTGGGAACTTTAATTCAAAACTTATGGTTAATGAGTGTAAAATGCATAGTTAAATCATGTGAAACTAAGGGTTTTGTCACTGAACTCATACCTTGTCTTCTTCTATTGTTATAAAGTTTCTATCTTGCAGATTCTTCTAAAGAATTCAGAATGTAAAATATCCAGTCTTTAATAAAATAGACACAAGCTTTACCTGTTAAAATGTACATGTGTATAAATGTATATGATGTATGTATATATGTATGAGTGTGTGTACTGGAAAGCCGACTCAAGCTCTAAAAAAATGTTGAGCTTTTAAATCATCATAAAATGAAACAAAGGCGTCAGAAAACAAAAAGCTCCAAATATTCAAAAAATGAACACAACTGCATCAAAATTTCTTTAGAAATTGACCAAAATTGCAATTTTTATGTTATGCTATTCACCATACAGTACATCATTAGTTTTTGATGCAGAGTTACATGATTCATTGTTTACATATAACACCCAGTGGTCCATGCAATCTGTGCCCTCGTTAATACTCATCACCGGGCTCACCCATCCCCCCAGTCTCCCCTCCTCTGAAACCCTCAGTTTGTTGTCCAAAAGAAGTTTAAAAATATATCTCCCTTTAAAAAAAAAAAGTATAATTCACTGATGTTTGCACTGACTATGTAGATTCAAGGAATCCCCTGTTGAAGGTCATGTGGTGCTGTATTTGCAGAAGAAGTAAAGTAAGGGGCCACATTCCTGGGCTGATTAGATGCACTATAGGACCTCAAACACATGCCCATTGGCTAATGAAGTCACAGGGGAAACAACAAAATGGAGATTTTCCACTAGCTATTTCTTTTGGCCAGTTTTTATTATTTATAAAATTCACTTCTGCATGCAAAACACCACATGTGCTTTGGTGTGTAGAGTCTCTGTATTATCAGTGAAATCCTGAGATTACCTGAATTCCTTCACTAAATTCTGTGTAAGCCTTTAGTTCATAGTGAGTGCTAACAGATCAAAAGTAGGTAGGAAAAGCCTGTCAGACATTAAAAAACAAAACAAGTCAGGTAGCAAAGAGCATTAGCTTAGACAGGTTTATTTTTGCAATGTATGTCCTCATCACGTTGACTCAAGCAAAGAGTGATGAAGGATAGTTGGGAAGAGAGATCTGATCTAACCCCTTCACCAAATTAATTAATTAATTAATCTATCTATTCATTCATTCATTTGCAAGAGAGATTGTGCACATGAGCCTGGGGGGGTGGGGGGCAGAGGGAGAGGGACAAGCCGACTTCCCAGTCAGTCGGGAGCTGATGCAGGGGCTCGATTCCAGGACCCTGAGATCATGACCTGAGCTGAAATCAGATGCTTAACCAGCTGAGCCACCTAAGTGTCCCACCCCCTCACCAAATTTATGATCTGATAAGATGACTTTGGAGATGGGAAAGGAAAAGCGGTACATTTCTCTGGAAATTACCTTAACTCCCATCCTCTGGCAGTGCTAACAAAATGGGTGCCCAACTCATGTTGATTATAATTTGGTTTAAAAGCACTTTGTGTCTACTGAAACAGCCTGATCACCAACTGCCCTGATTTCACAAATCTCAAAGAGTCATGGAGAGAATAAGATCTTCAACTTTCTCTCATGCTTATTTGGATGACATCAGAATGTAAACTTTGGAAGAGTGAAGATCATCTCTGGGGCTATCATGGTATGTGGCATATAACAACAAGTAAATATTTACTGATTAAATGAATAAGCAAAAACATAATCTGTGAGCTCATTTTGAGTAAGTAACTAAGTCTCCAGTTACAAATTTGCCAAGTTGTGGAGCTTTACTCTTAAGTTTACTAAAACTTCCAATATCTATGCACATTTAATGACTTTTAGCGAGTCATTGGACTCTTCAGTATAATTCATAAGCAGTGTCTTGGTGTGACATCCTTATTTTAAAACTCCTAGCATTGACAGTGAGAGTTACACTGTTCATTATATTCATGCCTGATAACTAACCACATCATGACTATTTTTTCCTTGGCAATATCAGTCTTGCCAAGATTTCCTCTTGATTAAACAAGAAATTACAACCATGTACTTAAAACTGGGCATTTGATCCCTTTGTAGACAGAACTCAATGATCATCTAATGTTGCACCTTGTACATAGTTTAATACTACATATGTATTTGTGAAATCAATAAACTTAAAAGTTATTTAAAATGGCTATTGACAATATTGCCAATTGTCAATAATTTATAATCATGTTCTGTTAGAATGGTCACATTAGTTTTTAGCTGAAGATTTAATGCAAAAAAATACTAAATTGAAATCTCTGACAAACTCTAGAGAAGACTATATGGATTGTTAAAGCCAGTTTTCACCCACTAAGGGTAGGAGAGGAGACTCTCCTTAACACTCTATATTTGTATCAATTTCCTATAATAAGCAGTTACTTTAATAATGGAAAAATCTTCTAGAATTCACTCTATATATTTTCAAGTCTTATAAAGTATGAAGTTTGTCCTTTATGGAAGAAAATTTAAACAGCCAATTTGGAGACCTCAGTTCAAGCCATGTATTGGAACTCTCCTGTCTGCCTCACATGACTTCTATACAGCTCACTGTACAGAACATGCTTCTTCTTACCTCCAGTCCCTCTCCATTTCTCTGCCTCCCACATAACCTCACAAGTCTTCTCTCTTTCCCCCATCTCAATCCAGCTAAAGTGGATATCCATCCATAAATCCATGGGTGCTCTTTACTATTGTGCCTTACACATTTCTTCATCCCTGAACTAGATCATGAGCTCCTTGAAGACAGGATCTTTATCAATTTCTGTGTCTCTAGGGCCTAGTACAGTGCCTGGCACATAGCCACACTTCATCAATGGTTGTTATTCAGTCAAATGAATTAAAATCACCTTGAAGAACTTAACTTTATTTAACACAAAGCATTTGAGGGGGAAAAAAAAAAGAACTGTCCTCTAAATTTGAATGTGATTTAAAAAAAAAAAAAACAACAAGTCATGTGCTATCTGGAAATAAGAAATTCACATGGCAGCAGTTTCTCCACTGTCTGCCTTTGCCAAACTGGAAAGGGACAGTTGGCATGGCCAACGTCCAACTTCTGAATGGACATCTGGGATGTTCTCTAGCATCAAGAGCCACTGCCTCAGCCCACACCAGCAACACCTCATTCCTCCACTTTGGGTACAAGTTTCCTTTTAAGAGAAGTATATGTTAATTAAATAAACCAATCAAATAAACCAAAACCTACAGCTACAAATAAGCTCTGCATTCCTGAATAAATCCAAACTGAGCTCACCCCCTTGGGAAACCTGGCATCGGAGACCTGTCATTCCTGGTGGAAGTGACCACTCAGAAGCAATTGATATCATTGGGAAAGGCCAAGGGAAAAAATGGCTTCCCCTCCAAAAACATAAAGAGGAAATGAGGAGAGATGAAGCCAGAAGTACTTAGAATGGCCTAAAAAGTGATACGTGTAAACTTCTTTTCATTACCACCCCTAACTATGAGTTCTCTAAAGCCCAGTTACCATGTTGAATTGTGTGGGATAAAGGAGAGGCGACCTGCAACTTCAGGTCAAGAGTTCACAGCCTCGGGCTGAGATGTCCTCCATTTCCCAAGGGTCAGCAGTGCCCTTCTGGGTGCACTAGGCCTTTCAGTTGCCCGAAGGGGCCTTCCTCAACGCCTCCCTACCATTCAGGCTCTCTGGAGAAGGTGGGTCGGAGCTAGTCCAGTTGCCTTTCCAGCCTAAGCAGAAGCCACGTGTTCCTGTCAGTTTCCCTCTCCGTGACTGTGTAGCCAGAAAAGGCGGTAAGGGGATTCTCACTGCACTGAATTGGGCAGGGAAGGGGAAATTCGATTGGTGAAAAAGAGGGAACACTGGGAAATGTTGAGAATCTGCCTCTGGTCCTGGAACATGCCTAAGATTGACTCTGATCAGGGTTTCAGTCTCCTGGTTAGCACCATAGCTTACCCTACAAAGCCTCTTTTCCCATCACCTCAGACTGCAAACCAGGCTAGGGATGTCTAAGGGAAAGCTGCACTTAATTAAAGGAAAAAAAGTATTTCTTTGTTTCAATGTTTGAAGAGGTTTGTTGTTCTTGTTCTCCCTTGTTCCTGAATCCTATTCTGATTCTCAACCACATTTATTAGCATTACCCTAAGGTGTTAAGAATAAAAAAACTTGCTGTAGTCTTTTTAGCTGAATGAATAAAAACAACTGCTTAGTGTTTCCCTCCACCAATGAAGAATGAATGAATGAATGAATGAATGAAACTGAGCTCTTTAAAGCCTGGCCATGAAAGGGGATTATCTACAGCAGGAGTCGGAGAGGGAGTGCACTATAAGCTGATCCCCTGAGAATCACCTTCCCCCTAAGTATCTCCTTTTGATTATTCAACATCACCACTCCAGTGGAAAGGAGATAATGCTCTCTCAGTTAATATTACAACCCAACAGTGAAACAGATCTAAGTCATTCCCAGCTTATACGTGATCAGGCTGGAAAGCATACTTGGAGAAAGCTTACACAGCCCACTGCCTCTGCCAACCCCCTGTCCTCATAGAGGACACAGTGACTTTCGACCAGCCTGGATCAGGTCTGGGGTAGGGGAAAGTGGTTCATTTTGACCAAAGGTCTTTTTTGTTTTTTGGCCCAGGATTTTCCAGGTGATTTCATGATTAACATCTATACCCAGAATCCAGGGATTTTGAGGTTGGACAGAATCCTCATATTTATTTATTTTTTATTTTTAAATTTTTCATTTCAAAACACTTTCAGATTTATATAAGAGTGGCAGATAAAATGCAAAATTACTATATACCCCTCACCTGGATTTCACCTTACATAACCACATTACAATGATCTATATCAAGAAAGTAATGATACACTGTTTTTATCTTCTATTTTTAAAAATTGAAGTAAAATTAACATGCAGTGTTATGTTAGTTTCAGGTGAACAATGTAATAATTCAACAATTTTGCACATTGCTCCGTGTCATCAAGATAAGTGTACTTATCTTAATCCCCTTGATCGATTTCACTCACCACCACCCCCACCTCCTCTCCAGCAACCATCAGTTTGTTAATTTAAGAGTCTGTTTCTAGTGGGGAGTGTCTGGGGGTCTCAGTTGACTAAGTGTCCAACTTCTGATTTTGGCTCAGGCCATGATTTCAGAGTGGGGAGATCAAGCCCTTCCTTGAGCTCCCTGCTCAGCGCCTAGGCTGCTTGAGATTCTCTCTCTCTCTTTCCCTCCGCCCACCCCCCCCATTCTCCACTTGCACTCTCTCTCTCTAAAATAAAGAAATAAATAAATCTTAAAAAAAAAATGAGTCTGTCTTTTCGTTTGTCTCTTTTTATTTTGTGTGTTCACTTATTTTGTTTCTTAAATTCCACATATGAGTGAAACCCTACTATATTTGTCTTTTTCTGACTCATTTCACTTATCCATTCATCTGGGGATGAACACTTGGGTTGCTTCCATATCTTGGCTATTATAAAAAAATGCTGCAATAAACATAGGGGTGCATGTATCTCTTCACATTAGTGCATTCATTTTCTCAGGATAAACACTCGGTAGTTGAATTACTATGTCTTCTTATAATTCTTTTTTTAATTTTTTTTAAAGACTTTATTTATTTATTTGACAGACAGAGATCACAAGTAGGCAGAGAGGCAGGCAGAGAGAGAGAGAGGAGGAAGCAGGCTCCCCGCAGAGCAGAGAGCCCAATGTGGGGCTCGATCCCAGGACCCTGGGATCATGACCTGAGCCAAAGGCAGAGGCTTTAACCCACTGAGCCACCCAGGCGCCCCTCTTTTTTTAATTTTTTGAGGAACATCCATACTATTTCTCACAGCAGTTGCACCAATTTGCATTCCCACCAACAGTGCACACGGCTTCCTTTTTCTCCACATCCTCGCCAACATTTGCTATTTCTTGTTTTGATTTAGCCATTCTGACAGGTGTGAGGTGATATCTCATTGCAGTTTTAATTTGCATTTCCCTGATGATGAGTGATGTTGAACATCTTTTCATATGTCTGTTGGCCACCTGGATGTCTTCTTTGGAAAAATGTATATGCACATCCTCTGTCCATTTTTAACTGCATTTTTTGGTGTTATTTATATATTTTGATATATAAATCTATATATTTTGAGATCTTTCTATATTTTGGATATTAATCCCTTAGTAGATATATCATTTGCAAATATCTTCTCCCATTCAGTATGTTGCCTTTTTATTCTGTTGATGGTTTCCTTTTGCTATGAAAAAGCTTTTTATTTTGGAGTAGCTCAATAGCTTAATTTTGCTTTTGTTTTCCTTGCCTGAGGAGACATATCTGGAAAAATGTTTCTATGGCCCATGTCAAAGGAATTACTGCCTATGTTTTCTTCCAGGAGTGTTATGGTTTCACGTCTCACATTTAGATCTTTAATCCATTTTGAATTTATTTTTGCGTATGGCGTAAGAAAGTGGTCCAGTTTCATTCTTTTGCATGTAGCTGTCCAGTTTCCCCAGTACCATTTGTCAAAGAGATTGTCTTTTTTTCTACTGCATATTCTTGCCTCCTTTGTCATAGATTAATTGACCATGTAAGTGTGGGTTTATTTTTGGGCTCTCTATTCTGTTCCATTGATCCATATGTCCGTTCCGTGTGTGCCACTACCATACTGTTTTGGTTTTACAGCTTTGTAGTATAACTTGAAATCTGGGGACACCTCCAGCTTTGGGCTTTTTTTCTCAAAACTGTTTTGTGTCTTCAGGGTCTTTGTGGTCCCATACACATTTTAGGGTTATTTGTTCTAGTTCTGTGAAACACAGTTTTGGTATTTTGATAGGGATTGCTTTAAATCTATAAATTGCTTTGGGTAGTATCGTTATTTTATTTTATTTTTTTAAGATTTTACTTATTCATTTGACAGACAGAGATCACAAGTAGGCAGAGAGGCAGGCAGAGAGAGAGAGAGGAGGAAGCAGGCTCCCTGCCGAGCAGAGAGCCCAAAGCGGGGCTCAATCCCAGGACCCTAAGATCATGACCTGAGCCAAAGGCAGAGGCTCAACCCACTGAGCCACCCAGGTGCCCCCGTATGGTTATTTTAAACAATGTTGGTTCTTTCAGTCCATGAGCATGGAATTTTTTTCCATTTGTTTGTGTTATCTTCAATTTCTTTCATCAGTGTTTTATACCTTTCAGAATGCATGTCTTTCACCACCTTGGTTAAGTTTGTTCCTATGTGTTTTATTATAATATATCACTTTTATCTAATCTACAGGCCTTATACAAAGTTCATCAATTGCCCTATTAATATCCTTATCTTGGGGGCACCTGGGTGGCTCAGTGGGTTAAAGCCTCTGCCTTCAGCTCAGGTCATGGTCCCAGGGTCCTGGGATTGAGCCCACATCGGGCTCTCTGCTCCGCAGGGAGCCTGCTTCCTCCTCTTTCTCTCTGCCTGCCTCTCTGCCTGCTAGTGCTCTCTCTGTCAAATAAATAAATAAAAATTTTAAAAAAATTTTAAAAATATCCTTATCTTGGACTAAGGTCACGTAGTGTTATCAGTTGTCATGTCTCTTTAGTCTCTTTTAGTTTGAAGCATTCCTCTGTCTTTATCTTTATACGCTTCACAATTATTGCCCAATTACTTTGAAGAATGTCTTTCATTTTGTGTTTGTCTAAAGTTTCTTCAGTTTATGTATTTCTGGCACAAACCGCCGTGCCCTTGTCAGTGCATCATATTAAGAGATGCTCAGTGTTGCTGTGTCTCATTACTGGTAACATTAACGTTGATCACTTTGAGTGACTTCTCCACATTACTGTTTTTCCTCCTGTAATTAGTAAGTATGTTAGTTGAAATACTTTGAGACTATGTCAATATCCTGTTTCTCATTATTCTTTTTCCTCTAATATTCACCTATTAATTTTAGCATCCACTGATGATTCTTACTACAGTGCTGCTGGCCAAATGGTGCTATTCTATTTCTCTCACTCCTTCTACATTTATTAATTAAAATACTATTGAAGGAGGAGGTTTTTCTTCTCACAATCCATATGGACTTCTGGATTCTTATTTTAATCTACAGGTTATTTTGTATTATTGTCAACACTTTTTTTTCTCTCAAAATGTCTGCAGATGAGGACACTGGAAGGCCTTTCAAGTTGGATCTTGTGTTCTTTGACATGTCTCCATCATTTTTTATACTTTTTGGAAGGAATGTTAATGCTCAAGTAATCCACCTTTAAATCAGCTCGAAGTGTTCCTGGCAAGTAGTCATCCAAACTCTGTTTAACAAAATCCGGCATTCGAGAACTTGCATATCCAGCACAGGATTTCCCTTCTCTAGACAGTTCTGATGTCCACGTATGCTTCTCAGTTTTGACTTTGTTTTCTCAGTCTTCCCAGCTATTCATAGCATAGAGCTGAAGGTTAGAGACTGAGCTAATCCTGACCAAAATTTTAACTGTATTCCTAGAGCTATAATTAAATAACTCACCCGGAACTGCAATTAGATTACCCAAATGTGACTTTGGGAGTCCATATTGCCAAAATGGTTGCTCATGCCTTCTTGTCTCTCTCCGTGCCAGTGCCCCCCAACCAACGCAGATGCCAAAGATTGAGCCTCCACCTTGGTTACTACTGTTAACTTTTATCCAGTCCTTTTTGAAGAGTAAAGTCTCCATCTTCACCTGATGATGAGACGTCTCGTTTTTCAGTCTTGTTTTGTTAGTCCTCTTGCTCTCTTCTCTTGGAGCCTTACTGCAAATTCTATGACATGTGTGGTTTCAAGTGCCTGCTCAACGACCCACTGCATCAGCAATACCTCAGAAGCTTGTTAAAAAAATACATATTTATGGACTCCACTCCTGAATTATTGGGCAAATCTTCTAAAGCCTCAGATCTTCATCCATAAAGATGAAGTGCTTACTTTACAGAATTGTCAGGAAAAGTAAGTGAAATTATGCATGGGAAGTGCTTAGCATTCTGTCTGACCCAATCTAAGTGGTAAACAACATCAGCCGCTATTATTATTATCAATATTACTATTGTAACTGTTACTAGGCAAGTATAAAAATTGTATCCGGTGTTTTACTCTCTCCTGAATGAGTAAAAAGTAGATGTCTAGAGGGGTAGGCATTGCCCATTACCATTATAGTTCACGTACAATAGGTGGCAGCAGAGGTTACGTACATTGGCTCTTGTGGTCAGGTAAGGGTTATCATGGAATGGAACTCATAAAAAATATGTTCTGTATGAAGATTTGTTCTCTTCTTGTTATCTCTATGCTTCCAACTCAATTATCTACGTAGAAAAGATCTTGTTAGGAAACAAAAGAGTTAACCTTCTACTCTAAGATGCACTTTTTTTTTTTTTTTTAGTGTCTCTGGGATTCCATCTTTTTATCTGTCAAATGAGGATTTGATATTAGATGATCTCGAAAATTGCTTCCATATCTAAGACTTTATGCTTCTATTAACTGGGACTCTACAATTTAGTCTCCACATTCTGTGTGCAGATGATACCAATTTATCATTTCATGTTTGGACTTCTCTCCTTACAAGAGTTACATTCCTCTATGCCAAGAGGGCTATCATCACTAAATAAGACTAAACACAGTGAAAAGAAAGTTGTTTCCACTTCCTGCTGTATTTGCAACTTCCCACAATGGATGGCCAAATACTTGTTCTGTTTTCATTTGCCATTTCACTCATTACACAGCTGCTCCACTGCCGAATATCCTTCTTTCAGCACTGGCATGTCTTCGGAAAGATCCAATTTTATATATATATATATATATATAAAACCACCCGAATTACAGCTAAAGGTTAGGACTTTGATATATAGTATCTGTAATGGAGCTTTGAAATAGCAAATTACTCCTGGACTCTCACTTCCCTTCATGCTCACCTCCAGTCCACCTGAAATAGGCTTAAACACGTGTTGTTCTCGTCATACCATCACTTTACCATCACTTTCACTGGGCTTTCCTCTGTAGTATTAACATTGACCTTGTAATGACAATGACATCAACAGTAACTAAGCTTCACAGAAAGCTTACCAGACACTATTCTAAATGCCTTACCTATATAGCATCTCATTAAATTCTTACAACAGTCCTACAGGTGAGATATGAAAGCAATTTGTGGTTCGTGTTTGCTGATGTCTCTCATCTTTTCCTTCAAGCCCTTCTTTCCACACACATTTCGAAGCTACTTTCTCAATTGTATCCCAAGGCTGTAACGTACTTTCCCATGTACTTTGCCAGATTTAAACAAAACTTAATTCCCATGGTTCCACCCGTTAGCATATTTCACCTCTATGTCCCGTTTCACCTAAGACGGGATTATTTCTCTTGTCTTTGCTTTTGTAAAACTTCATTTATTATTAGCTTAATAATATTAATTTCAGTCAATTATCTATGTAGAGACATCCTGGATTGGAAACAAGAGTTACCCTTCTAATCTGAGATCTGAGATATTCTCTATGATCATATCTGTCCTATGCTGTACATTAAAAAAATGTTTCTCAGAGTCCACATGCACTCATTATAGAAACCTTAGACAAGAGAGAAAGTAAGGAAGAGGGTAAAATATAAACTCCACTACTTAAGGTAATCACAATAAATATTTTCACACTCATTTCCCCCATATAATCGAGGTAAAATGCTTTCAGTCATATTAATCAGGTAGAAATAATTCTTTTTCATTGCTTTGCTTGCCAGTATAGCATAGTTCTAATAGCTCTTCTGCATATGAGCTGTTTGAATACTAACATTTCTACTGACTATAGTTTTCTGCCTAATCTTCTTATCATCTTTCTTTACCTTCGGTGAATACAGAAAAAATTAACAAGAATTACATAATTATTATTATTATTATTATTTTGAAGCTCTAAATAGCTAAGGAAAGTATCATCAAGAGTATTATTTTTAGAACTTTAACATATTTATCACTTAAAGGAAGACAAGCACTTGCCTTCATCTCCATCATCCCCAAATGGATAGAAGAGAGCAACAGCTAAATTGATGAACACAGCCAAGTTGAAGGAAATGCTCCCCCAGAGAGATATGTGCCTCGAGAACCAGAACAGTGCAGGGTTATCTGGTAAGCAAAAAGTACAGTGGGACAAAATAGAATAATTAATTTTGGTTTCAACACATGAATCCTACTTAAATAACATATTACCAAATGTGTTTTGGCAAGGTAGTATGAAAGTGTTATTTAAACAAACATTCAAAATGACTTACATCAGAAAGTTTATAATCAACACAAGGGAATTTTCTATTTGATTACTTTTATATTGCTCATCCAACTTATACCCAAGCCATGGTAAAAGGGTGAGTAATTTTGTAATTGCTAAACATGGTCAGAAAAAGTGATTCTGTAATAATTCTCTCTAATACAACCCTAGAGCAGATTAAGAGAAAGACGTCGGGGGCTTCCTGGGTCCCCTCTTCATGAAATAGTATGTATCACTTATAACTGAGTAATATTGATAAATTGGTCCCACCCCCATGCTTTGTAGTCAAATAAAAAACCCAAGCCAGATACATGTCTGGTGAAAATCCCTACGACCCGGTCACAGTTACCTGAAATTCTGAAACTTAACAAGATGGCCTAGAACTGCTTAATGGGAACTAGTGATTTATGATATGTAAGTTTTAAACCATAATGCTTCCTAAGCACTTGGGTTTAGAACAGCAGAAAAAAATGTGAAAGACACAATAGGAAGTACTAATAAGCAGGAGAGTCTTTACCAAATATTTTCAGAAAAGAGACTCCATATCTATCTTCAGAAGTAAATTAATAAATTCATCAACTGAACATAGTTGACCTTAACCCAAAATCAGCTCTTTCTACCTCTTCTAACTGAACAGATAGGCAGTGGATACAAAGTTGACTACATGACTTCTCCAGGTTTCATCCATTCTTAACTCTTAATACCTAAACGTCAAATCTAAAATATTGGAGTTGCTTGAGGGAGAAAGGCACTACAACTTTCAAGTAAACTTTTTAAATTAGGTTCTGTGAATTCCAATCTGGGATCTTCTGCTTAATTCTAAACTGCACTTCTCTTCAGTATGTTTTTCCCTTCTCTTAGAATGAAGCATTCCAATACAGGAATAGCCTGTGATCTGCCATGGCATTTAGTTGACCAATGTATGTTACATTGTAAACATCAGCATCTCCATCATTTTTGAATCAGGAGTCTTCTTTTGAAAAAGCAGAATATTGGGGTGTCTGGTTCACTCAGGCAGTTAAGTGGCTGCCTTCAGCTCGGGTCGTGATCCTGGGGTTGTGGGATCGAGCCCCGCATCATGCCCCCTGCTCAGCAGGGAGCACGCTGCTCCCTCTGCCTGCTGCTCTGTCTACTTGTGCTCTCTCTCTAGCTCTCTGTCAAATAAATAAATAAAATAAATAAAATAAAATAAAATCAATAAAATTTTTTTTAAAAAAGCAGAAAAAACGGCAGAAAAAATAAATTTAAAAAAGAATATTAAGACAAAATTAGAGGATGTCGATGCATATATTTGTAGTATACACATCTAATGATTTAGTTTCTATCTATAACCTCCTTGTAAGTTGCTTCCAAATTTTCAAGGTAAGATGTACCCTGGGAATTATTTTAAGATTTGTTTTCTAGTAAATGATAAGATATTTATCCAAAAAAGAACAAACCACACAAACGCTAGTTTCTTATTCAACTTCCTTTTTTCAAGGATAAAATGTGAGCTTTTCAAATGTCCCAAATAAAACTGTTGAGCCTTTATATAAGTATTCTGGACACTCAGAATTTTCTCTGAATTCCAAAAGGTTCTTCATGGCAAAATGCCAAGGGAGAGTAATTTCTTTATTTTTTCAAATATTCTGATAAGAAAGTCTAACAATACATGCCATAATCTTATATCCAAAGACAGTACATCTCAAGCTCCACTCAAATTCATAAACCATGCTCATTAAAGTTCCTAGGAAACTAGAAGCACTGTTGAATAGAGGTATTGAGAACATAGGCCTGCTTGCCTGGAAAACTTCCCCTAAGGATAAAAAAGACCTAATCAAGACTGTCTCCCTACTATATTTTGTTAAAACTCGTTGTATCTGGGAAAATAAACCAAAACTTAGTGTAAACTTCAAAATTTTTAAGTTTGAAAACTCAGTATTTCCAAAGACTTGACCCTTGAGATATAAGTAATGGGAACTATATCATATTAATTTTTAACTGTAAAACGATAACATTGCCTTATTGGAATATAAGTGTCACAGAATTTTTAGTCTGATTTGGCAAGCAAAGATATGCTGAAAGAAAGGATGACTTTCAAGAAAACATTAAACAATCTACTCCATCGTAAGATCACAGGACAACAGAGGATGAGAGCGCTGATGTTAATGTCTCTCCATCCTGTTCACTGATTGTTAAGGCCAGTCAGAACCTATTCAAGGACTGCAAAGCTCAGCTGTCCAGCAGCTAAAATAGACAGCTGCAATCTTGCATTTCATAATATTTATAAAACTATAGGATAAGTGCTAAAAGATGATCTAATTAGTCTTCTGTTTTTATTAAGCCACAGGTGTCTCAGCTCTCGCCCAGGTGTAGACTGAGCTTATGTGCTTAAGCCTATAAGTGACTTCAGTAACATCAGATGGTAAGAAATTAAAAACCGATTTGAATGAATGTTGTTATGTGTTCCAAAGTACCAATTTATCTACGTTACGCTCAAAACTAACCATTTTGGTTTACTGTACTTACTCCTGATTTTCTTCTGCCACTTCATTTCATTGTAGAGATCTTCTGTTTGCTGGAAAAAGTCATTCACTTTACTTCCTTGTTCATCCCTTTCAGTTGTATTGAACACACGGCACTTGGATTCTCGTGTAAGGTATTCACATATATTGGGGACAGGAAAAACTATTTGCTCCATCGTCCTATCATGCCGAACAATCTGAAAATATTAATTTGCAATTGTGTTAGCCTTTGGACACTTCAGTCTTGTACTATTTTTTGTTTATAGCATGAGCTTATGAATGTATCTTTTGAATTCAGGTTTGGAAAAATAGGCCAGCTTGAAATACCTAAGGTAATCCTTTAATGTACTACTTTTTATTGTTGTCTTTAAGAAAAATTAATTGATGAATGTATCATGAATATCTTATAAATAACAAAACCCCAAATCCTTATTCTTTCTAGACTAACGTTAAACTTTGGCCCACTTTTTATTTTCATGAATTACATCAGAAAACTAAGAATTAAGTGATTGGCTTCATAACCTTAAACACAGCTCCTGGTATATCTGTCTCTGATTCTTAGCTTGGTCTTCCTAAAAGAGCTGTTGCTGTTGGCGACCAAAGGACATACTCAACATGATGTGCCCTGACTTCTGCAGAGAAAGGTGCTTTTTATCATTAAAATGTTTTCCTACTCATGGTAAAACATATTTTTGTAGGTTTCATAATCATTCAAGTATATCACCAGATGTAAATATTCATTATTTTGAACTTGTCTTATTTGGTATCTGTGACAGTATAATGTTAGACTAAAACAAAACAAAATCAGGATGAATATTTTCACAGAAATTTACTATGTAACAAGGGTCTATATAGACTAAATCTCAAGATTCTTATTCATATATTCTGCTCAACCCTCAAGAATGAATCAGGATTGGTCTAAACCAGAAGGGTCATCTTATTCCCCACCACCTTGGGCTGATACAGTGGCACAAGTAGAAATAGCCTGGTGATGTGGGGAAAGGGAATCAAGAAAAGGCAGAGAGCTCCATCAGACAAACAAAATAAGAACAACAAAAAACTATATACACAACACAAAAACTGTTCTTTTGGCCTGTGTCTTCTTTCTTCCCACTTAGAACAAAAGGTAGTATAAGGGCACAATGCCTAAAATGCTCACAGCCATTTTGCAACCACGAGGTGAGATATCATCAATATAATAAGGAACATCTAGAGAAAGATGGGAAATACCTGCATATTTAAAGACATCATTGAGTCATTGACTCAACTGTAGAACTATTGGTACCTTTAGACTTTCTTTTATGTGGGATAATAAAATATTTTTATTGTTCAAACAATTGACAATCTGATATTCTGTTATTTGTAATTGAAGCTATCTTAAATAATATGTTAAATATGCAAACTACATACTAGGATATTATCATAAAACACACAAAATGAAATTTAGTAGTGGTAAATAAAATTCTTGAACAGAGGTTAAAGAAATCAATCATACAAAAGGAAAATTGATCTATTTGGTATAGCAGGGGGGGGAAAGTTTTGCTTGATCGAACAGTGTCAAACAAACCAACCAAAAATCTCAGGATGCATTTAAGAAATAATGTTTCTATGCCACAATCAAGTGGGATATATTCCAGGGATGCAAGTATGTTTCAACATCCACAAATCAGATACAACACAGTAACAAATTGAAAGATAAAAATTTTATAATAATCTTAATAGATGCAGAAAAAACATTTGAGAAAGTTCAACATTCATTTATGATAAAAATTCTCAACAAAGGGGGTATAGAAGGAATTTATCTCAACGTAAAAGCTATACATGACAAGGTCACAGCTAACATCATACTCAACAGTTCAAAGCTGAAAGCTCTTCCTCTAAGATCAGTAACAAGACAATGATGTTACCACTTACTACTTTTATTCAACATAGTATTAAAGTCCTAGCCAGAGTGATTAGGCAAGAAAAAGAAACAGAAGGCATCCAAATTGGAAAAAAGAAGTAAAATGGTCACTATACCTAGATGACATGATATTAAGTTTTCTTAATATCCCATCAAAAAACTATTAGAAATAATAAACAAGTCCAGTAAAGTGGCAGGCTACAAAAATCAACACATAAAAATCTGTTGTAATTCTATATACTAATGATGAACTATCAGAAGGAGAAATAAAGAAAACAATCCCATTTAGAATTGCATCAAAAAGAATACAATACCTAAGAATAAGTTTAACCAAGGCATGAAAAGATCTATATATTTAAAACTATAAGACATTAATGAAAGAAATTGAAGAAACCACAAATAAATGGAAAAATATTTCATGCTCATGGATTGGAAGAACTAATGTTTTTAAAGTAACCATACTACTGAAAGCAATGTACAGATTCAACGCAATGTTTATCAAAATTCCAAGGCATTTTATTTTTTTTTAATTTTTTTTTCATTTCTTTTCAGCATAACAGAATTCATAGTTTTACAACACCCAGTGCTCCATGCAATGCGTGCCCTCCATAATACCCACCACCTGGCTCTCCCAACCTCCCACCCCCTGCCCCTTCAAAACCCTCAGGTGGTTTTTCAGAGTCCATAGTCTCTCATGGTTCATCTCCACCCCAATTTGGGGGGGGGGGAGATGAACCAAGGCATTTTTCAAAGAGGGCAAAGAGCCTTGAAAACAAAAAAACAACCAGTTTTAAAATTTATAAATTTATATGGAACCATTAAAGACCCCAAATAGACAAAACAATTTTGAGAAAGAAAAACAAAGTTAGTGATATCACACTCCCTGATTTCAACCTATATTACAAAGCTATAGTAATTAAACAGTGTGGTATTGGCATAAAAACAGAAATACAGATCAATGGAACAGAATAGAGAGCCCAGAAATAAACCTAAACATATATGGCCAATTAATTGACCACAAAGGAACCAAGAATAAACAATGGGGAAAGGACAGCCTCTTCAATAAATGGTTTTGGAAAAACTGGACAGCTACAGGCCAAAGAGTGAAACTGGACCACTACCTTACAAAAAAAAAAAATAAATAAATCAAAATGATCAAGACTTAAACATAAAAACTTGAAACCATAAAAACTCCTAGAAGAGAACCGGCAGTAAGATCCTTGACATTGGTCTTGAAGATGATTATTTAGATCTGACACCAAAAACAAATACAACAAAAGCAATAATTAAGAAAAATGGGACTATATAAAACTAAAAAAGCTTTTGCACAACAAAGGAAACCATCAACAAAATGAAAAGGCAAGCTACTGAACGGGAAAAATATATGCGAATCAAATATCCAATAAGGGACTAATATTCAAACTATATAAAGAATTCACATAACCCAAAAGGTTAAAAATAGAACTACTCTACATTCTAGGAATTGCACTACTGGGTATTTATACAAAGGATGCAAAAATACAAATTCGAAGGGGCACAACCCCCTCAATGTTTATGACAGCATTATCAACAACAAACTATGGAAAGATCCCAAATGTCCATCAACTGATGAATGGATAAAGAAGATGTGGTAAATATATATAATAGAATATTATTCAGCCATCAAAAAGAATGAGATCCTGCCATTTACAAGGACATGGATGGAGCAAGAGAGTATTATTCTAAGCAAAATGTCAGTCAGAGAAAGACAAATATCGCATGATTTCACTCATATGTGGAATTTCAGAAACAAAACTGATGAACATAGAAGAAGAAAAAGAAAGAGAAGGAAGCAAACCATAAGAGAGTCTTAACTATAGAGAACAAACTAAGGGTTGATGGAAAGAGATGCATGGGGAATGGGTTAAATGGGTGATGGGCATTAAGGATGGCACCTGTTGTGATGAACACTGGGTGTTAAATTGAAGTGGTGAATCACTAAATTCTACACCTGAAACCAATTTCACCATATATGTTCATTAATTAGTATTTAAATAAAAACTTGAAAAGAAAAAAAGAAAACCCCAATCTGATTAAAAAATGGGTGGAAGATATGAATAGGTAGTTTTCCAAAAAAGACATAGAAATGTCCAACAAATACACAAAAAAAGCCCTACATCATTAATCATTAAGAAAATTCAAATCAAAACCACACTGAGATATCTTCTCACACATGTTAGAATGACTATTATTAAAGAGACTAGAAATATTAAATATTAATGAGGATGTAGAGAAAAGGGAACTCTTGTGCACCACTGGTGAGAATGTAAATTGGGGTGGTTACTGTGGAGAACAATACAGATATTCCTTAAAAATTAAAACAAGAACTACTAAATGATCCAGCAATTCTACTTTTGCATATTTATCCAAAAAACCCCAAAACACTAATTTGAAAAGATACCAGCACCTTTGTGTTCACTGCAGTATTATTTACAATAGACATGATATGGAAACAACCTAAATGCCTGTCAATGGATGAATGGGTAAAGAAATTGTGGTACACATTTGCAGTGGAATATTATTCTGCCATAAAGAAGAATATCTTGCCATTTGTGACAATACACGGATGGACCTCAAGGGCATTATGTTAAGTGAAATAAGTCAGATAGAGAAAGACAAATACAACATGATCTCTCTTATATGTGGAATCTGAATATATACATATACATATACAAAGACACACACACATAGAGACATACATATATACACATAAGCTCATAGATACAGAGAATAGATTGGTAGTTGCCAGAGTCAGTGGATGGGGTGTGGGAAAAAAGGATGCATTGCTTATGCTTTAAAAAAAAAAAAAGAATAAAAATAAAAAAATAAAAATAAATTTAAAAAAAGAAACAGAAGGGCGTCTGGGTGGCTCAGCTGGTTAAGCACCTGACTCATGATTTCAGCTTGGATCATAATCTCATGGATTGTAGGATCAATCCCCACATTGGGCTCCACACTCAGTGGGTAGTCTGCTTGAGAGTCTCTCCCTCTGCCTCACCCCCCATTCATGCACGTTTGCGTGTACATGCTCTCTCTCTCTCTCAAATAAATAAATCTGAAAAAAAGAAATAGAATTTTTATTATTATAGATCCAACAATTCAGTCCCCTTATGAAATGTTATGTTTGATTCTGGTCATCATACTCTACAAGGGGCACTGACAAACGGGAGGAATTACGGCAGACAGTGGGAGTGTATTAACTGTAAAAAGCCAAATGGATAATTGTTTCAATACATGTATTCAACAAAAGCTTATTCACTCCTTAGGTGAGGAATTCTGGGGAATTCAAAATGAAAACACAACATGAGTCCCAATCTCTAACAGCCTTTAGTTCAGTAATTATCATGGTTCTTCGAATGTTATAGCCAAGCCATCATGCTAACAGAGGAGCAAATGTTCTGAAGAGTGGGGAGACATTAAAGTGGCTAGTGTGAACTCTTTATAAAAAGTAACTTTCTAATTATTCAAGTTATTCAAAATTGGACCTGTTCCCTTCTGGAGTCGTGAGATCTCTGTCACAGGAACAATTTAAAGTAAAGATGATTACAGAGTAATTTCTCCTTGAATGGGTAAGTAAACTGGGTAATCCACAAAGTCCGCATATTTCTCAGCACCTTTGAGCCTATAACTTTAGAAAAATTATGATTTTCAACAATAACCATTATCATGGGATGCTCCAGGCAGAGTGTTAGTAAGGGACAAGTGATACATAAGATACATGTTCCAAAATGATATATTAAACTAACAGCACAACCCAAGTGCTGTGGGAGGACAATGGGATAAACTTATTGAATGCCTGATGGGTGAGAGGCCTCTCTGAGTAGGGCATATGAGCTGGTCTTCCAATAGGCATGAGGACTGGTCAACGTGTAGAATTTAGATCATCAGCCCAGACAGTTCCTATAAACCCTGGACTTCTGTACCCAACTTCAGGAATGCCTCAGAGTCACCTTAAATTCAGTTTATCCAAGAACCAATATATGATCTTCCTCCTTTTTTTTTCTTTTCTTTTCTTTCTTTTTTTTTTTTTTTTTGAGACCTGGCGCATCTTCCTCTGTCTTTTAACTGCCCAAGCCAGGATCCCAACGGACAACACCAGTTCTGCTTATTTATTCAAACCAGAAGCCCAGGGATATAATTTTCTGTACCATTTTGCTTAGGTTGTCACATTTTATAAGAGGCATTATAAATATCCCTCATACACACACATATATATAAATGTGTGTGTGTATATTTTTCTCCAATCTAGTCATCTTCAATACCACCATCTTTCATATTGTCTGTTAAAATATCTTTCATCTGGGTGCCTTGGTGGCTCAGTGGGTTAAAGCCTCTGGCTTCGGCTCAGGTCATGATCCCAGGGTCCTGCGATCAAGTCCCGCATCAGGCTCTCTGCTCAGCAGGGAGCCTGCTTCCCCCCCTCTCTCTGCCTGCCTCTCTGCCTACTTGTGATCTGTCTCTCTGTCAAATAAATAAATAAAATCTTAAAAAAATATATCTTTCATCTGATCTACCTGCATCCAATGCCATTTTCTTTTCTAATCCTTTCTCCAAAAGCAACTAGAATAATCTTTTGAAAAGAGTCTCCCCTTGTATGTTTTTTTGTTTGTTTTATTTAAATTCAATTAGCCAACATATACTACATCATTAGTTTCTGATATAGTGTTCAATGACTCATCAGTTTGTTTAACACTCAGTGCTCATGACATCACATGCCCCCCTTAATGCCCATCACCCAGTTACCCCATCGCCCCCCACCTCCCCTTCTGCAACCCTCAGTTTGTTTCCCAGTATCAAGAGTCTCTCATGGTTTCACACCTTCCCTTTATTTACTTCTATCTGAAATTCTGTGTCTAATCTTCAATAGAGAAATTTCTACTCAATATTTAATATATTCTTTATAGCAACTGTCTCTTTGAAACCCACCCTGAAATTCTCCAGGCACAGTTAATTGCTATTTTATCTACATTTCCTTGGCATTTTGTTTATGCACTTACTACATGGAATTGTCTTCTGTATGTGTATGTAACTATAGAGAGTAAATGATCTGCAAACATTTATGAAATTTATGTAATTCCAGTGAAATCCCCCCTTGTTGCTGGGAAACCAGTAAAAGTCCAACTTCAGACGACAGTCCCAGCTCTGACACAGGTATTAACTGAATCCTTCCTCTGGCCCACTCGGCCCAACTGCTATTCCTATCCCTTCTAATTACATAGCTTTGGAACATGACTTCTGGGAGCTTCCTTAAAACTTTAGTGGTTTGGTGATAAATCCATATCAACTTCTCCAACTTCCTGAGGTGGCCAGCCTCTCCAGCTCCAAGCACCTGATGCAATAAGCAATGTTTTTGCTGCCAGTCCAGCTTACGGGTTCCTAGGTCAAGTCTCCCACCAAAGCTGCAGTACCATTAATGTTTATAAACGTGAGCAAAAGACCAATTTTGTGACATGTTCATTATTCCAAATGTTTGGTAATAGTAAACAGCAAGGTATAGTGATTATATACCCTGAGAGTTAATAGCAATGATACCCATCCTGCATTCTGCTGTAAACTAAAAAATATCCACCAAAATGGATAAATGTATGAATGTAAATTACGAGAGACAAGCGTCAACTACTCTGCTCACTTATGCCTGATTAGCTCTGCCAACTAGTGTCAACATGATACCAGAGCCTGTAAATGACAGCCAGATGGGTCTCACAACACATAATGATAAGTCCATGTCGACCTACCCATCTTGAACTGACAACAGCTATTAAATAATATTTCATGGGGGGCGGGTGGGGAGGTCAATTGTTGCGTACTGAAAATGGGAGGTGCTAAAGCACTCCAGGTTTATGTTATTGCCATGAACACTTCATAGTGCCTTCCACACTTTTGAACCCTGTTTTACACAGAGATCTCTCTTTTAACAAGCCTTTTAAAGTTTTTACAGAGAATGCTTTTCTTGCATGATAGCTTCTATTATAATAATTTTTTCATCAAAACATCATTGCTCTGTAATGATTGCTTCCATGACCAACACAAAACACAAATAACGTTAATTACAAAAGAAAATTTACACAGAGTTTTGGTCAAGAAATAACGATGACTTCGAAGGCAATGCACCTCAATTTCTTACAGATCACTCCTTGCATCTTAACATATGATGTATACTTTTACGGTTTCTGTTTTTCAATTCTGCTTCACTGTTCTAGGAAACAGTTATGAAAATGGTCTGAAAGAGAAAGGGAACATGTATTTTCACATTTGATCCCTTTCGAGAAATAAGCGATGGTTACCTCGATCTGTGCAGTGTGGTTGGCGTAATATTTTAAGGCTTCATCCCCGTCATCTGGATCTGATCCTGGTTTGAGCATTTGCTGTAAGAGTTTGTTGTGACGAGCCAACTAGAGGGAAAGAGAAGGAAAAGGGTTTAGGTCTCTTTTTCTCCCTTTCCTGAGGTCAAACTTTGAAATTACTTGGTCTACTTGTACCCACAGCATCACAGTGGTGGGGTTAATGCTGATTAATCACGCTTCAGGAAAGCATGTCCATTTGAAAGGAATGAATAATGAAATCATGGGGATCAGCTATTATTACTACATCAATCTGTATGTTCCTAGCATGAGAAGACCGTGTCTCACCCAGAGTAGGTGCTCAATTAATATTTGTTGATTAAGTTACTATCTTAGATAAATGTATGATTGCGCCAGGAAGAAATAATGCCCACAGAGATATACAACCAATGCTCCCTATAATAAATTTAAGCCACATGCACATCAAACATCATCAGGAGTGTGATACTTCGGTAGGGTAGCAGTACCAATCTAAATGATAGCTTCCTAGCTACACAAATAAGTAGGTATTTACATTTCAGAAGAATTTCTCTTATGGCATCTAATCAAAACCCTACATTAGCAGTTTGTACTGAAGTCCTATGCTTTTGAATATTCATATGTCAAAATGGGTGCTTTATCTCAGTTTTATTGTAATTTGAAATGGGCATTTAAAGAGCAAAAATTTCATCACAAATGATCTTCAACTGCCGTTGATAGAAGTAATCTTTCTCTCTCATCTGAATGTTTATGACAGTTGTTAGCTAGTTCTCTCACTTTGTAGATAACTAATACATATTGCCTTCACATGTCACTTTTCTGGATGTCTTGAACAATTCCTGAAACACTGCAATGTCTTTAACCTTTCAAATAGTCTATTTATGCCTCAAGTTCCCTGAGGGCTTCCAAACTCAAGAATCTCCATATCATTCTTTTATTCCTGGCCCATTCCTATCTCTTACGCTGTGCCAGTGTCTATCTTAAAAACTTAAGAACATGATCTCATTCGATCCTCCGAGGAAATCCTGAGGCAGGCACTGGCATTATCCTCATTTTATAGCTGAGGAAACCGAAGCACTGAGCATTTAAGGGACTTGTCCATGATAATGTACCTAGAAAATGATAAAGCCATTACTGAGCGCAAGCAGAATGGTTCCAGAGTCAGTATTCTTATCAACATTACAAAGCAATAAATAAATCTTTGTACTATTCTTAAGATGATAATTCAAATTGTGATTATAAAGAATGGAGATAAACGTTAAAGAATAATCCAGAACCTATAAAGCCTAATGAACATTATCCTTCTAAGTGATAACATGGTAAATTAAATATCCATTCCGTTGATGCTGTTCTAGAGCAAATGATTTTTGAAACCATTATTTTAGAATTGGCTTGCAGGGGTATTTCTAATTCACTCAAGAACACCATTTACATTTCATTCTCGACTAAATGTGAATTGTAGATTTTTATTACAAACTGTAGTCTTGAAATTTGTTGTGACTTGTAAATACTTCTAAAAATCTAAATGCGTTTCAAAAGATCCAATTATTGTAATCATTTGGGCACATTAGCATATGTTTTAAGAAGTCTGTTGAAGGTAAAATTGGCATAATTTGTTTACAGTTTGCATCTGGGGCATGAGAAAAAGAGGAGTTAGGATTGACTGCAAAAGTATTAACCTGAACAAGCAAAGGTTTAGAAATGCCACTTTTACTAAGGAAAAATGCAGAAGGAGCATATTTAGGGAAAGAAAATCAAGACTTTGGTCTTGGACACGTGAAACTTGATGTTTCATGCAAAAGGAGATGAGGAGTAGGCTGTTGGATGGATATGTTTTTCAGGAGTTCTGAGCAGAGGTCAGGACTGGAGCTATATATTTAGGGGTTGTCGGTATATGCCTGATAGTTAAAATCACGAGACTTCATGGGATGACCTAAAAGTGAGCCGAGTCAGAGAAAAGAGATCCAAAGAATACGAGTAAAAGCTAGGAGAGGCATCATCCTGAAGAAGATGGAGAAATCTGGGCGAGGGAGGTGAGAACAAAACCAGTGACACCTGATGTCCTGGCAGCCAAAGGAAGACAGAACTTCAGGATGGAGGGAGCGATCATCTGCGTCAAAAGGCACAGGAAGTTGAATCAAATGAGGACCAGGAATTGGCCATTGGGTTGAGCAGCTCACAAGTCACTGGTAACTTGACAGCAACAGTTTCAGGGAGTGGTGGATACCAAGGCCTACTGTAGTGAGTTTAAATAAGAATGCGAGAGGTAGTATAAACAATGAATATAGGCAACTCTTGAAAAGGGGGAGCTAAGAAATAGGGTGGAAGCTAGAGAAATGGATAAGGTAAAAGGGAGGGTTTTTTAAAGATGGGAATTATAAAATATTCGTTTAGTATATCCTATTTCACAGAAACATACCAGGACTTTTTTCTCCTGCAGTGTTAATGAGATGATTCTATATTTGTCTTGTTTTCTTGCAGATAAGTGGCACTCTAAAAGGCACTTTAAAAAAACAAGATGCCTCGGCCTCCTTTCACATGTTCAAACACTTAAAAAATATTTTTATTCATGATTCTATATGTCATCTCCACCTCGCTTGGAAAATTTGAAAGCTATAAGGAAACATGAATTAGAAATAACTGAATCATTTTTCTACCTGGATATGTTTTACATTCTTTGTAACTGAGAGCCTTTCCTGACTCAGTAGGCTAGTTTGCTCTTCCTTGATCTATGTTCAGATAGTGCCCTGTACAAACCTAGATAGCAAAACTCCTCATACTGTATCTTAGTAGATATTGGCTCTCTTGAGTGGCCTACGACATTTTTAAGGAAGAGGGTCTGGCCTTTACCTCTATATTTTCAGGGCCAAAAACAGAACTTGGTACACCAAATAAACACAATGAGTATTTGCCAAAGAAGTAAGTCAGTGAACGACATTCACTATGTCTTTATGTGGTCAAAACTCTTAAACTGCAGTGAGTTATCTCTCTTTTTCCTCCTTGACAAAAGACAGACCAAAGAAACACAATTAGACATCAGATGATGGTACGGTTTGCAGAAATAAAATATTTTAATATTTTTCCTTCTTTCATAGTTATTTCATGTACTTACATCCCTTCTGCTATATCGTAAGCTATTTGGAAAAGGAACTGAGTACTCAGTAAACATGGGTTTGAACGCTATGAAGCAAGGATAGCATCTCTATTATATAGACAAGGTCCAAAAGAAGTAAAGAAGATCTCAGTGATTCTAAAACATGTGAAAATGACTGGTATTAATATAGAGCTCTCGGGTCAAAATTTATAGTTTATTAGAAGCACAGTACAAATTCTCAGAGACTAGTTAACACCTGCCCAGTAGTTGTTTAAAAAGATTTAGTGCCCTATATATGCAATCCTTTAAAAAATGTTATCTAGAATGGCCAGGCTGCCAATCAAAAGGATCAGTTTTTTCTTAGTGATGGGCTCTTTACTTCAGCCAATTTTCTCTCCTACTCCCTTTTATATGACATAAATAAACAAAGACAACCCCAGAATCCAAAGAAGCAATACCATCATTTAATATTGTGTGTTTTGGGAAACAAATGAGAAAAACCTTGGTACGTTTCTAGACATGTATAGCCCATCTGTGGAGATCCATCACAATGAGAACTCTAATTTAAAGCTTAATTAAAAACTTAAAAAGAGTTAATGAAGACATACAAGGACTGTCATCTTATGATATCCAACTTAGGCTCACAGAGACCCTCACAAAAGCCTCGAAATCAGCTGATGACACTGCACAACATGGTCTGGAAAACCAGCCATCGATCAGTGTTGCCAGTAATGAGAATCTGAACGTGGGCATCATCGCTGAATACTAAAAATGAATAATGTCATAGGTAGGAAATCTCTGGGTCCTAGAAATTCTTATAATCTATGACCATCTTTATTTGGCAGAATTGTAACAATTGTTTTATACATGGTGTGGAGATAATACCTACATCTGCTGTACCTACTTAGTAAGTAATGACAAAAGAATTGAGCAATAAAAAACACTTAGTAGTTCATTGTTACCAAGAGAAAAACTAGCCCGAGATAATTTATCATCTTCCATAATATTAAAGTTTTTAAAGATGCAATGTAATACATGGGCAGATACATGCGTATATATTAGTGAGAAAGGAATCAAAGCATTGGTGGATAGTTAGCCTTATAAAAGAATAAAGACTTATTTCCTACAGGGAAAGACTCCCATGAACAGATAGGGATTTTCCCCTTATGCGTTAAGAAGAAAAAAGGAAACTCATGTACTTCACTACTAATCATGACATATTTATAATTTAAATACATACGCAAATTTAAACAGGAATGAAAATTTGTGCATATACGTAAAATGCATATATGCTCATAAGTACAAGCCACACACACAAACAGGTAAAACCTCCAGCAGAGTCTTTAAGTAACACTGTGCAGTTTTTAAATCCAAGATTAGGGAATAAAGATGACAGATTTAGGTTTTTCATTTTTAGCAGCATCCCTTATTAAAACATTCACATTTATCTTCTTATCATTAGGATTCTGATGTTCACTTCAGTTTGGGTGCAAATAAGGATGGGGCAAAAAAAAAAATCAAGCAATTGCACTTGAGTGATATTCAACAATAATTACTCTTTGGCACTTCTCGTATGTGATTTTTTTCATGTGAGTTCTACTTTTATTAATTGGTAAAACTGACACAGCAACTGCCTTTCCAAAGATCACAAAGTGATCTGGAGCCTGAAGTCAGAGTAATTGGCTCATACGCTTACGTTAATAATTGCCCGATGCTTTTACACCACTCTTCCTATTTGGAGCAGAGAGAAATCAGCAGAAGAGAGTGTAAACTAAGATTTTCCCTTTTCTAAAATGCTTAAAATACACAAACCCTATATTTTCAAAACATCTATTTTTCTCTATTTTGTGATTCTATTCTGTGCAAAACAAAAAAAAACTACTGTGGGATTATAGAGATAAGGCTTATTCTCCTTCTTGAAGCAATATACTTTCTGGTTGGTGGAATGAGAAAAATTACTGACATGTAATTAATATGAGGAAAAATAAGGACAGAAATTCCAGGGATCCCATCTGGTTGGTAGTACTAGGATAAGAATCATGTAAGAAATGTGTCTGAGAAAGGTTTAAAGAATGGATAAAATGTCCATAAGTGGGGGTGGTGGTAGGAAGGATGGCATGAGGAAGCCATTCTGAGGGCAGAGAGAGGGACCTGCATGAATAAAGTCATAGAAGATGGCTAGCAAGACAGAGGCCTAGAATTTGCAACCATACGACATGCCCAAGTAGGAGTTTGAATGGAGAGTACTGCTGAGGGTTGAACTGTGTCCACCAAAAAGATGTGTTCAAGTCCTAACCCCAAATACTTATAAATG
This sequence comes from Mellivora capensis, assembly GCA_004024625.1. Lineage (NCBI taxonomy): Eukaryota > Metazoa > Chordata > Mammalia > Carnivora > Mustelidae > Mellivora > Mellivora capensis. Next base: position 16,727 of record PISX010001435.1, on the reverse strand, counting down.
TGATCTTACCTGAATATAGGGTCTTTGCAGATGTATTCAGTTAAGATGAGGTCATATGATGCCCCAAGCTTTGTTTATCTTTTTCAACATTTCCTGGGTGATTCAGGGTCTTTTCTGGTTCCATAGAAATTTTAGGATTGTTTGTTACAGCACTTTGAGAAATGCCATTGCTATTTTGATCAGGATGGCGTTAAAAGTATAGATTGCTCTGGGCAGCATAGCCATTTTAACAATGTTTATTATTCTGATCCATGAGCATGGAATGGTTTTCCATCTTTTTGTGTCTTCCTCCATTTCTTTCATAAGTATTCTGTAGTTTCTAGTCTATAGATCATTTACCTCCTTGGTTAGGTTTATTCCAAGGTATCTTAAGTTTTTTGGTGCTATGGTAAATGGAATCGATTCCCTAATTTCTCTTTCTACAGTTACACTGCTAGTGTATAGGAAAGCAACTGATTTCTGTGCATTGATTTTGTATCCTGCCACATCACTGAATTGCTGTGTGAGTTCTAGTAATTTGAAGGTGGAGTCTTTTGGGTTTTCCACATAAAGTATCATGTCATCTGTGAAGAGAGTGTTTGACTTCTTCTTTGCCAATATTAATACCTTTTATTCTTTTTTTGTTGTCTGATTGCTGTTGCTAGGACTTCTAGTACTATGTTGAATAACAGTGGTGAGAGTGGGCATCTTTGTATTCCAGATCTTAAGGGAAAGACTCTCACAACTGTTAGCAAAAAAAATGTCTGCTGTTTTATATTGTTAAAATCATGGTAATTTGTTACAGTAATCCTGGGATGCGGTATTGGTCTGTTTGGGTTGCTAGAAACAAGAATACCATAGCCTGAGTGGCTTATATATCACACTTCATTTATATATATCACAAAATCATTTCACACACTTCTAGAGGCTGGGAAGTCCAAGATAAAAGCTCCAGCAGATTTGGTGTCTGGGGAGAGTTCGCTTCCTCATAGACAGGTATCTTCTCACTAAAACCTCATGGGCGGAAAGGGAAGGGCTCTCTCAGGTCTCTCATATAAGAGCATTAATCCCATTCATGAGGGGTCCACCATCATGCACTAACCACCTCCCAAAGGCACAAATTCCAAACACCATTACATTGGACGTTGGGATTCAACATATGTATTCGCGGTGGGGGACACAAACATTCAGTCTATAGAAGAAGCCAATACCATGCCAGGTGTAAAGGAACTTTTCTATTAATTGTGGCATGATAAACTAAGATCTTTTTATCCATTCCTTTCCCTTCTATTAGGGGGGAAAAAAAACAAATGGAGGGACAAAGAGGATCTATTTGGGAATGATGCCAACTGTCCAGAGCTACTCAGTACTAAAGAGTTCCTTATGAAGAAAACAGCCTAGAGAAGAAATAACTGTTCCTCTAGAATATCAATGCTAGAGTTATGATTCTTTTAGGAGTAGGGCCAAAGTCATGCTATAAAGAAGAAAAGGCTTTCTCACATGAGACTGAACTGTGTGGTTTCAGCAAGAAGATAGTCACTGTGGGAGGAATATTTGCACTTAGACACTTGATGATGCTATCAGCTTCTGGCATGCCCAGTAGACAGGAGAACACCCTCTCCACTTGAGGCCATAGAATCTAGGCTGCAGGAAACCCCTGTTAATATCCAACTTACATCTGAGGTTAAACAGTGAAAGATGCAGAAATGGTAGCATTTCCCAAAAAGGAGTGAGAACATTAGAGAGTTGGAGGTGAGGGGTAAGGTGAGGGGAGAAAATGTGGAAGAGTACTTCAGAAATGGGTTTGATATCACATATACAATATGCATACAGTATTGTAGACAAGACTGTGGGAAGCAGAGGAAAGTAAGGATTCTCCACCAAAGAGTGTCATGAAATGGACTAACTGGAAAGTCTGTCTTTCTTGAAGTTAATTCTTATTCTTTTTTCTCCTTCCTAGACCTCATTGTTCTCTAGTCAAACACAGTTGTCTATATTGTCTTGCGGAATTTGGATCGTAACTGGAATGGGAAGAGAAAGACATAATGTTTATTTTTCTGGACTTGCCAAATAGTCTCTTGAGAATTCAAAAAGAACGCCTCAAAGGAAGCATGGCCAAGAGGAAAGTGTGGCAAAGGCACGAAAGAGAACAGAGGAAGTGTCATTCTGAGGTAGGTGGTTCAGTAAACCAAGGAAAGAAAGGACATAAATCCTGGAGAGCCTTGTGAGATGGCTGTGGAGGATGTGTGGACCACCAGACAAAAGGCCTCAGACCTAAAGGAAAACAAACACTTCCTCATCCCTGCCACATACACACAACCATAGAGAAGAAAAGAATTCAACCCGGCCCTCCTTCCATGGGACTGAAGGAAGGAGCCTAGAATGACAGCATTACCCTACACTAGAGCCTTCATCAAAGGAGTTTAGAAAAAAATATAGGTTTGAGGGGGCACCTGGGTGGCTCGGTAGATTAAATGTCTGCCTTCAGCTCAGGTCAGGAGCTCAGGGTCCTGGGATGGAGCCCTGCCTCTACATCAGGGGAGAGTCTGCTTCTCCCTCTCCCTCTGCCCCACCCACCCACCCATGCTCTCTCTCAAGTGTGCACTCTCTCTCAAATCAATCTCTTTCTCTCACTCTCACTCTCTCTCTCTGTGTATATATATGTAGGTTTTATTCATCCAAGATCTAAAATAAATTTTTTACAGTTCTTAAAGATAAAAAAAAATTTTGATCTTAGAGATCAAAAAAATTTATAATTTCCATTGTGGCCAAACTAAGATAAAGATGTGAAAAAATAACAAGAAGTTCACCAAAATGAGAAAAGAACAAACAAAAACCAAAAACAAAACCTCTCAATTTTCAGATGATCTAGACTCCTATTCATTAGGGTCTGTTTAAAATTACAGTAAAAACAATAAAAGACCTTTAGTCTTATTATAGTAAGTTTGAAAGATAAACTCGAAATGGATAAAAGACCTCAATGTGAGACAGGAATCCATCAGAATCCTAGAGGAGAACATAGGCAGTAACCTCTTTGATATCAGCCACAGCAACTTCTTTCAAGATATGAAGGCAAAGGATACAAAAGCGAAAATGAACTTTTGGGACTTCATCAATATTAAAAGCTTCTGCACAGCAAAGGAAAGAGAGTCAACAAAACAAAGAGGCACCCCACGGAATGGGAGAAGACATTTGCAAATGACAGTACAGACAAAAGGTTGATATCCAGGATCTATAAAGAACTTCTCAAACTCAACACACACAAAACAGATACTCATATCAAAAAATGGGCAGAAGATATGAACAGACACTTCTCCAATGAAGACATACAAATGGCTATCAGACACATGAAAAAATGTTCATCATCACTAGCCATTAGGGAGATTCAAATTAAAACCACATTGAGATACCACCTCACACCAGTTAGAATGGCCAAAATTAGCAAGACAGGAAACAGTGTGTGTTGGAGAGGATGTGGAGAAAGGGGAACCCTCTTCCACTATTGGTGGGAATGCAAGTTGGTGCAGCCACTTTGGAGAACGGTGTGGAGATTCCTCAAGAAATTAAAAATAGAGCTTCCCTATGACCCTGCAATTGCACTACTGGGTATTTACCCCAAAGATACAGATGTGGTGAAAAGAAGGGCCATCTGTACCCCAATGTTTATAGCAGCAATGGCCACAGTCACCAAACTGTGGAAAGAACCAAGATGCCCTTCAATGGACGAATGGATAAGGAAGATGTGGTCCATATACACTATGGAGTATTATGCCTCCATCACGGAGGACATGGGGAGATGGAGAGGAGAAGGGAGTTGAGGGAAATTGGAAGGGGAGGTGAAGCATGAGAGACTATGGACTCTGAAAAACAACCTGAGGGGTTTTGAAGGGGTGAGGGGTGGGAGGTTAGGGGAACCAGGTGGTGGGTATTAAGGAGGGCACGTATTGCATGGAGCACTGGGTGTGGTGCAAAAACAATGAATACTGTTACACTGAAAAGAAATTAAAAAAAAAAAAAGAAAATATGTTTGCTGGATCAACCTTCAAAGCAGGGCAAAGAAGGAAAGAAAAAACAACATAAATGGCCCATGAGAAATAATGCATTTTGAAATGACTTAAAGTAGTAAGTTAGATTTTCACTATGGTTTTGACATAAGCATTTAAAATGTTTTGATAAAGAATCTAGCTTTCCTAATGATTGCTAAAATTCATCGAACAGAACAATTCTCAAAATGTGGTTCCTGGGCCAAATGCATCAGCATCACCTGGGAACTCATAAGAAATGCAAGTTTGTGGGCCCTACCTCAGGGCCCTCCAGAATGAGAAACTCAGTGGGTGGAGCCCAGAATCCCTGGTAGCAAGCCCTCCAGGTGATTTCAATCCTGCCAACATTTGAGAACCACTGTCCTAATAGGTAGAAAATATTACCACCAGGACCAACTTAGAATCCAGATAGGAATCCATTGTTTTTAAAATAAAAAATTAGGGACGCCTGGGTGGCTCAGTTGGTTGGACGACTGCCTTCGGCTCAGGTCATGATCCCGGAGACCCGGGATCGAGTCCCACATCGGGCTCCCAGCTCCACGGGGAGTCTGCTTCTCCCTCTGACCTTCTCCTCGCTCATGATCTCTCACTGCCTCTCTCTCAAATAAATAAATAAAATCTTTAAAAAAAAATAAAATAAAATAAAATAAAATAAAAAATTAAAGAAGCAACTGTTTTTAAAGGAGTTTTTCCCTTTCCTACAAAAAAGTATGCATTATTAGATATTTTTAATATCAGTAAATAATTTCTTGAACAATTTTTTATTGTAATGGGATCAAACATATAAAAAGTATTCCATTTGGGACGCCTGGGTGGCTCAGTTGGTTAAGCGGCTGCCTTCGGCTCAGGTCATGATCCCAGCGTCCTGGGGTCGAGTCCCACGTTGGGCTCCTTGCTCGGAGGGGAACCTGCTTCTCCCTCTGCCCCTGCCTGCCACTCTGTCTGCCTGTGCTCGCTCTCTCTCTCTCCCTCTCTGACAAATAAATAAATTTTTTTAAAAAGTATTCCATTTAGTTTTTAAAAATTGGTCATTTATCTGCCATATGATTTCACGCATATGTGGAATTTAAGAAAAAAAACAGATGAACATAGAAAAAAAAAGAGAAAGAGAGGCAAACCAAGAAACAGACTCTTAATTATAGAAAATAAACTGAAGGTTATCAGAGGGGAGGTTGGTGACGGATGGGCTAGATGGGGGATGGGCATTAAGGAGGGCACTCGTGATGAGCACTGGGTGCTGTATGTTAGTGATGAATCACTGAATTCTAATCCTGAAACTAATATTACTCTATATGTTAAGTAACTGGGATTCAAGCAAAAACCTGAAATATGAACAAATAAATAAATAAATATTGGTCATTTATAGCTTTAATTGGTCATAGCTTTAATTTCTAAACTTATTTTGCACTTTAAAAAATATTTCTGTACTAAAATCCCATTCAAGTAAAAATTAGCTTATAAGGAGGTTTATATAATTATATATCAAAATATATATTACACATTGGTTTATAAAATTAGTTTATATGCTTATTTTCATGAAAAGTGTAGATGAACAATATTTGACTTAAATAATTATAGGGAAAAAGCTTGTTTTAGAAGGTAATATTGTGTCTGATAGCCACAACAAAAAAAGCCAAAACAAAAAGCTTGTTTTAGAAGGTAATATTGTGGCTATCAGACACAATATTACCTTCTAAAACAAGCTTTTTCCCTATAATTATTTAAGTCAAATTTATTCTTTTTTTTTTTTTTTTAAGAGATGGGGGAGAGGGGGAGATAGAGAGAGAGAATCTTAAGCAGGGTCCACACCCAGTGCGGAGGCTGACATGGGGGTCAGTCTCACAACCCTGAGATCATGACCTGAGCCAAAAATCAAAAGTCAAGTGCTTAAGTAACTGAACCAGCCAGGTGCCCTTAAGTCAAATTTATTCTTGAGTTCAATTTTGCTTAACTAAAACAGGTCATAATTTCTTTGGCTTCAATAGTTCAAAAGCTATGTATATTAGGACTTTATAAATAATTTAACCTTTTAAGGGAAAATACCTGTCATTTTATATTTTCATGCAAAATTTAATTATATAATTTAATGATTAATTGCTTCTGATAAATATATACCAATATTTCCTGAATGACTAAAACTACATGAAAATAAATAGTAAGTAGGTCATCTTATCTGAAACCAGTATATCACAAATATATTCTATATTAATCATTGTTGCAGTGTCCTATTCAAAACAGATAAAATATTTCTGAGTGAGAAGCAAGAAAATAAATGAATTCTACATGTTTCGTGTGGTTATCCAAAATACAAATAAACATTAATAGAAAAAAGAAAGTAGCAACTAACTAATCTCTAGGAAACTCCCAAAATGATGTACACTTGGAGCTTTTGCTTTTGTTCTATAGAAGTGATGAAAGACAGACATTTCTTCAGACCCTATTTCTTTTTGATGTTCATAAAGATAAGTCTTTGAAATTTCTAGGTCTCGCTATTCCTATAGAGGAAGTAATGTATTTCTTCAGATCCAGAGATGAGAGGATAATATTACTTTAGTAGCTCCGTCAAGCACCTACAAATAAATGTGTTGGATAGTTCCCATCCATGTTCCCTCCCTAGTGATTTTTCTTCTTTTTCTCCTTTAAAATTTTTTTTTATTTTATTTTAGTAGTTTATTTTGGAGACAAAGCAGTGCAAGAGGCCAGCCACACTTTCCTGATTCCCTAGGGCTCAGGGCTGGATTAGGAAAGTTGCCATACAGATATCATAATCAGGGTTCAATACCCAAGTCAAGTAAAGGCATTTATGGGGTGGGCCCTCAGTTTCCAGGACAGCCAGGCAGGTCCAATGGCACCTACCCTCACCCCAGTCCCAGTGATGCTTGATGGCAGTCACCACCTAGTCCTTCCTTTCCCGTAGGTGGGTCACTCCCCCACATCCCTCCCTGAGCCAGGACCGAAGGTACCCCTGAGTGCCCTGGTCAGCAGGGCATGAAGGACAGCCCAGTGACCCCCTAGTGATTTTTCAAACATGATCTGGGTAATACCAGCAGAACCCAAGGATCCTTCTCCATGTCAATTCAGATAATGATACATGAGTGTGTAGTTTTATTTATTTGATTTTAGTAAGTTTCCCTTGCCTACAATATAAGTTTCAGGAGGACAGGAATTTTGTTTCATTCACTGTTGTATCCCATACCTCCAGAATAGTGTCCAATACCAAACAGGTCCTTAATAAATATTTATGGAATGGAAGATTGGCATGGAATGTTTCTGCATGATCAATTTTTAACTTTTCCAGAAGAGATTGATTTTTAGGAAATGTTGAAGTACAATTTGTAAATGTTAAAGATGCTTTAATTCCTACTTCTGGAATAAAGTAATTATTTATTTACAACATAAAGAAAGTAAGAATTATACCATCACTGGGTACCTGGGTGGTTCAGTCGATTAAGCATCTGCATTCGGCCCAGGTTATGATCTCGGGAACCTGTGACAGGCTCCCCGCTCAGTGGGAGGTCTGCTTGTCTCTCTCCCTCTCCTGCCTCACCTCATGTTTTCTCTTTCCTTCCCTCTCTCTCCTCTCAAATAAGTAAATAAGGAATAGTGCAGAGGATAATAAGGGTAGTGGAGGGGGAAACTGAATGGGAAGAAATCAGAGCGAGAGACAAACCATGACAGACTCTTGACTCCGGGAAAACAAACTGAGGGTTGCGGAAAGGGAAGTGGGTCGGGGGATGGGATAATTGGGTGATGGGCATTAAAGAGGGCCCGTGATATGATGGGCATGGGGTGATACACTGAATTAATGAATCATTATACATTATAGGAAAAACATAAGATGTACTATACCTTGGCTAACTGAATTCAAATAATAAATAAATAAATAAATAAATAAATAAATAAATGAAATCTTAAAAAAAAAAAAAAGAATGATGCCATCACTTATCTCTTCAAAAGCATTCTAATTCTTCCACTGTTCCTAGTGATTCTCCCTTCCCCAACCCCCCACCCAGGGTAAGCGCCAAGAGGTGAAAAGAATCACCTTCTTGAGGCCTTTGACCATATTAAAATAGGTCTTACGGTTGACTGGCAAAACTTAAGAGAGTCCTTGCTCTCAAAGCGACTGTTGGAGTGAGTGGGCTTATTATTCACCCTGAGGGATTATCTCTGGTTCTGCCGTTGACCTTTCGCAGGAACACGTACAAATCATTTGACCTTTTTGTGTCTAATTTACCTAGCGGTGAAATCACAGCAATACCTGCACTACCATGTCAAAGAGAATGACTGGAGGATCCGCGTTCTTAACACTCCTTAGGCTCCCCAACCAACCAGGTTCAGTGAGTGGCGCGGTAGTACTCGTCTCCTCTCCTCTATGATACACCTCTTCTAAGAATGAGTCAATTGCTTTGCTGTTGCTCATCGACGTGACAGAGCCACTTTCAAGTGGGTTAATTAAAGGCTTGGAATTATAATGATGAGTTCCACAACAGTTCTCACACTGCCAGTGTGCTCAGGAATCCAAATGGAAGTGCACAAATTAGCCAGCTGCAAGATCGGGGGTGGAATGTGGGGCACTGAGAAGAAGGGCTCCGAGACAATTTTCAGGAACTTTAAGCTCAATTGCTTGAAAGCATTTCCACCTCAGGTTGTTACGGCTTTCTATTTCCAAGTTACATCAGACTGAGAAATATCAGGGAACGCTGCCTCTACCTCTAACTGTCTAATCAACAGCTGCTTTAAAAAAGGTCAGCTTTTGTTGGCTAGAGTGGTTCTCAAAAGGAGAGAATTATTGCTCAAGTGAACTTCTGCATTTCAAAGGCAAACCTAATAAAGGAGGAAATGAGGTGGCAAGGTGAATTTCAACTGTAAGTAAGGATTCAGATCAGTTGAATCAAAGTGAAAAGAGACAAAGAATTCCGAAGAGATGTATTTTGTTACTTGTTCATTCTGTGACATCCAACACCCTTTTAAATGTTATCTAGTCGTTCAGAAGTTAAATTACCCAGGTTGCAAATGAAAAGACAAAGGAGGGCATGAAAAGAAGAGAAAGGAAGGGAGGAAATAAAATTCAGAGACAAACTCAGTTAGGAAATCTTGTTCTCCTGGCTCGGAAAATTATACCGCTAACTGGTAGAGAAGACAGTGAAGGATACAGGTATGGATATATACACATGCAAATGTATAGATACTACAGTCATTGCCTGTATGGCAAGCTTCTTTGGTGATATATGATGAGGTCATGAGTCATCTATAAATGGGACGCAAAATTGTTAGCTCCGCAACGCAGGTCGTATGTAATTTTGGCATAACACGGAGACTCACTTACTCCAATCCAAAACAACAACAAAACGATGTTCTTTGCAACCTAAGCAATCATGAGCTGAATACGACAGTTAGGGCATGCCTGGTATGCTCACTCCAAAACAGTTCATGAATCCCTGATGTGTGCCTAGTAAATGCTCCAGGAATTGGGGTTATACTAGTGACCAAGACAGACAAACCCTCTGCCTTTATGGATTGAGTTTCTGGTTGTGGAGGAGACACAAACAGATGGGCAAGTGCTAAGAAGAAAAATGAAGTGGTTGATTGGGAGTAACGAGCCCTTGGGCAATGGAGGCTGCCGTTTTAAATCAAATGGTCTGACTGGCTTAGCAGAAAGTGAAAAGGGAGATGCAACAGTAAATTCAATGACACACAACAATATTTCTTGACTTCAAGGCACGGCCACGAGACCAGCATGGCTTGAGGAGTCAGGAGGGTGGTAGCCAGAGAGATGGGTGAGGGGGACAGAGGGGCCAGGTCATCCTTAGAGGCTTTTGAGGCCAATGCCAAGATTTGACTTTTGCGCAGAAACTGGGAATATCAGAAAGTTTTGAGCAGACAGGTGACATCATCTCAATTATGTTTTTAAGGGTTTAGAGCAGCCACTGTGTTAGAGAAGACACAAAGGGAGGCACGGGTGAATGGAAGCAGGGAGAACAGACACCTAGTATAATAATCTCAGTAAGAAGTGGTGGTTTGGGACAAAGGGGTAGTGAGGACTGTGGGCAGATTCTAGAACATACAGTGCAAGAGCACAGATGATGACAGAGATGGTTAGAGAGGAGGATTGCACAGTTAGCATCACGGGCTCTGACGGACCCAGGTTCAAATCCTTTCCATCCAACTTATTAACAAACCAACATGGGCAAAGTAACATAGCTTCACTAAGCTTCACTTTCTTCTTCTGCAAAATGAGGTTAATAACGGCGACCTTTAACGTTCACCTCAGAGCGGATTGGACGAGACACCTCACCTGATACAAAGTAAGTTATACTAAATATGAACTCAAAAAATAGAAAAAAGTAAGAGGAATCAGGAACATGATGTGAAAAGGTCTCCGAGTCAGGCCAGTACGTGCCTATGCTGTTCTATAGGAAGCTAGGGAAATGCTGAATGAGGAGACAGACACCTTTGAAAATAATCCCTTTAACTTCACTGTGGAAAGTGGACTGAAAGGAATCTGACCAGAGGCAGAGAAACAAGAGGCTACTGCTGTTGTCCAGGCAGGACATGAGGATGGCAAGAGGAGGAAAGGCAGGAAGATTAGGAAGCAGGGCAGCTCTGAGAGATATCCAGGAGGTAGAACCGATGGGACATGCTGTGTGAATGGTGGTAGTGGAAGGGTCACAATGAATGCCAGCTTTCTAGCTTGATGACTGGTTAAAGAAGCACACCACTCATGAGGAAGGGAGCTCAGAGTAACCCCGAGGGGAGGCAGATGATGACTTCTAGACTGAGTTTCCCTGGGCCACCCCGGGCTCTGACTGCAGCCGTGAGAAAGGATAATGTCAGGGCCTTCGGGGGAAGCAAGGAACAGCCTAGCTGCCTATTACCACCTACACCCAAAGCATTGATCTTTTCTCGAGACGTGCGTTCAATTTATTACTTTGGAGAACTTCTCGCTTAGTTTTGTGTCAATGTTGAACATGTGGGAGTGATCAACTTTAAAAACAAGTTAAATAGGAGGCACTTCCAGAATCAGTGAAACAGTCCATAAAATAGGGGATGACAGAGGGGAACAATTTCAAGGAAAACTTGCCGGAAGAATGTGTTTTCTGTTAAAACCATACGGACATATGCTGTTTATTACTTTTGGAGCTCATTTGTGGGCCCTCTTGCAGCATCCATTTAGAGTCTGAACGCCGACGCGGTCCGAAGGAGAGCCCTAGCCTACCCTAATGAGCTTCAGGAAGGTGGATGCGCCTCTCCTTCCTGCCTCTGTCTCAGCAATCAGCGCGAAGGCCTTGCTGCAGCTCCCAGGCCCACTGACATTTAATTAGCAGCATCGCTGTGATCCCAGAGCACGCCTTCCCGGAAAACTATAAAGCACCACACAGAGCAGGTACAAGCTAGAACAAAGCCTCGGCTGACAGATCAAGATCTGCTTTTACAAACTGGCACCTGTGAGGATTTCCTGTTAGCCCTTTACTGCTCCTGCTTTTAGGTAAGGCCGCTGAGCTAGGAAAGCAAGTATTAAGTATGAGGAGCCATAGGAAACCTTGGAGGACATTTTAACCAAAACACACACACACACACACACACACACACACACACACACACACACACACCATCTCTTCTGAAGGGCAAGTGCAGTGTATTGAGGGTATCAGGGACGTTGTTTAGTGTGACAGTGAGACAATGTGAGTTATAACAGTGCCAGTGTTTCTCTCATTCTCCCTCCCCCTGAGTTCTAGAACTAATATTTCACTCTCATCGTGCTTAAGATACGGATCAGAACAGGACGTTTGGACCAAGCTGCTTTAAATCACTGCTTTTCTGACTCTGATGTGGTTTTGCAGCGTGCGGACTTTTCAGGTAGTAATCCCACAGCCTACTCCCACTGCCGATGCCCATATGGGGCCCCCACTCACTCTTGGTAAGGCAGTTGGTGACCTGATAAGTGCTGAATCCTGGACTCACAATTATGGCTGTACCTTGCGTGTTCCGTTCTTTGGGGCCACTGGTCCCAGTCCTCTTTGTGAGTCTATGTGCTACCTCGTGTTCATGTCCCATTCTCAGACTACCTGATTTCAAACCATTTCTGTAGATTTCTCCTTCTCCTTTCTTTTTTTAAAAATTTTATTATGTTTTGTTAGTCACCATACAGTACGTTATTAGTTTCTGATGTAATGTTTCATGATTCATTGTTTTCGTATAACATCCAGTGCTCCATGTAATCCATGCCCTCCTTAAAACCCATCACCAGGCTCACCCATCCCCCCACCCATTCCCCTCTGAAACCCTCAGTCTGTTTCCCATAGTCCATAATCTCTCATGGCTCGTCTCCCCTCCAATACCCCTCTTTCAGTTTTCCCATCCTTCTCTTAATGTCCTCCATGCTACTCTTTATGCTCCACATGTAAGTCAAACTATATGATAATTGTCTTTCTTTGCTTGACTTATTTCAGTCAGCATAATCTCCTCCAGTTCCACTCATGTCAGTGCAAATGGTAGGTATTCATCCTTTCTGATATATATTGTGTATAAAATACACAATATTCCATTGTGTATATGGACCACATCTTCTTTATTCATCTGTTGAAGGACATCTCGGCTCCTTCCACAGTTTGGCTATTGTGGCCATTGCTGCTATGACCACTGGGGTGCAGGTGCCTTTCTTTTCACTACGTCTGTATCTTTGGGGTAAATACCCAGTAGTGCAATTGCTGGGTCAAAGGGTAGTTCTATTTTTAACTTTTTGAGAAACCTCCACAACGTTTTCCAGAGTGGCTGCACCAACTTGCATTCCTACCAACAGTGTAAGAGGGTTCCCCTTTCTCTGCATCCTCTCCAACACTTGCTGTTTCTTCCCTTGTCAATTTTTGCCATCCTAACTGGTATAAGGTAGTATTGCAATGTGATTTTGATTTGAATCTCCCTGATAGCTAATGATGATGAACATTTTTTCATGTGTCTTCTTTGGAGAAGTGTCTCTTTATGTCTTCTGCCCATTTTCTGACTTGATTATTTATTTTTTGGGTGTTGAGTTTGAGAAGATCTTTGTAGATCTCGGATACCAGGCCTTTATCTGTAGTGTCATTTGCAAATATCTTCTCCCGTTCTGTGGGTTACCTCTTAGTTTTGTTGACTGTTTCCTTTGCTGTGAAGAAGCTTTTTAACTTGATGAAGTCCCAAAAGTTCATTTTATCTTTTGTTTCCCTAGCCTTGGGAGATGTGTCTTGAAAGAAGTTGCTATGGCCAATGACAAAGAGGTTACTGCCTATCTTCTCTGATGTCGAAGAGGTTACTGTCTATGTTCTCCTCCAGGATTTTGATGGATTCTTGCCTCACATTGAGGTCTTTCATCCATTTAGAGTTTATCTTTGTGTATGGTGTAAGTGAATGGCTGAGTTTCATTCTTCTGTATATAGCTGTCCAATTTTCCCAGCACCATTTATTGAAGAGACTGTCTTTTTTCTATTGGATGTTTTTTCCTGCTTTGCTGAAGATTGGTTGACCACGGAGTTGAGGGTCCATATCTGGGCTCTCTATTCATTGATCTATGTGTCTGTTTTTGTGCCAGTACCATGTTGTCTTGGTGATCACAGCTTTGTACTACAGCTTGAAATCAGGCAATGTGATGCCCCCAGCTTCATTTTTCTTTTTCAAAATTTCCTCCTCCTTTCTTTTAAAGGGTGATATTACCCAGGGTTCCATTCTTGATCTCATTTATCCCTCTCATTCCAATAGCTATTCCTGGAAAATCTCAACTACACCCACCATTTCCAATAGCATCTATACTAACGTTTCTGTACATCAATATCCCAAGCCTGGCTCTCTTTTCTGAGAATCAAGTACACTTAAATGACTGCATATTGTATACCTCCAACCTAATGTCCCTTACATTCTTGGATACCAAAGTTCTAGAACCAAGCTGCTTCTCTTCCCATTCCACCTGCAAGCCTTTCCTATTTCCAATCTTGTAAAATGCACTATTATCTATCCATCTACCAACATTGTACCTGGGAGTTATACAAGACTCACACATTTCCACTCTCCTCATGCCACTCCCAGAGATGAACTAGTGTTTGGGCTAAGGTGGTAGTGATGGCTTCTCACTGCCAAAACCCCTAGCAAGACCTACACACCCTCCTCAACTGACCCTGCCTACTTCCTCAGCCTCATTTCTGGCCCTCTCCCTCTTTTGCCCAACATTCTGGCCTTCCATTCTTATCTGGCCATTAGGGACTTTATATATAAAGCAGCAAGAAACTGGATTCCCACATTGCCTTATAGGGCCAAGGAATATATGCCTAGAAGAGAGTCATGGTTTTCATCTGTTTGTTTTGATGTAAGCAGTGTTATTTTTTTAATTTTTATTTCTTTTTTATGTAAGCTCTACACCCAGCATGGAGCCCAATGCAGGGCTTGAACTCATGACCCTGAAATCAAGACCTGAGCTGAGATCAAAAGTTGAATGCTTAACTGACTGAGCCACCCAGGCACCTGCAAACATGTTTAAAAAGATATCGTCCTGTTACTAAATAACAAAGATTAATTCCTTTGATTTCTGAGAAAAGGTGAGTTAACAGAAATGAGGTTATAATCAGATTAGCTTAAAAGGTGGAAAGCAGAAAGGAGAAGGAAGGGAATGGAAAGAGAAGAGGTCAAGTGATCTGGCTCTCATATAATTAGGGAAGGGAGCTGAGGAGGGAGAAAATCTGGAGTAACTTTTCTGAAAATGTGGGCTGCAGACAACTTAAATAAAAATTTCAGGAATTTATGGTAAAAACCTTTTTGGAGCTATGCCCCAGGCTTAATCAAAGTTTCTGGGGATGGGGTCCAGGAGTTCGATGCATACTATAATTTGAGAACCACTGCTTTTGACCTCAACTTTAAGACATGGTTTTTCCCAAGTTGGGTATCAGACAAGCAGATCACCCCAGTGAAGCTCCTTCCAGTTTGACCCCGTATTTTGTCTCACTCCAATGACTTCTGCCTTCCCATCCCCCTCTTCTGCTTCAGTTCCGCTGGATTCATTCACACTCCTGTTTCATACTCGATTCATTCATATGCTTAATCTAATGAATGAACATATATCTTCCCCATCAATTGGTCAATCAAATCTCATACATGATCAGGCTCCCACTGGTCACAGAACACTGACATCAAAGAATCACAGCAACAGAAGGAAAGAACATCCAGTGTATTCTCTTCTATCCAGTCAGAAACTCTAAGTATCTGTCTTTCTGTGTCTGTGTGTGTGTGTATGTGTGTGTGTGTGTGCGTGCGTGCGTTCCACTCGCATACAAAACAAATTAAACATTATAAAAATAAATATGAAAATTACTTACAAATTCATGACCTATCAATTCTTGCTCATAATGATATTTTAAATGTGGGACACAGGAAACTTTCTGGCTGTGAAGATTATAAAAGTTATCTATAAAGCAGAGTTTGGCAAACTACGGCTCATGGGTCAAATCGGGACTTCCACCTGTTTTTTGTTTTTTTGTTTTTTAAGTGGAGTTTCATTTTAACTCAGCCATGCTCATTTGTTTTCGTATTTTCTATGGCTGTTTTTACAGTAGAATGGCAAAGTTGAGTATCTGCAGCAGAGACAGCCTAAAATATTACGTGACCCCCTGCAAAATGTCAGCAAACCCTTTATAAAAGTAACACACAGAGGTTGCAGGTCTTACAGAGTCAACCAGATGTAGAAATGACAACTACACAGATAGATACATAGATACATAAATGCCCATAGATTTCCAGAAGATGGTTTTTGAACCAACCAACTTTTTATCTCTAAAAATGATTTTATTTCATTAATAGCATAAATTTCCACAAGGGACTTTCCAGAACTTTCCCCTAATGTATAATTTCACATAACTACTTGGTTGTGATGTAGAAGGGGGACTTTTTTGGTCTGGCTGGGGATAACTATTTTCTTTTCTGAAACTTGACTTTTTAATTCAACAGCTGATCTTCCAGATTTTATTTTGTTACAATGGCCTGTCATTTTTCTGTGCCTCTGCAAGTAATTCTGAAATTCAAAATGTACAACAAAAATTCTGGCCACAAAACACAAATGCTGAACAAGCTCACTGTGTTGCTCGGAAGATTCACATACCCCCATGACTCTCTCAGCTCTTAAACAAAAACAAATAAAAATTATTTTCATACAGTAGCTTAATCTTCTGGCACTGGATCTGTTGACTAGAAAATATTATTTGGATCCCTCTATCCTGTCATCCCATCTCATACTTCCGCAATCCATCTTCAGAATAAAATGTCAGCTATAGTACGTCTTTCTTACACCTATGTTTTAGCTAGAAAAACAAGTTAATCAATACACATAGGCAGATACATACAAGCACACACACAAACACATACCCAGAATATTACTTAGTGCTTTGACATTGTGTTTTTATATTGGCTTATGTGTTTACTAATTATATTTTCTCATGGTTCGTTTTTCATTGATTTATCTTTAAATACTTGCTTAATAATGTCAGAGCATGAGACAGGAAACAACGTGTGTTGGAGAGGATGTGGAGAAAGGGGAACCCTCTTACACTGTTGGTGGGAATGCAAGTTGGTGCAGCCACTCTGGAGAACAGTGTGGAGGTTCCTCAAGAAGTTAAAAATAGAGCTCCCCTATGACCCTGCAATTGCGCTACTGGGTATTTACCCCAAAGATACAGATGTGGTGAAAAGAAG